>CM023199.3:29143629-29370750 GCA_004115045.4 Sinella curviseta | reverse complement strand
GCTTATCCATTTTGTCAGCCACTGTTGCCATTCTTGTGGATGACGAGTTTGGTGGAGGTGGGGATGGTGGTGGCGCCGGGATAATTTCTCCCCTCCCGTCCTTCGTTCGCTTTCATTTTCAATTTTTTATTCTTAACAGGGACGCCGTTACTATTAACCTTGCTTGCCGGACCTACCGTCTCCCTCTATCTGTTCTCCTTGACCTTGACAAGTCTCCTCTTCTCGGTGTCAAATCGTACGCATTCGACTCGGCCCTGTTCACCTGAACAGTTCCATCTTCCCTTCTTTCGAAAGCAGATAGACATTTTAGCCGTTGTAGACACCTCCGCAATCACACCTTTTTCATCATCACCACCCATTATTCGCCTCGGAGTATCGCCACTTCCTTTTGGAGTTTCCAAACCACCACTAATACCAAGATCGCCACACTCTGTTTGAATTTAAAGACATTGCTAATAATTAAACTCCCATCGGTCCAACGATCCCTCTAATCATCTCAACTATTTCAATTAATATAACCAGCTCAAATTACAAAACTAATTTATTTAGCATTTACGGAAGTAGCCATGACGGGTCAAGAAGAAGTTAAGGCGCGGCACAAAATGAGGAGAACCGAAATGGAAATATAAATTAATGCAATTTTTGCGAATTTGCAATTTGTGTACAAAATTCTGCAAGCATATCTCCGTGAATATGCAGTAAAAAAATATCATTTGTAATGGAAAATAAAACGCATATTTTTAATAGATTTGAGTGATTAAAATTAATTATTTAGAATTAGAATTAGCAATGACAAGAAAGCTCCTGCTCTTGAGCCTCTTGGACGGTGGTGCCCTCCTCCTCCGTAAATGGATCGGTGGATTCGTCCAAAGTCTCAATTCATCTCATGAATCACTAACAGCATCCTCTACCGCTGATTTGCTAGCGTTAACATTTTGAACTGCATCAAAAAGAAAAAAAACTGATCCATTTCCACTTTGGAGGGCCCTCCATCATCTTCTCCAGTCAAATATTCAGGATCCATGCCCATTACGAGCGAAATGTTATCGTCGATGAAGATGGGCACTCGGCGACTCGGCAATGTTTAAGTCCTCTGTACTCGCGGTTTCACCTTCTCTGAAAACATCTGTGAGACGAGACATTTTTGGCAGGATAACTCCGCCTCCGCCTGATACCGCAAACGTGGGCGATGTGCACTATCTCCTCGCTATTAATCAGTTCCACTGACCTATCTTCATCATTCAATTCGTACCTCAAATATTTGTAACTTTATTGCTTTCAACTCTCAACTTTCACTTTTTTCTTGTCCTCGCACAATAATTATTGTTTACTCCATTATAGGAATTCGAGAGGGTACGGTTATTTAATTGATACTAATACTATGAGTATTGTTTGTTTGGAATGAGAAATAAAAAGCTTACTTTTATTATAACAATGGTAATTCGATACACAATGGCATATGCCGGTGGCATTTGTATTAATTATTTAGAATTAGAGCCCTTGCTAAATGTAGTTTCAATTGGTTTGTATACGAAACATTTATTTTCAAACAAATGCTGAACACGCAAACTATTGCGACAACAAAGTTAATTCTTCAATTAATTAACATTTTAAATAATTAATTGTAATAAAAAGAAATGATCCTCCCGCGGTCATTGGAGTTCACTGTTCGAGAACCACTTGTAAACAAGCGAGCGGCTTTCCTCGCTCATCCACCTCTCAGTCATTTCCTCCGTCACCTGGCAAATTCATTGAAATTAATTAGCTTATATTCCAATTAAATAGAACTTCTAGTCTAGAAGGGCAAAACATTTGGGTTTTATATTAAATCAATTACCTTAAATGGACCTTCAAAGTGGAGATGCTTCAACTGGGGCATTGTGAGGAAGGCGTGATCAAAAACGAAGTCAGAAATGAGGGACCTTCCATCGTGGCGATATTCGCGGATGTAAAATGCAATGTCATCTTCCACAGATAAGCACTTCAGCTCTGAAAAATGCAATGATAGAAATGACTCTTCAGCCAATTAGGTTAAGACATAATTAATAATTAGAGCAAATATTTTACATACCACGCAAGTTGGTAATTGGGACAGGACCTTCCCCATTTTCCACTGAACCTGAATCCCTCGCTCGGATGGAAGCCATCATTTCAGTTGACACGCCAGTGAGTATGGAATCCCAGAGATCCGTCGTGGTCTCGAACAAGTCGCCAAGCACCTTAAGGCTCAGCTCCTCCAGTTGCCTCATCTCCTGGAACACGTACCTCAGTCCATTAGGGTCACTCTTGGAAATCCCCAGCCCCAACTTGCGCAAATTGGGAAAAGCAAGGTTGACCAGCTGCATTGCTTCCATATTGACGCCCATGAGATAATCGTCGGGGTCGCCGTGTGGGTTAAAATCTCCGCCAGCCAGAATCAGTTCCAGACAGGTCACTCCAGAAAACCTTGAGGATTCAGTCCACTTCCGAAGCATCCCTTGACTTTGATAACGAAGACGTAAAGTGCGCATCTTTGGAAAACACCTCTCCAGCGATCGCAGCCCAGGCTCCAACGCGACGGTCACGGAAGAGAGGGTAAACTCTTCCAACTGCTCCATCACCGGAAAACGGATAGTGCTTACGCTTCGGTGAGGTCCGTCGTACTCCTTCCCGTATACCACCAAATGCTTCAAGCCAGTATTCCACTTGTCCATTAGGCTAAACAAGAGTCCTTCCGCGAAGCCATCGTCCCATACAATAAAGGTCAACGAGGTAACCCTTGGGAGTGGATTCTTCAGAAGGGCGTTGACAAAGTCCTTCGACTGCTGCAAATTCAGAACGATCTCGAGTCTGAGCTTGACCAACGTGGGAGGGAAATTAATAGACTCAAACATTGCCACATCAGCAGGATCTCCACTTGACCACTGTGAAACGGAAAGACTGAGTTCAGCCAAATCTGTGGCGACACAGAATACGGACTTGATCAGGCACGTAGGGATTTTGTCCTCAACGGCCACTTCCGCTGCAGGTTGATCTCCAGCAGCCAACAATGCTCGACGACGGAGCGAAATATGAATTTCCAGTTTGTGAAGTCGAGAGAGCGACCACTGTGGCAGCGCAATAGGAAGCTGGCCTCCAAAGTCGAAGATTAAAAGTCCCAGTTGGAGGAGTGCAGGGCCACAACTGGCAAGAAAGTTCGACAAGATTTCTAGGTCTGTCTCTTCAGTTACTCGGGAATATCGTTCAAGTGTCAAGGGAGGGGGAGGATCGGTGATGGTGGTTGAGTCTGCAAATGTTTTGGTGAAGACATCCAAGTTTTGTCCATATCTAGGAAGGCTGTACAGAGATTCGTTGGCCTTCCAAAGGATCCTGAGGACACTCTCGTTCCAGCTTTTCTCGATGTAGCGTAAAGTGCAGGCGCTGCGTTTGTCCAGTTTCTTGTCACTTCCGATGATGACATGCTTCAATATCTCTTCCCGCAGCTGAAGCAGGAACAGACAATTAATTACATAATTTTAATGAATTACATAAATTAGTACATGATGATTGTTAATTAAATTGATTAATGCTAGAAAATTATCGTACCGACGGATTGTCGAGAACCTCGAACATAAGCTGCTGCTCCCTCTGCCGTGCGGCTGACCTCGTCCTCTGCCCCCAGTGGATCACTCTTGATGAGGACGACGACGGTTCACTGGAGCTGACACTCATTTTGTGACCGGTCTTGTCAAGTCGGGGTTACGCGTTTTAGTTTAAAAAAGAAAATTCAAGTAGTTATTTAACGTCATTTAAAACGGCAAATCATTAAATTAAACAGTAAACAATTAATTACGCAAATACAACAGTCAGTTGACAGTTTGTAAATCACTACCTCAAAACTCACCTGGGAAATTAAATTGGAGCGGTAGATAGTAGTTAAGTTAGTGGTTTATACACCCCACAGAGTAACTTTTAAAAGAGTCAACTCATCCAAATTATGAAACAGCACACGTTTTATCAGTTAATTCGGAAGTTAAAGTTTGGTCAAACCGTGAGCGTCACAAACTTTAAAAACAACAACAAACAAAAATGAAAACATGCAGCATTTTACTCCAAGCTCCAGCTCTTGGGCACATGTCTTTCTGAACGGCATCCAATGGCTAGCTAAATGCTAAATTGCATTTTTCATCATTTCGGGTATTGCAAAAGTAGCGGTACGACATCATCTCTTATTATGCAATGTCGACTGGACAGGTTCCAATCGGTTTCCAAACAACGACAGTGGGAACAAAAAAAATTGGCGCGGAATCATTTAAATTAGAGGAAACCCATTAACACGTCTAATCTTTAATCGTTTGATGGCCTGGGGCATTATGAGACAATCTTTAGCGCATTATTACTGATAAATTATCAGTGATAATGAATGTGGCCAATGGTCATTAAATCAAGGATTAAATGGTATTACAGAGAAAAAACATGAGATGATGGTAATGTACTGTTATTTTAGAAATTGTTAAAACCGTTGCAGCAAGCAAGCAGAGGCTTTGAAGACCGTTTGACACCACTGCATAAGGCCACACTTAACTACGGAAGGCGCGCAAGAGGCAAGTCCTCATCCTCTGCGTTAATCAACAATGTCGTTGTTGTACAGGTCCTCATAGTACTGAAACTTCTGCTGAGATGCAGAAAAGGCCCTGGATGACCTGGGATTCTCTTGTTGTTGGCTTACCTCTTTCAAAAATACACGACCTGAAATTCCAAAAAAATTGGGGATTATTACTGCGTTTCAATTGGGGAGAAAGATTTCAATTTGTGTTCATTGTTCATTAAAAAAATACTTGCCTTCGTCAACTTTAGGAGCGATAATGCCAGTGCTACGTGTAGAAGGTGATACGACATTTGCATCCGGGGTTGTAAGCTGGTCGGTACATCTACAGAGGAGCGTCAGGATTGTTGCCAAGAATGTTACTAAGGTCTTCAGTTTATTCAGTTAAACCATGAATCATTGACACATCCGGCTTATAGCAGTCGTTAAGAGCTTGGACCAATTCGTCGTTTACAAATTCTGTGTTGAGAAGCTGACAACAAATTACAAACCAAAAAGGTCCGCGTTATAACTTTTAACTATGCAAAAGAAAGTATATATACTTTCGAAACAGTTTAATTTAATTTTGTTACCTCAATCATCCAATTATTCCAATCATCCACCGCTATTGCATCTCCTCCATTCTTCAAGTCCTCCTTGTCGTTGGCGTCGTCGCCGCCGCTCTTCTTTCTCACGACCACAGAAGGTTCAAACAAGCTTCCAATGGAGGAGGTGTCCTGTCCCGGTCCGTTGATCACTGGCGAAGCATTGACAGATACACTTTACGGCGACTTTGCACGTTCCCTGGAGGCTGAAGGCATTGCAGTCAACGATCTAGAAGAAAATGCATAGTATTTGGAATGACGAGTGTAATCTGCGGAAACATCATCTCATTGTGGCGTCATCAACAGCTTCCTTGACGTTTTCTTCAGCTTGAGACTTTTCTCAATTAACGCTTTCTCGAAAGCCCCACTGTTGACGATAGAAGCGGCTGCCGCGGTAGCCAAAGCTTTCCACTTATTATTTTCTCGGCATCGGCGGAAGCCGCAAGGGGAAAATTGGACCTCTTACTGGCAACCTTCTAACCTTTCTCCATCTTAACTATTTCTTAACTAAGGGGACGACCATTGAACGGTAGATTGGCGTCGACAGTGCTTTTCGATCGCTGCTGGTCGCAGTCAGCCGCCGCACCAAACGCACAGAACATTGTGAAGTAATTTGAGCTTATCCATTTTGTGAGCCACCGTTGCATTCTTGTGGATGAGGATATTGGTGCAGGTTGAGATGGTGGTGGTGGGCGACGGGATCATTTTCCCCCTCCCGTCCTTCGTTCGCTTTCATTTTCAATTTTTTATTCTTAACAGGGACGCCGTTACTATTAACCTTGCTTGCCGGACCTGCCGTCTCCCTCTATCTGTTCCCCTTGCCCGTGTCAAGTCTCCTCTTCTCGGTGTCAAATCGTACGCATTCGACTCGGCCCTGTTCACCTGCACAGTTCCATCTTCCCTTCTTTCGAAATTGCAGATAGACATTTTAGCCGTTGTCGACACGTCCGTAACCACACCTTTATTTTCATTGTCATCATCTCTAGCCATTATTCTCCCAAGAAGGGGTATCACCACCTCCTTTTGGAGTTTCCCAACCACCACTACACCGTTGCTGGTAATACCAAGGGCGCCACACTCTGTTTGAAATAAAAGGCATTGCAAATAATTAGTCTTATTTTTGTCCTATCCAGATTTCTTCTTCTTTCTAGTTTTGCAGAGAACAGTTTCCACAGGCCCACAATGTCAAGAATCCTCCTGCTCTTGAGTCCCTTTGGACGGTGGTGCCCTCCTCCGTAAATGGCTCCGTGGATTCGTCCAAGTCTCATCTCATCAGTAGTAGCAGAATCCTCTACCGCAGATTTGCTTTCGTTAACATTTTGAACTTCTTCAAAAAAAATCCATTTTGGAGGCCCTCCCTCTTCTTCTCCAGTCAAATATTCAGGATCCATTTCCATTACGAGCGAAATGTTATCGTCGATGAAGATGGGTACTCGGCGATGTTTAAGTCCTCTGCACGCGGTTTCACCTTCTCTGAAAACATCCGTGAGACGAGCCATTTCTAACAGGTTAACTTCGCCTGATACCGCAAACGTGGGCGATGTGCACGATCTCCTCGCTATTAATCTGTTCCACTGACCCCTCTTCATCAATCAATTCGTAACTCAGATAATGTTCAACTTTATTGCTTTCAACTTTCACTTTCTTCTTGTCCTCGCGCAATAATTGTTTATTCCATTATAGGAATTCCAGGATGCAATTTTTTTTGAAACGCTACGCCTTCCCACAACAGTTTGTGTCACATATATCTTCAACCAACTTTGAGTTTTTAACCGAGTGTAATGTGTAACTACTAACAAGGACATGCAAGAGGTGAAACCCTTGTATCTTCATCCACTTTGACACACAAACTAATATTTATGCGTAGAATTCAAATTTTACAACCAAATTCCCGAATGGGCATATGTGAAGATGATATGGAGCAGTTATGATGGCTTTATATGCTACCAAGTATACTCGCAGACTCGTAGAAAGACGCCAAAAGATTTTTTTATTTTTTTACCGTTAAACGGTAACCGTCATCAAAATGACTTCAGATCTATGCCTCAAATTTTTCGCACTGCGACATAAAATGGAATACTAATGCTTTTTAATTAATTAGAATTTAATTCACATAATTAACCGAATTCTCATTTGACGTTTATTGTGCCAAAAAAATAATAGAAACTATGAATATTATGCCTTATGAAAAATAAATAAATTTTAAAAGATTTAAATTAATTATTTAGAATTAGAGCCCTATGCTAGGAAATATTTTCAACTGTTACAGACGAACATTTATTTTTACGTAAATACTGAATACGTAAACTATAGTGGCAAGAACAAAGTTAACTCTTACATTTACGTACTATTTAACTGACATAAATTATGATTTTTTAAAGTAAAATTCCTCCACCTCTCACCGGAGGTCACTGCACAGTGAGAAACACTCGTAAACAAGCGAGCGGCCTTCTTCGCCGTTTATCCACTTGTCAGTCATTTCCTCAGACACCTGGCAAAGTTATTCAAACTATTTAATTAGCTTAAATTGAAATACAATATATCATTAAATTAAATTAAGATACAAAGACACGACCAATGAGTGTTTAGTAATATTACCTTAAATGGACCTTCAAAGTGGAGGTGGGTGAGTCGGGGCATCTTGAGAAAAGCGTGATTAAAGATGAAGTCGGAAATGAGGGACGGTCGACCCATGCCATATCCATGGTTGTTAAAGGAAATGTCATATTCCACAGATAAGCTCTTCAGCTCTGGAAATGAAAGCATCATCGATGATACTTTTTAACCCATTAGCTACAGATAGAATTAATAATTGGCATGGGTAGTATAAATTCTGCATACCTTGCAAGTTTAAGATTGATACAAGTCCTTCTCCGCTTTCCAGCGGTTGTGGGCCTTTCCGTCGCAGCGAAGCCATCAGATCAGCGGGGACGCCAGTGAGCATGGAGTCCCACACATGCGTAGTCCTCTCAGATAAATCGCCAAACACCTTAACGTTCAGTTTGACAAGTTGCCTCATTTCCTGGAACACGTACCTCAGTCCACTTGGATCACTCTTGGAAACGCCGATTCCCAACTTGCGCAAATTGGGAAATGCAAGGTTGACCAGCTGCATTGCCTCCATATTGACACTTACGAAAAAGTCGTCCGGGTCGTTGTCAGGGTTATAATTTCCATCAGCCAAAGTCAGTTCCAGACTGGTCACTCCAGAAAATCTTGAGGATTCGGTCCACTTCCGAAGCATTCCGGGAGTTTGATGGCGTAATCTTAAAATGCGCAACTTTGGAAAGAACTTCTCCAACGAACGCAGTCCAGATTCCAACTTGAAAGTCACCGAAGAGATGGAAAGCTCCTCCAATTTCTCCATCAGAGGAAAATGAATTGCTTTCACGTTTCGGGGAGGCCCTTTGTAAAACCTCCCGGCAACCACCAAATCCTTCAAGCAAGTTTTCCACTTCTCCATCAGGTTTAACAAGACCCCCTCTGTGAAGGCATCGTCCCGCGCAATGAAGGAAAGTGAGGCCACGTTTGGAAGTGAACACTTCAAAAGAGACTTGACAAAGTCGTTGGACTTCTCAAAGTTCAGAACCATCTCGAGTTTGAGGTTGGCCAATGTTGGAGGAAAGGTCAGAGACTCAAAAATGGCCCCATCAACAGAAGCACCACTGGACCAATCGTGTAGGGAAAGACACAATTCAGCCAAAGCCGTGGCACCAAGGACGATGGCGTTAATCAGACAGTCTGGGATTTTCTCGTGACGAATGGCTACTGGTGCTTCCGGTTGTTCTCCAGCAAGCAACAAACCTGTCCGACGCAGCCCGGAAATGATTTTAAGTTTGTGGAGGCGTGAAAGCGTCCACGGTGTAAGTGCAATTTGAAGCGTGACCTTAAAGTTATCCTGAATAAGTCCCAGTTCGATCAGTGCAGGGCCACATTTAGCCATGAAGTTCGAGAAACTTTCGAGATCCGTCTGTTGACAGGAGCGAGAAAAACGGTGAAGTTTCAATGGAATTGGAGGACCGCTGATGCTGGACGCCACCGCAAATGTTTTGGTAATGTCATCCAAGTTCCCTCCATCTCCCGGAGCGACACAGTAGAGTGGCTCGTGGGCCTTCCAAAGGATGGTGAGGATACTCTCGTTCCAGACCTTATCGACAAGGCGTAAAGTGCAGGCGGTTCGACGGTCCACCTTCTTGACTCCTCCTAAGATGGCGTTTTTAAGTATCTCCTCCCGCAGCTGGAGGAGGAATAGAGAGATAAATAAACATCATACTCAACATTATGCAATCAAAAGCCACTTCATTAAATAAATAAATTAATAATATCAGTTAAATTAGTATCCGAAAATTATCCCTACCGATGGATTGTCGAGCACCTCGAACATGAGCTGCTTCTCCCTCAACCGTGCAGCTGACCTCGTCCTCTGGTCCTAGGGTATCACACTTGATGAGGTCACCGACGGTTCACTGGACTTGGAACTCATTTTGTCACTCTCTTTGTTAAGTCTTGCTCCTATTTATTTAAAAAAAGATGTGGGTTGTTACGTCAATTAAAAAGCGACGACCAATTATTCTCTAATTGATTAGCAGTAACAAATTAATTACGAAAATAATACAGTCCAGTGTAATCTATTTTGAAACTAGTAGCAGTAAACTAACCTGGAAAATCAAACAGGAGCAGTACTTAGTTAGTTTGACGGTTAGTGGCCGGTAGCACAAAACTGTCGACTTTTAAAAATGTCCCAGTAAACCAAAAGTAGATAAACAGATCGCACTGTTTAATAACAGTTAATTGTAAAGTTATTAGAGTTTGTCAAATCGTGAACGTCAAACGACTAGTAATTCGTAAAACAACAACAACAACAAATGAGAGGCAAGTCCGGCTGACATTCAGCTATTCAGCATTTTACTCGCCAGTCGCCACTCCAGCTCCTACATAAGCGCATGGACAAGTTCTAACAGGTTTCTAGACGACGACTATGAAGCAGGAAGGGAAATATTGGCGCGGAATTATTTAAAGTAGGGGAAATGCATTTCGCCCCTAGTTTTGAGATTATGAAGGTTTGGGGCACTGTGAGACAATCCTGATTGGGCAAACTATAAATATCGTTCGCCATGAATAATTAAGTAATTAATTCTTAGGGATACTATTATTCGTAGTGAAAAATAAAAAGCTTACTCTTATCCAATGACAATGTTAATTACAAAGCTAGCGGCAGCGGCCGACAATGATTTAGATTAATTGTTTAGAATTAGAGCCCTTAGTAGATATATTTTCAACTGTTCTAGACGAGCGTTTATTTTCAAACAAATATTGAACACATATAAAACTAGTATAACAAAATTAATTCTTAAAAGTTAATTCATTAATAGGTCTGAACAGACATAAATTAGGTTTTTTTTGTAAAGGAACATCTCCTTCACAAGTCACAGAAGTTGACTGTCCGAGAAACGCTGGTAAGCAAGCGAGCGGCCCTCTTGGCTCATCCACTTGGCAGTCATTTCCTCCGACACCTGGCAAAGTATTCACAAGCAACTAAGTTAGCCCAGTGTAAAATGTATCATGAGTAATATAATTAATTATAACCACAAGATGTTTGAGTACTTTTACTCAATTACCTTAAATAGGCCTTCAAAGTGGAGGTGGCTCAGCTGGGGCATCTTGAGGAAGGCGTGGTCAAAGATGAACCCGGAAATGAGGGACCGTCGACCCAAGTCATACGAACGGATGTTCAACGAAACGTCATTTTCCACAGACAAGCTCTTCAGGTCTGAAAAAACAAAATCAACAATTCGTTAACTATTTCGACAATTAATAATTAATAATTAGACATAATAATTAGACAAACATCATTAATAATTAGAGAAAATATTTTACTCACGTTTCAAGTTTGTAATTGTGACGAGATCTTCCACGTTTTCAAGTGAAGATGGGCCCTTCCGTCGATTTGAAGCCACCATTTCGACAGGCACTCCGGTGAGTATGGAGTCCCAGACATGTGTCGTCCCCTCCAACAAAACTCCAGAAACTTTAAGTTTAAACTCCACCAGTTGCCTCATTTCTTGGAACACGTATCTCAGTCCAGTTTGGTCCTTCTTGGAAATACCCAGCCCCAACTTGCGCAAATTGGGAAATGCAAAGTTGACCAGCTGCACGGTTTCCTTATTAACGCTTACGAAAAAACCCTCCGGGTCATGGTTAGAGTTAAAAGTCTCATCAGCCAAGGTCAGTTCCAGACTGGTGACTCCATAAAATCTAGAGGATTCGGTCCACTTCCGAAGCATCATTGGAGTTTGGAGACGCAGATTTAAAGTGCGCAACTTTGGAAAGGACCTCTCCAGCGAACGCAGGCCAGACTCCAACTCGATGGTCACAGAAGACATGGAAAACTCCTCCAAATCTTCCATCACAGGGAAACGGATAGTGCTGACGTTTCGGGGAGGTCCCACGTAGTCCTCCACGACAATAACCAAATTCTTCAACGAACTTTTCCATTTGTCCACCAGGCTGAACAACATCACCGCGACGACATCGTTCCAGGAAATGAAGGCTAGTGAGGACACATTTGGGAGTGAGTTCTTCAAAATAGCGTTGACAAAAATCTTGGACAGCTCCAGGTGCAGTTCCATGTCCAGCTTGAGTTTGACCAAGGAAGGAGGAAAGGTGATTGACTCAAATTGTGACACATCAGCATGTCGTCCATTTAGCCACGGATCAACGGATAGATTGAGTTCAGTCAACGCTGTGGCGCCAAGGAACATGGACTTGATCAGGCATTCCGGGACTTCCGCTTCTGGTTGATTTGGGCGATAACGGAGTCCAACAATAATTTCCAGTTTGTGGAGGCGTGGGAGCGACCACGGTGGCAGCACAATTGGAAGCGGGTCCCCAAAGTCATCGATGATGATAGGTCCCAGTTGTAGGAGTGCAGGGCCACATCTAGTCAGGAAGTTCGAGAAGCTTTCGAGATCCCTGTCTTGAGTTAAGCGAGAAACTCGTTCAAGTTTCATGGGAGGGGGTGGACCGCTGATCATGGATGACTCCGCAAATATTTTGGTAAAAGCATCCAAGGTTTCCCCGTATCCAAGAACGACTTTGTAGAGAGGTTCTTGGACCTTCCAGAGAATCCTGAGTACACTATCGTTCCAGCCACTCTGCACTAGACGCAATGTGCAGGCGGTTCGATGGTCCACTTTCATGTCTCCTCCGATGATCGCGCGTTGGATAATCTCCTCCCGCAGCTGGTGGAAGAAAAGAGAAAAAAATAGTTAAAATCACATTCGACATTGTGGAATCTAGCCAATTAAATAAGTAAATGATAATTACATAAATGATTAACTATCCATACCGATGGATTGTCGAGCACCTCGAACATGAGCTGATGTTCCCTCAGCCGTGCGGCTGACCTCGTCCTCAGCCCCCAGGGGATCACTCTTGACGTGGACGACGACGGTTTGCTGAAGTTGGCGTTCATTTTTTCACGTTCCGTGTCGCGTCTTCGTCGTGCCTTTAAAGTTTAAACTAAAAAATGTTCGTAATTACGTCACTTAAAGCGGCGACTAATTAAGCTAAGCAGTAACAAATTAATTACAAAAATTAAGCAGTCCAGTGTAGTCTATTTTCAACCTAGTAGCTGTAAACTCGCCTGCAAATAAAATAAATTAAATTGGAGCAGTAACTAGGTTAGTAATCGGTACAATCAACACAGCTTTCAAAAAATCGAGTCAACTGGAAATAGTGAAGCAGAACACACTTTTCAACAGATTAAGTTAAATTTTGATCGAATCGTGAACGTCAAATGACTTGCAAAACAACAACAGGTAGAAGGGCGGCAGCCCGTGACCCGCGAGGACATTCGACTTCTTCCTCAAGCCATTACAAACTTATTTCCCGGGACGACTTCCAAGAGCTACACTGCCTATGTGGCTGTGGCTATTGCAAAAGGAGCAGTATGACATAGCACTTGTTTTCGAATGTCGAATGGAATCAATGGATAGGTTTCCAAATGACGACAATGCAGGACGGACAAATTGGCGCGGAATTACATAAATTAGAGGAAAATCCATTAACACGTTTAATTGGGGCAGTGTGAGACAATCGTTAGCTCATTTTATACGTACGCTGCACACTCTCACTCTCCAAATCTATCACTGCCAGTGAGTCACTGGTAAAATTCCATGACCCAATGTGCACCTGCATTCGGGTCAGAGGTCAAAACGTCACGTGTCCTCGATGATTCCGTCCTACAGACAACAGGATTAAAGATAGACGCAACATATTTCTATATCTGATTCAGAAGAGGATTAGGCCCATCGAATTTTCTTTCCTTTGTCAAAATTATCAAAAATCATGTATTTAAAATCGATTTTCTCACAGTGCCCCATCCCACGTGGATTACCTTGATAGGTTGCATGAACTTACTTATGGGGCGGTGTGAGAAAATCGATTTAAAAAAAATAAAAGAAAGTTCTACTTGCATATTCCTCCTCTGAATCAGATACAAAAAATATATTCAGTCTATCCTCATTCCTGTTGGCTGTAGGACGGAATCATCAAGTACACTTTTTATGTTTTGTCCTCTGACCTGAATGCAGGTGCACTGTGCCACAATGACCAATTGGAGGGTCAATATTCTATCAACTTTTATATTTCGGTATGTTGTAGAGCTTCAAAAGAGGATTCGAACGATATGCACATATCGCCCCGACTCCCTCCCCCAAGGGGACCACATCCCCTCAAAATTTGGCGAACGAAAATTTTTGAATTGGTCCCAATTCGTAAATGGTAAATTTCAAAGACCTGATTTTAATTCAGGATTGTGAGGCCTCCAAAAAGCTATCTTTTACCAATTTACACGGTATTAAAATTCGAAAGATTTTTCCCGCTATTTCGAATTTTCAAAAATAATCATCACTTTTTCAAGGGCGATTTTCTCGGGATTTTGGGGGTAGTCGGGGTGTTTTGAAACATTGAATCGGTGCGCGAAGGATGGATAATTATCATAGTTTTTAAATTTTTGAAATCAGTGGACGGGAACATTAAGTAATGTACAGTTTTTTGAAACGTTTGTATTGATAACATCATGAAAGAGCAGGGTTGCGTAATTGGTCATAAATATTAATTGAAACGTAAGTATTGAGGAAAATACTCGCGATGGAAGCACTTAAAATTAACTCACATGGACTTATTGGCATGGGGAATACGTCAAAAGTGTAAATCTGTTGTTAATTTTACATTTCAATAAATATTTATGACCAATTACGCAACCCTGCTCTGTCATGACGTCATCAATACAAGCTTTTCAAAAAACTGCACATTTCTTAATGTTCCCCTCCACCGATTTCAAAAATTTAAAGACTATGATAATTGTCTATCCTTCGCGCACCGATTCAATGTTAAAAAACACCCCGACTTCCCCCAAAATCCCGAGAAAATCGCCCTTGAAAAAGTGATGATTATTCTTGAAAATTCAAAATAGCGGGAAAACGCTTTCGAATTTTAATACAGTGTAAATTGGTAAAAGATAGCTGTTAGGAGGCCTAACAATCCTGCGTTAAAACCAGGTCTTTGAAACTTACCATTTACGAATGGGGACCAATTTTAAAATTTTCGGGTGCCAAACTTTGAGGGGGTGTGGTCCCCTTGGGGGAGGGAGTCGGGGCGATATGTGCATATCGTTCGAACTATCTTTTGAAGCTCTACAACATACTGAAATATAAAAGTTGATAGAATATTGACCCTCCAATTGGTCATTGTGTGTGCACATAATGAATTTTGTTCATAAATTTCTAGGGTCATTCACTAACTAACATCAGAAAACGGAATGTGTGGAGCAACAGAGTTTCGGAAAATAGGAGCAGCGGAGTTGTGAGTTTCTCTTGTTGCCCCGGACACAATTAATTCAAGATTGCTTAGGTAAATATGCGATTTATTTGGCCAAGATTTGCAAAATTTATTAACATGCATTATTTCTCACCAAAACTACAAAACACAATGGATTGTTTAAACAATCGTATCTTCTCTGAAGTACTGTATCTCTTTGGGGAGTAGTGTGGTTTCTATAATCAGCATTGAATATGAAAATGGTTAATCTTGTGGGTAAAACAACACCAATCTGCTTGTGGATCGTCTCCCTCAACTCCGCCAGAAGTAAGCTTTCGTCCAGTGTCACTGGACCAGTGACATTAGTGGGCATTCCGTAAGACCTTGACACACATTCCAATGTGTAATATCAGCACATGCGTTTTTTATAAATGAGTATCTTCATTAGTTCCATCACTTGATTTAAATGTTTACCGTCCAAAATGCATCTCCGAATCTCTCTGCACTGATAAGCCATTCCCGTGGTATTCCACAGGAATAACTTCTTATCCGTTTCCGCCAACGGAAAATCCCGAACGCTTCCATCCGGCATTTGCAACTTGGTAGGCGCCCAAGACCGAAACGGCATCTTCATCATTCCCTTCGTCCCAGCGACCAACGCTTCACAAGGAAGATTGATACCCGTGTGGGTTATCAACGTCGCTGTTTTCCCCTCCGGATAAATCAGTGTTGCAATGAAGCTATCGTCCGCCCGCGAAGCGTTCAAATGCCCTGCAGCCAGAACCTTCTCGGGTCGGAGTCCACTGAAGCAGAGGGTCGTAAACTGGATAGTGTACGTTCCCATGTCCAACACACTGCCCCCACCCAGTTGCATGGCACGTCGCCAGTTCTCCTCAGGAAACTGGAGACCCATGTCAACACGGACTTGGATGACCTTGCCAATGGTTCCCTTTTCAATTTATTCTACGAGGCGACGATAAGCGGGGAAGAAACGACTCCAAATGGCTTCCACGAGGAAGCATTTCTTTTGCCGGGCGTAGTCCACAAGCTCCTTGGTTTCCCGGAGATTCATGCAAAGCGGTTTCTCGCGGAGAATGTGCTTGCCGTGGTCCAGAACCATTTTGCAGATTCGGAGGTGTTCAGGATGAATAACTCCAATATAGACCACATCTGCAATACAAAAATTAATAAACTATAAGTAAAGTATTTGAAGCTACCATACCGAACTATAATGACTCATTTACCTGTTTCGGGATCCTTTACCAAATCCTCGTAGGATTTATGGAGTTTTGGGATCTCGTGAGTCCTTCCAAATTCCGGAGCCCTATCAACATTTCTTGCTGCAACAGCGACAATTTTGTGTTCATCTGGAGGCAGAGTGGAGACTGCAACTGACCAGTTATTGCTGACTTGACCCGTGCCCAGAATTCCCCATCGCATTTCCGGCCATTTTTCTAGGTGGTTAGATTAGATTTTATTTGCTGCTTTCCCGAGGGTGTACACATATGTATGAACCGAACGAGAATACATAGGTGTCTGGTTTGTCTCCAACAAACGCCAGGGTGACATTGGCTTATAATTTTGATTACATACATAAATGCGATTGATATATTTGATCCGGTGTTGGGTGGATCATTTATTTTGCAAGTTTAATAGTGCCATTTTGGAAATCCATGAGTTAGTTGTTTGAACTGCATACTGATATGCCGCATGTAACTAGATAATTGGATGTCTGGCATGATGACATGGTCTGTATGTATTACCTATCTTCTTAAAACAATTATCTGTTTGCATAATATTAATGGTGTGTTGCTAATTAAAATGAAACATGATGAGATGGTTAGTGAAGCGTGAAAAGCTAAAGAAAAGCAGTCAATCTGTAAAAATAATGACATGGTTGATGCGGTCTCAAGTTTAGTTGTAATACTCACGTAATTATATATTTTGTACATGTCATTTCATGCATGAATGGTTTATCGATAGTAGAGGAAAAATGCAATCATATGCAATATTATGTCTTTAATCAGTGATAACGTGTAAAAAATTCTATTCCAAATAAAAATTCTCAAACAAACTTTAATCAGTGAGTAAACATATTGGCCTTCGCTTCACATTTGCATATATATCTAATCATATTCCACAAGACTAATGCTGGATGGAAGTCGAGGTTGGCTCATGGGCTCTGTAATGTCCAGCAATGTCGCATTTCCTGTATTGCCAACCAGATTAATTCTAGCCTTGTAAAGTCGGTTGTAAGGGAGCTTTCCAATCTTGACAATGACAAAGTAGTCAGTTCCAGCCATGACAACCTGTGTCCTGTACGAGATAATATTTATCGGCTCGTCAGCCACTACTGCCATTTGTGCCTCTTCGTGTGGGTGCTTGGCCAATATTTTTGTCAAAATCCAATTTCGGATCTGTTGGGATAACTCGGGAATAATTTCCACGAGTGGATCGTCCGGCGCATATGGTGGCAAGTGCGGCTTTGAGAGTCCGCCTGTTATAACGTCCTTATAAATTAAATTAAATAAACAGAAGTTAATTAACCTGTTATTAGGATATATGCAAGCTATTATATAATTCGACGTGATGGTAAATAAAAGTATAATTTTACAGCAGAAGCCCATGAGACCGCTACGACAACGATAAAATACGCTGCATTGATCGCCTTCATTTTTGCTACTATTTCATCAGTTTTAACTTCATACTTGAGATTTTTCCCATGTACATACATGTTACTGATTTAGGTATGATATCAGTTACTGAAATTGTCTTGGTAATTATCCTAATTGAGTTAGTGCGTGTAGTAGTCAATAAATCTTATCACTGTAATGTCACAAGGAAAGTACACGACTATGTTACTAATGACATATTATGATGTTTTTGCGTCAGGATATTTATGACAACACATACAAATGAAATGCCTAATTAGCTTGATTCATCAAACCTAAAAGAAGTAAAGGCCATTAGACCAACGTCTTGATATACACAATGCAGCTGGATAAGGCAGAAGAAAATGCCATTTTTATTTCTACAAATAAGTTAAGTTGTAAGTTTGTATGATTCTATGTGTCAACGCTTTAAAAAAATATGCTCTAGTTCTCCTTTGGGTGGACGGAAGGTGGATTTGATGAATTCGGCAGGGGTCCGCTAACTTCTTGCAAAACCGGTAGCTCATGGATGGGCTGTGCCATCCTGAGTTTGTAAAGTCGGTTTCCGATCCTGGCGTCAACATAGTAGTTGATTCCGTCAGCAAGTTGCTTTCTGTACGAGAGAATGGTGATGTTCGCATCCTTCACTACCGCTTGCTCAGCCGTATCATTTGACAGTTTGGCCACTATCTCGCTTTTTATCAGATCAGACAACTGGGGAATCATTCGCAGCAGCCATGTGTTCTCGTCATATGGTGGTTTCTTCTCCGGGGATAGCCCACGTTTAACGAGCTTTGAAATAAAAATATGTATGTCAGAATATGATGCTTTTATTTCTATGGGATATCAAAATAGAATGTGAAAAATTCACAAGTATACATATATTATTACCGCTGCTGCAGCCCAAGTGAGCCCTAAGATAAGCACAATTGATATTCCTGTAGTCTTCATTTTTTGGTTTTCTTCCCGTTGATATCTTGATACTGTTTAGAGCGACGGTGTTGAAAAACTGTTTGTTCTCAATATGTTCACATGTCAATTTATACCTTCACTGTACATTTTCTTGACTGCATTAGTTTAGGTAAAGTAAGATTTATTAGTAGGTAATTTTCCCAACGGAAGCTGTTTAGCATGAATTTATGGAAAGCAGAAGAAGAAAGAAGATGAGATAATCAAGATATTATCTCATGTTGTTCAACGTCATGCAACAAACAGGATTACGGCTGATTTTAGACTAACTGTGCAAAGGAAAACTTAATAATTACTTGTTTTTGTTTTGACAGTTATTATTCATGATAACTGCTCACGTAAATTTCGATGAGGTGTGCTTGTAATTATTGTAGCGTCCGGAAAGTATCTACCAAAATTGTTTTTTTGTGATCGCTCTTTTAATTATTCAAATCTGTGTAATTTGTTCAAATAGTCAAAATCAGAGTTAGAATGTATTTTTTAAATTTATTAAATGTTTTTTTAATGTCGAAGGCATTTCATGCATTTTTGATTCTCAAGCATGTAATAAAAATACGCAAATCATTTTTAAGTTTTGTTAATTGGGTAAATGTCAGATAACTTTCATCAAAACCGCTTTCCCATCGAATGCATGGTCAATCCAAATTGAGTAGTTCCGATTTCCGATCCGGGCTGAGATGAAGAAAGATCCTCCGCCATAAGAATGAACTCTGTTCGAAAGAACAGAAATGGGCGCATCTCTTACGACCGCTTGTTCTTCCGGGTCATTAACCAATTTGGCCATGACCTCGCTTTTGATCTGGTCCGCAAACTGGGGCATAATTTTTTCGGCCGCTGGTAAGTCGTCATACTGCAAATCATCACCAGCAGCTTCTGGAAGCGCCTTTAAAATTCCAAAACACACATGTTTATTTTTTGGAATGATTTTAGTAAAATGGGATGCTAGAATTGTAAGTGTGCATAATATTTTTACAGCTGCAGTCCAGGTGACGGCTAATAAAAGTGTTATCCCGACGGCCTGCATTATTACTGTTCTTTTTACGTTCCTTTGCAATACGCTTTTATGTTTTGGAATGTATTCCCAACACTATTCATATATCCAACGCAAATATCCTTAATTAGTCAAAATGTTGTTGAAATTTTAAAGCAAGTATCCTAGTGGGAATGCTTTTACGCGTACTAATGTACTGAACTTATGGCTGCACATCAAATGTTAATCAGATATTCTTAATGATGTTGTGCCATGTTACAAACAGGATTAGACCAGATACAAGTTTAATAAGCCAGCGGAAAGTCCATGATTGCTTTTATGATATAATGAGATACATACCATACATATTGGTATATGGATTCATTATAATTTACGTGATATGCTCTGGCACTATGTGTGTTCCTCATGACACAATATGTGCCTAGGTATATACAACGTGTGTTGCAAATGATACGGATTTTAATTATGCATATCCTCATCCGAATTCAGCTACATTACGGTATAGAATGCTCCCGTTCCAAATTCCGCCAGTAGCATATCACATTTTATCCTGGGTTGTGAGTAAAAATAAGACTGATTATTATGATGCAGAGAAAGTTGTTGCGAATACCACACCTGCAGCAGAAGGAACGGAAAGTGATAATCAATTGAGTGCCATGAATGATGATGACCTTTATCCTCTTCCTCTACTACCCCATTCGACTGCAGACGCGGTCTGATAGCGTCAATATAATTTTATTTGGTTAAAAAATATGCACATTAATTTCATTATATGGAATGAATATATTATGTGTCGTCTTTTACTGAGCTATTAATTAAAAACGTGAAAATGATGAAGGAGTAAATACAGTTATGTCGAATATGTATATGTCTATCATTTATTTATTTACATCACAATGGATTAAATGAGAACAGATAATGACTATAGTGGTCTGAATTACTATGAAATTGATATTTGATGTACTTGGTCCGCCTGGGTTTTTTTCGTGCACTTTACAAAAAGTGGAGCAAGATGTTCAGCCAAATTGGGATGGAAACAAGTAGGCAGATAAGAAGAATTAGTACTTTTTTCTACAAAATTATAGTCACATAAAAATATATACACCTTTTAAGAAAATCTATACTTATTCTGATTTAATTTTTATGGATGCACTTCGGAAAATTATTATGTGAAATACACCGTCACTGTCCACTGGTGGTCAAGTACCTTTCTTGCTTTCTCTCTCCATCCTTGGGCTTGATGCAATCCCACATTCGTTTCCTTCACATCTTCCTTTGTCTTGTCAACGTTCACTTGAATTCTATTCACCAAGTCACCCTGAGAAGCAAAACCATATAAACTATATTTTACGAATCCGATAAAACTCTGTAAAAAATCAAAATGTGTATTACTTGGTTTTCTATCAAATGGGTCATTTCCAGGAAAAGGTCGTGCAGTTCGCTAATTGACTTTTCACACTTGACCATGTCATTATGGCGGGCTTGCACGTCCGCAAATAATTGCTCATTTCCGGTCATAATCTAAAGATACACGCATGAAAGTTTAGCAACAGCAAAAGCATAGTAGTTATTATTATAACATGCCGTATATAAATTTCACATATGCATTAGTATAATACCCCATGTGTGAAAAGATGCAAATTTCCTTGCTCCATCATACTGTCAATTTCTCCTTCGGAAATATTGAGGCCAGCTACAACATTTCGTCATCAGTGCATAACAATAATAACAAATAAGGAAAACTGGAGGGAATAACTGCCGAGATATTCAACTGCTGTAAAAACTGACCGATATCAACTTGTCGCCTTATCAGGGCCTCACAGCGATCCCTGTAATCAGCTTGTGCCACTTGATACTGATTAATCACACATATGAATTGTCGCAGGAGCATTGATCGCTGAATACTTATAATTTTTACAGTGGTGTATCCAAAATTTTCGTCATTATACGAGTCTTCTAACTTCTCAATTTCTAGACAAACAAACAAATTTAACTGGTAATTGTAGAGAGAAAAGTCCGTAGCATAAGTAGCATTCATTTTCATTCAGGTTTACAACCTAACAGAAAAATAGTTTTGAGATCCTTTTAGTTTTGATCGTATTACGCGGGTACTGGATTTAATGGTCTGTGAAAGATCCTCCAACTCTGCCTTCATTCCTGAAATATAAGCACACGTAAAGCAAGACAAACCATTTGTCGACATACCCATTAAATTTCTATGAATTTCCATTAATACCAACTTTCTTGGGAAATGGGATTCGACAAGATGTTACTGTGAAGTGCCCAAACACTGTCCACATGTTGCCTCAAATCTTCAATTAACGCTTTCACAGAGTCAACCTGTAATTGTCACAATTATATGCGTTAGAAGTTCTCATTTCACAGTTGTAATTATTCCAGTGATGTATAAATGCGTCCGACTTGCATGCTACCTTCACGAAGAACTTTTTCAAATCATCATCATCTTCATCACCAGCGTTTTGCATTTCAATTGAAATTTCTCGGTTTCCTGAAATATTCATGCAGTCACGAAGCTGCATTTCCAAATTTCCGTCACTAAAACCATGGTCTGTGGTTATCTGAAATTCACAAGCAAAAACATATTCATATTAGTAGCATATAAAACTTACTCAAAATAATTAAGAGTTGATGATTTATTAAAAAATAATTGCAGAATTAATGCTACATATACCTTCTGCCGAAACTCTACCAAACGATCTTTCATTTTAACTGAAGCGTTTGTGCACCAATTGAACGTGTTTAATGAGGGTTATGTTGGAATGTGAAGATTTTTCGAATCCATCTAGTCGCTCACACCGTTAAAACGATAATGAGTATATAAAGTGAACAGTTATGTGTACTCTGTGAAAGCAAACTGAGCAATTCATGAAAATTACCTCTGCACTGCTTGCCTCAATAATATGTTCAGAACGATTTCGCCTGAGTTGTTATAGTCAATGCTTTCCTCGTAGTTTGGTACAAATGAAGTAAACGTTTATGCTCCGTATTTTGCGAAAGTGTTATTCATGGAATGGTAATAAAACATCTTATTATATAGGAATGGAAGTGTAAACAACTATTTTATTGCGCCGAGTATTACATTCTCCTAGTAAATACGAACGAACTATTCTGCGTATAGTATCAGCATGACTCACTATCCATCAGAAACTGGACTCGTCTGGAGTGCTTTCTCCTGTTGACATTGGCCACTTGCTGGTCCCAAGAGCCCGTACTCGTACTGGGTGCATCTCTTGTATCTGTTGGACTGGGTGGTCGGTCTCCTCTAATTTATGCTGAACAATCTCGTTTAGATGATGACTGTGGAATATAATGGGAATGCATATAATGTGTTTGCCGCTACATAATTCGTCGGATAACAACTTGTTTGTTTGTAATGCAGTATATGTAGTGTTAGTAAATAGGTATTTTGGAGACAGTAAGGGATCCAATTAATTATTTCTTCATTTGAAAAACAATAATGCCATAAGTCGTTAGCAGGCCAACCATCTAAAATTTGTAAATACATAAGGATGAATATAATGCACAATTTGCAGAATTTAATTTATATGCAATAGATTGATATGATTTCCATAAACACTAACCGATCCAAGAAAGTTGTAAGTTATAGTAAAGTAAACGCACTTGAGACCAACCGGATCTCCAACGTCAATTTCTTGGGATAAGACCGTCAACAGATACCTGTCGTCCTGTGATAGCCCGGTAACTCGTCGCTGTTTCTGTGAAATCCACTTCCTGCAAGACTGACGAATCCGTTTCGGCAACTCGCAAGCAAGCGCAAGAAATACTGCCAACAATGAGGTGTAAACAATGGCATAATATTTTCCAGCTCGAGCTGCACTTTGATCCCTAAATATGTCCGGTAAATTTGCAATGTATGCCAAAATGCAAAGACAGGTCCACATGAACAGCCCATGCGTCCACGAGCTGACATTTTCTATCGTATTTCGTACTCGATCGAATCCATTCAAAACCCCTTGAACTGATGCTAATTTTACGGTTTCTTGCTTCAAAAGCCTTTCTTCAAATTGCATCGCAAATGCCATCAATTGCAAAGATAACGTCATAACCAAATGCCTGGACATGCATCGTACTGCAGTAGCTTGGGCGAGAAAGAGTTGTGATAGCGCCGCAAGTGAACGCAAAACTGTTTTGGTTATGTTTCCTGTCTCATGGGTGATATATCCCAAGATAAAGTTGGGTATATCTGATGTTGCCTTTGAAGCTCTTGCGCCAAACCAAATTGCGAATGCTATTTGTGTAGTGTACATCGTTATATAGAGAGCAGTCATGAGAGCATTCATTTGTTTAAAGGATATTAGTTGATTTGAAAGCGGTCCAATCTTGGATTGGTTCAGAAATCTAAGGACATCCTTCTGTCGGAACCAGATAATATTTGTGGTATGGAATACCATGGAATTTGTTGCCACATTTCCGATGGTGGTGAGAAGTTGTGAAATGTCCGTGGAAAGGTGAAAGAAATGGGAAAAGTTTCTCCAAAAATATACAACAGTAACGTAGCAGGATGCCAAATGTATTAGAGCACAAGCCTTCTGGGATATGTATACAAAATATGATTGTACTCAGCTTTCAAATATAACATAGAAAGTGCATAATTTGAATTTAAATCATACCTTTTGGAATTTATTGAACTTCAAATGATACTTTCCCCTTTCTTGATCTGTTCCCACCTTAAATGGGACTAACAGGAGGTAGTACATTAAATTAAAGTACGATTTTAGATATGAGGCAGTATCTGCCGGATACGGTGATGGTGGGTGATACAGCGGCAGTAGCAAAGGAGGATGATTTGCACTTACCCCCATCGTGCTAACATTAATTTTCATAGAACTGTCTTATAAAGTTTTATGTGCCAGAATTCAAGGATGCGACTCGAACATGTTACCTCATGTCCCAAAGAGTGTTTTGCATCAAGTTTAGCGCCGCAGTTTTTCATGGTCCGACAATTACAAACATAATTTCTTAAAAAGAATTTCATTCCAATATTTGGGAAATGTTTTTATTTTGACATTATGAGCATTTTATCATGGAATTGAAATTCAATTGCTTAATACTTGCACAGTATTTGTGCAAAATATAATTATGTAAAAGACAAACTGAAATACGTAAACATACTCACATCCGATTAAACTTTTTTCCGTCGTTGTCCAATATATTGAAATAAGAAAAGCTTAAGCATAAAGTCAACGAAAGCATGCATGCATCATATTGTGGAAAACGATTCTTTAGCATTTTTGTTACGGCAATGACCTTTTTAGTATTCAATAATACAGACTGCAGGATATGTTTGTAAGAATAGTTTTTCATTTGTTGATGCACGTCTCGCCACCTGAACAGCAGGGAATGTCAGTATAAGTATTTTTAAGATACAGACACGCGGCGTGTTTTCCAGTTCAGTAGTGAAACACAATTGGGTTAAGTATGTTTACTCGGGGAAGACATTTATGTAGGTCAAACTGATAAATGGAAAAGTGAATATTGAATTTTGAACACGATACATAATTCGATTAGCCACAAATAAACGCGAATACTGTTTGCGAACGACAAAACGTGACATGACGTGAACTATGCTTCTTTAGATTTGTTGGAGTTCAAGGTTTTGTGCTTTATGCACTATGAATTGTAGCGTACGTGTTCGTAGACATTATTTTTCGCGCAATAACGAAACGAATTGTGTCTTTTCAACTTTAGTTTGCAAATACATGTACGTATTACCTATAGCCAAGTTTTAATGTTGCCGCGTCCTATTATGATTTCATATCTGCTGCCAAACATAAGTTATTTTTTAAACAAATCAAGCAAGATATAGTTTGTCAAATTCGGAGTGAATTGAGAATGCAGATGTCGAAATAACTGCCACTGAATCTGTACTCAGGGAGTCTACTGCCAAAGGCAGATGCACTAGGCACACTCGACAACGACCGATTTATTTTGGATTGTGGGCAGTTCTCCAACCTTCACAATATAAATTAAATTATGATAAAATGCGTAAGTTTTAATAAATACGCGTAGTTAATAATGCACTTTTATATCCGACATCAATTGTAGGCTCAGTCATGAATTTAGCTATAAATTGTAAGTTATCATTATTTGGCTCGGGTCTGGAAAATTATCACGCTATACGTCACGACGAGACTCAGCATCTGAAATTTAAAGGTTGAGCATTGATTTAATCTTAAATCAACTATGTATTCTTTTCAATTGCATATACGTACCGAACATAGAAATGAATATGTGATCTTGAAGAATTCGCAAGACAGTGCGATCGGCTCGTTTTGTATTTCATTTCTTAGCGCCGACAGTTTCATCTGATTATCAAATGATGCGGCAATCCCAATCAGCTCGTGCCTAGTACTCTGAAATCCAATTTCCTTCGTCCATATTGGGACGGTTTCAAACAAACAGCAGCCCGACCACTTATAAAAGCTTCTCTCAACCTGAAAATGCATGTAATCCTATTCTATCTTGTAACTGAATCAGTGACCTAAATGCATTTGCACCGATAAAATGTATAACATCATTCCAACATACGTCGGAGTGGAATTTTGCTGCCAGCACCCAACCAACAGTATTGACCACTCCATATACCAACACTGAAAGCATCGGCTCTTCAGCAACATACGCCATCAGAATATCTGGCAGCGTTCCGTAATAGGAAATCAGAACAATTGAGAATGTCAAAAATTTCCCGCTCCACGCACGGTTTATTACGGACACTTTCCGTTTCAGGTTGCGATATAAGTGCAATCCCTGTGACGATAAAATACACATAACTTAACCAATGAGTTCCCGAGAAATGGCAACATAATTACAAATTCTAACCTTTTGAACATCATTGCCTATAAGCTCCAACTCCTGTTCAAATTCATAAGCCATAAGCGCCAGTCCGCAGCTCAACACAGACAGAAAGATGTGACTTACAAACGTAAATGACATGAGATGAATTTCAGCTACCAACCCAATGTAACGAAGGGCCATACAGGAAGTTCCAGAAATTTTTGAAAATATTCCATTTCCGAATCTTCTTTCGTCGTCTGTCATACTAAACTCTGCGTTTAAATATTGGAATGATGTGACGGCAATAAAACCCAGAATCCCTATGACTTTCAGCTTAACAGACAATACGCATTACTTGCAACATCAGTCAAAATTTTGCATATCGGTAATATCCCTTCAAAATACATTTTTGAAAACTGAATGTTTACCATTTTGTTTATTTCCGATACTGTAAAATATCGAAGTTTTGTCACCACAACTGCATTTATCATGTCCTCAACTGCAACTCTATCCAACCAAACGGATTTGATAAATAGGAGATAGAAGAGTTCAAGAGCCGTACTACAGGTGGCATTGAAAACGGTGTTCATGAAGGATGAATCCGATGTACGAACTGTGGCAAGTTCTTGGTATTGGTAATAGTAGGCGCGAATGTTGTACATAATGTACATTATGTGAAATCCCATGCAAGCTGCCTACACATTATTTGTTTGTGGAATGAAAATAATAATACGTTCTTTAGCCATTATTCAAAATTAGATGGATTCACTTACAGTTTGTACTGGAAAACGGACAAGAATGAACCGTTTCAACTTAGGACTCCAGGTGACATGGAAGGGTACAGTGCATGTGTAAAAGCAACAATTAAATAAGAATTTTAGCAGCGATAATGGCTCGGTATTATCTTCATTTAAGCTGAAAACCGGCATCATGTTTTCGAACGAAACCATTTTTCTCACAATGGCGTATAGCGTGTTCCTTGACGACGACTCAACGCTTACAACGAGAAAGTTAAAGGAGTCGATCAAAAAATTTTGGACTATAATTGGCTGTAATGTTGATGTGTCCACCTTTGTAATATTCACATAATTGATAATTCACATCGTTTATGTCACACCTTTAGGCGTGTCTGCGTAATAAACTTAATGCATAACATAAGAGCTGCAAATTACGTATTTCAGCTTTATTACATTAAAAAAGAACATCGATCTAGTCCAAATAAACTGCGCCGCTGCGTCACCACATATTTTACATTCCACTGAAGTTATTACTTGCAATATATTCTGAATTATTTACAATTTACATGAGTTTGGGTCTTTAGTTTGTACCATTTTTATTCAACATGTACTTTTGCTTACATTGGGTCAATATGTTGATCAAATTCTGATTATTTATAAAGGACTATTGTCCAGCGTTTTAATTTTTTCCAATTATTATTTCGTTTGAAAAACGATAATTCCATATGTCGTTAAAAGTCCAGCAATCTAAAATTAGATCTCTGTAAAATCGAGTTAAATGGAATAACATGAATTCATTGAATATAATTTTTGAGCGACTTACCGATCCAAGAAGGTTGTAGGTTATACTAAAGTAGGAGCAAGTTAGAGCTATCGGATCTCCAACCTCATTTTCCAGTGCGAATGCCATCAACATATACCGCTCATCCCGAGACAGCTCGCTAACTCTTCGTTGCTTCTGTACAATCCATTTCTTGCAAGTGCTTCGAATACGCTTCGGCATTTCGCAAGCAAGAATTAGAAAGATTGTTAACAACGAAGTGAAGGCGACTGCATAGTATCTTCCAGCACTTGCTTCACTGTGATCCCTAATGATTTCGGGCAGATTTGCAAAATATGTTAAAATGCAAAGACAAACCCACATGAACAACCCTTTTGCCCATGAGTTAACACTGTCAACCGTTTTTCTTAATTTATCAAATTTGGTCAAAACGCTTTGAAGCGAGGCAAACCGTAGTATTTCTTCCTTCAGAATTTCTTCTTCAAATTGTATTCCCAAATGATGCAGTTGTAAGAACAAAATCATTACAAACTGCCTCGACATATATCTAACTGCGGTGCCTTGGGCGAGAAAGAGTTGTGAAAGCGCTGCCAATAAATGCAAAAATGCTATGGCTACCGTCCCGGTTTCTTCGGTAACATATTCCAAGATGCAAATGGACACGCTCCCAGTTGCCTTCGCGAGTGTTCTATCCAACCAAATGGCAAACGTTAAATGCATAATGTACATCAGTATGGTTATGGTATTCATGAGGACGTTCAGTTGTCTGAAGGACATAAATTGGTTTGAAAATGGTCCGACTCTTGACAAGTTCAAAAATCGGAGGAGGTCGGGCTGATGGAGCCACACAGCCTTTGTGGCATAGAATACCATGAACGTCGTTGAAATATTTCCGAGTGTGCTGAGAAGCTGTGAAATGTCGGTGGTGAGATAAAAGAAGTGGGAAAAGTTTCTTCCGAAGTAGGCGAATGTCACGTAGCAGGATGCAAAATGTACTAGTGCACAAGCGATCTATAAAACGAACACCGTGTAACTTTCAGAGCTCATCATATTATAATATACCAAATCCAATGCTTTACGATTACGATCTCACCTTTTGAGATTTGTTGGACGTGAGGATATATTTTCCAGATTGTGCGTCAATATCTACTTTGAATGGAACTAACAAGATATAGTACATTATATTGAAGTAAGATTTTAAGTGGGAGTGCTGGACTATCTGATAAGTTGGTCTGAAGTACAAAGGAATCAACTGCTGTTGCTGATTTGATATTACGCCCATGATGTTTCCTAAACTTCACCAGAAATCACAATCTAAAAATGTATGCTATTCTACAAGATCCAAATGGATTTCAACAAAATTTGTATATAATGTTGAATATGTTTTCGTCGACATGGTTATATCAAGTGTTCATAAAATGGTATTGCTAGCACCTTTAAATAATAAACACGTTATATTCAATCAAATTTATATCGGACGGATGACTGTGGAGAATTTATATGAATTGAATGTGGGCGCAACATCGTCGCAGTTTAATCTATAAAATTACTCGCGTACTTAATTCTTATCCACGCCTTGTGTTAACTTACATAATAAAATTACTCTCTTCAATATTGTGAAAATGTTGCAATCAACAGCTGCCTTACAGTTTTTTTCTCGTGTTTATGTGCATTCGAATTTGGAATTAGAACAAGCTTTTCATGCAACTCATATCTGAAACACGTGGACTTCATAAGTTGTCACAAGTTCAGATATGGCTGTACAAGAACGAACACATGATATCTTCACATGGTAAATTTGGAATGAAATCGGTTTGGAAAACAAGTTGATACTCTACTCTCACCTCAGACGTGTAGGGCTATAGTTATTTTTTATCAACAATCAACATACTATGGATTCATGCAACAAATTAGTTTTATATCTCCTCCTAACTAATAAATTTATTAATTCAATAACTAAAAAATACTGTCCCATTTGTTGACATTTGGTGTCGACACCACACAATACGATTATTAAGTTATTACATGAACGCTTTGCACAATATTAAGGAAATTATCTGTATCTCTTTAGATTTTAAAGCACGCGCTACCATCACCATATTTATAAAAAGCAGATATTTTATTAAATATTAAAAAGATAAGTACGTATGTACAGACGAATTATGTAGGTCCTTTTTTCCAAGCCGGCTCTTAAAATGTACATCGTTCTTGCATCATTTTCAAAACGTCGAGACAACAGTATGTATTTAAAAGGGGAAAGTCCGTATTTGAAAGGAATGTTTAACTTTTATTTCTATTTTGGAGTCGTTCCGTTTAATCTGGAATTCAACAAGCAGGAAAATAAGTATATGTTTAAAGAGAACACATTCCAAAAGGTTGAGATCTAATATTAATCATGTTAGCTGTATGGTATTGCATTTATTTATATGATAACGTGCCTAACCTGTGATTTGAAGGCCTTTTGCGCACTCTCAAATTCTGGGTCAGTGTTCATAATGGTTTACTGGACCTACTTGTTTTCGCCCGACTTGAATACCGAAAATCTCGGAACATTGTTCATACGTGGGCTCGAGACACTGACCAATGTATTTATACCAGTGGCAAACATAGCCCGCATTTTTGTTCTTTGGAAACGACAACCCGAGTGTATGCAACTTGTCGAAAGAACTCGATTACTATACAAATCTAAAACTACGGAACGAAACATCGAATTAATTGTAAGTTACAACTCTAACTCTTATTTCTATAGTTGCAGAAAATTTCACCTATCAACCAAATTCGTTTCCTATTTCAGATGTATATTGTGCTTGCAACGATGACCACTTTAATGACAGGACAATATGTCATACTTACTGTCACTGTTGGCGGTTTGGATACTATAGAAAAATCGAAATTCATTTGGGAGATTATCTCACGTTCCATCAAAATATATTTGAGCAACTACTTTACTGTTAACCCTATAATCCTAATGTGCATGTTCCTGGCACTGTGGCAGGTTTCATACGAGTTTCGGATCGATATGGCTTTACTCACTGCTCCAAGGATGACTCACTATCGACTAAATAAAGTAAAGTATGAAAATACTCAATTGAAAATTATACTCAATTTTTAAATATGTTATCATCTATGTGTGTTTGGTTTATTAACCAAATTTCAGGGAATTGCACTGTACAACAAGATGAAGGAAATTTCTGTTTTATTCCGAAATCATTTTGGCTTAGTCCTTCTCGGAAACTATATTACGTTTATTTCGTACCTTGCGGAAGCCCCATATATTTTTGTAGCCAAGGATAAACATTGGTCAGAAGGAACCAATATGATCTTTTATATAATCACTGGCACGTTTTGGATAATGGCAGCAGAATTTCATTCCATTGTAAGAAACATAAATAGTAACAGAAATGACTCCACATTGTCCAATCCTTTATTTCTAATATATATTGATTTTTGTAGGTACAGGATACCGTTCACAGTTGGGCTGAAGGTCACATCTCTGACAATGAATTGCAACTCAGGGATAGAATTACACTTGCCGCCATTTCAAGTGAGGTCTCTTCTGCGAACGACAATAATGGTGCTGCGATTGGAAGCAAATACTTCTCCATAACCTACGGCAGCATTGGCTCGGTAATGGTTTTACGAATTACATTTTTATTCGCATGAATGTCTTTGCTAAAAAAATATTCAGATACATAATGTCGTTGCTTTTGCAGATGTTCGGAGTCATTGTTACGTATGCAATAATTGTAGTTCAGACGCAGTCATAGTAAAATAAGAGAAAACTTTGAATAGTTTGTATTTTTACGATTGGAATAGCAACATGCATGGGTAGATTTAAAACCATTAAACACATTATTATTGAAAGGAATATATAGCAAGTCTGTTAATTTTAGCCACCAATTCTTGAAATGACTAGCGGCTTATGTAATTAGCCAAAGGTCCTTTAACATCATCCAATTCCACTTTCCCGTCAAATGGTGCAGTGACCTTGATTGTGTAGACACGGTTCCCGATTTGGACGTCGCTGAGAAGCCGCCTAACGTACCTAGACAGAGTCGTGTCTGCAAGAACAGTAATGGGTGCATATGTAGCTATCGCCTGTTCCACCGTGTCATTAGCAAATTTGGCCATTAGATTGCTTCTTATCTGCTCTGATAATTGGGGAATAAGTCCCCGCATATATTCGAGCAGTTCTGCATTGGATGGACTGGTCTCAGAAGACGGCTCGCACGGATTGTTTGCGATCTCCTATAAAATTTAAAGCATTAGTATTTTTTATCATGAGACATCAAAATGGAACGCTACAAATTTGAAAGTGTACGAAAGTTATTACCGCTGTTACTGCAGTCCAGGTGACCGCTATAAGAACAATTGATATCCGGATGACCTTCATTTTGTGGTTATTTAACTTCTCGCTTCGATCAGTGTTCTTCGTGCTACCAGTGCTTGTTATTGATATGCAGTAACTATTTGTTTTGTATTTCATCTCAATTTTATTTTATACACACTTCCTTAATTAAGTCATAATTTTAATCACCTGTCCTTTATGATGCTTTGCCGTGTTACAAACTGGATTGGGGCTGATTTGGGAATAATGAGTCAATATGAGCCATGATATCCAATTGCACTAATGGTCAGTTCATAAGATGGTACCTGTACTCAAATGCTTAGTCCGCATTATGTTTGTGTGATATTCTTTAACGGAGAAACAATTTTGTAATCATTGAAAAATTTACCACGTACAATTGCCTTAATTACCACCACTCATGACAACGAGAATAAGCCATCATTGGTAAAACCTAATTAGTATTATCGATTGCCCTGACGCTCAAGACATGGAATATTGTCAAACAGTATTCACCAATCAATTCCCTAAAACATTTTAACCCACAATGATGCATCTGTATAGCTGAACGCTGAGGTGATCGTTGCTGACCAAACAAACTTACTCCAACTTGCGAAATGCGCACATTTAATAAGATCAACATAACTGAACATGACGACAATTTTGTGCTGAGACACATACTTAACGAACAACTTGAAACACTCTGACAAGTGATTGATCAGACTTTAAGCAGACTCTATGCAAAAGATTCATCCGAAAACATTTTTGATTTATTGATTGTGAGATGTTCAAACAAAAGTGGGAGAAAAAGTATGTGCCGGTTTCAGCTATTCCCTAATATTTTTCATCTGAATAAATACTTAAAATATGATATTTGTCTAAAATAATTAACTACAGGTAGGTCAGTACAAAACTGAGCCGTAATGTCAATCTTTGTTGTTGATATACTATGTATATTATCAACAATAATTATACTCATTGTAGCACATTTCAATCACCGCTAATGGCATAAAACCTCACATCCGTATTTTCAACGTTCAAACAGTTCAGTTGTAGTGACCTATAATTTATATATCCCACCGCAAAATATAGCTTAATCCATAATTTCGTTTTAATGTGTAGCAAAATTTTTCAATTTCATTTCAATAATTTGTATGTATCCATTTTATTAAGGATGTGCTTTATTGATATGCTGCGTAATGCTTTAAGCACTAAATCAAAGAAAGTGTTGTAAACATTTGCGGTTGAACTGCTTCCTTGTAAAGCATTTTCATCCTCTCTTGGTAGTCGTAATGAACGAGGCTATTTACATGGAAACTAACCAGCTTGTCAATATACGATGAATTCACACTGTTAGTGCCTAAGTCGTATAAATAAACAGGGATTCGCGGTAGACTTTTTATTTTTAATCAGTATATTATCATTTCCTTTCTCTTCTGTACTGCTCGTATTCATAAACCTAAAGATACATATTACATGATTTTAATATTTCTTTCAAATTACGACAAAAATTAGTAAGTTATTGATGGACGTGCTGCTGAAGAAACATGAATGCATTTCATTCATGTCTCATTTCATCGAGGCTCTTTCCGGCTATACGTTGAACCGTTCACACTTACAAACTGATTTTGTATCAACTCACCACCACTACATCATCTCATTGACACTTGGGAAACTTTAGCATTTGCAAAAGATCGACTAAACTCATTTGATTCAACATGTTTGCAGAAACATATTTGGGGATGACAATATCTACAATATTATTATTCGTGGGACAGGGAACATTGGATGGACATCCAACTAAAATTGATTCGGTGAGAGTTACTGCTTACAATTAGTATGAATATTTAAATACTAATCATTTAAAACAAAAAACTCTTAATTCCCGTACTTTCTCAGCTAAAATCCTGTACATTCTGTCGACAAGATCAAGTGGCTGTAGACTTCACTCCGTTGGTATCCGTGGAAGACTACATGCTCAACCGCTACAATGTGTCCGATTTGTTGCCTTTCATTTCAAAAATCGCATCAGAATTTAAAGTCATCTTATGTCCGTTCTATGATTATCCAGGTATATCAATGTTTAGAAGGCGGTGGAAAATTTCGACGAAACATATTCTAAATAACCTGTGCTGTGTTTATTTTTTTGAAACACTAGGAATTAGTGCAAGGCTAGTGCCAGAGGCAGTGGCTGACTGGAACGTAGAAAGATCTACAACTTCAAATGAAACAACCATGGAGGTGTGGATGGACGCCATGATTATGCCCGGTTCGAAAAACGTTGATATTATGCTTGATGACCTGTATGGTGTAATCACTAAAGCCAACCAGATACATCCGGGCACTGTAACAACACTACTGTTCCCTCGTCACATGGCTAACCTCGATCCAGAAACTTTCGACATCTTATTCCGAATACTTCGGAATTTGTTTCCAAAAAGCACATTCAAAATTGGTCTGAAATGGGAGCCCCATGCGTTTGAGAAACGCATGAAACACGACACATATGTCTTTGATGCACATATCGCTCATAGTTATCATCTTATCGACTATATTGTATGTACGGACTTTCTACATGACAGCTTCGCTTATCCCAATCCACCCGATGAACTTTTGAAACTTCAAGTCGACCTTGTCAATACATGCATCCAGTTTATAAAGAAGCACACGAACACCAGCGTATCGTTCGGAGTTTCGGGTGGAATTTCTGATACGTCTAAGGACGGAATCATTTCATACACGAGATTTGTCCAAATCGTCACTAAATATGTTAGTTTTGTTAGATCCGAAAATTTGTCAGTAATCTTTCACCGCGCATTCGATATACCTTGTAAGCAAGGTATGGGTATCATGGGAACAGGTTGGTGGAGACTGGTCGAGAATAGTTCATACACGTCGACATCAGAATTTGTGTTTGCAGATAAGCAAACTATTGCAGATATGGAAAAGGCGAAAACAGAAGAGAAGATCATATCTCAAATCCAACAACACTTTGAATTCGATAAAACGTTGATTGAAGTTCAGTTCAATCCGATATTAGCTTCAGCTGGCGCCAAGAGACAACACAGTTTCAACCTCTCAGGTGTGCCTGCATTACTACACACTATCGGAACAATATTTAACACGGTGTATGTTTGCCATTTGGATATCGTTTGGAGATCTTTAACTCCGCTTGTATTTGCCAACTACAACAGACGGTCACGAACCCCTCTTAACATTGTTCATACGATCAACTTCACCGACCTCAACGAGGTCGATTTTATTGCCGAGCAAATATTACAAGCAAATCAATTATATCCCAAGACTGTTACAAAAGTCCAACTTGTTGCTACCCAGACCGCGACAAAAGCTTCCATCACCAGTTTACGTGCGAAGCTAAATCCAAATATGACAGATGGCGTCGTTAAAGTTGGCAATATGTTAACAATTGAAGTGTGTTCTGGAGCAGACTACAAGTTACTTCGAGACGATGTTGAAGCCTTATTTGAGCTGGTAGACTTTGTTCATTTTAGTTATATCCCGGGCTTGCCATATCATTCTAGCTACAAGTTCGGACTTGAAAGGGTAGTCGGTGAGGTGATTCGATTGTTTGATAGCTGCAAACGACGAATGGGAAATATTTTTCCCGGAGTGGAGCTAGGATTCGAGACGGGTTTTCCGGATACACTAGGGTCAAGGGAAGCAGATTACGTTTCTCTGGTTTTGTTTTGGAAAATGATGAATGCGTGGGCGATGGCGGCAAATACGACGGTAAATACTACCTGCAATTCACAGCGACATCATAAGAATACTTAGGAAATTATACCCATTCATTTCTCCAATGTGCAGGTAATAATGAATGGCGCATTTGATTCCGCATACAACACCAATGATGACACTATATATGGTCACATGGGTTGGTGGAAGGTCACAGAAAACCCAGACTCTGACACTGAACTAGTGATTGAGGAAAAGCGGAGTGGTATGTAACACTGAGATCTAAGCTACCGACACAAAAACAATACCATTTATTGTATATTTATTTAATGTTAATTGTTCCCTTATTTATTTCAGTTGCGATTGAAAGATACCGGCGGGCTACCACTGATGCGACTTATGTCCAGCAAGCAGGGAACTTAATTGTGCCTATATCTATATCCATTTCCATTGTTTTGCTGACTCTGACTGTGTTGTCAATAATAATATACAGGTGAAAACAAAAATCGATGAATAATTATACTCGTGTTAGATATGCCTCGCAATTCGAAATTAAGAATGACGACATTCTCATGTTACCTGAGACGGTATTCAATCCGGAAACTAGTACATTAATTGGAACTGGAAACTTTGGAGGGGTATTCAAATGCTACATTTCCCTGCTTCATTGCGAAGTGGCAGTAAAAATCGTTTCTCCGGAAGGCAAGATGGATGACTCGTGCCAAGCCATTGCGACCAAAAGTCTATTGTCTGAAATGAAAATAATGAGTCACGTGGGTCGCCACGAAAATATTTTGGAGATTTTAGGAGTGTGTCAAGAAGGACGAATATTTCTTGTCACGGAATATTGTGCTCATGGATCATTGTTGTCGTATCTCCGTTCGGAATCAATGACTAACGCCATTCCGTCTACGTACGAGTTGTTACAGTTTTGCCAGGAAATTGCTAATGGCATGGAGTACTTGGAAAAGAAGAACGTGATACATGGAGACCTATCTGCCAGGAATGTTCTACTAGATGCGAGCAAGACATGCAAAATAAGTGATTTCGGTCTGTCGAGAAAGTTGGAACTTTATGAAACGTACATGAAGAAGGGAGAGGAACCACTTCCATGGAGATGGATGGCATTGGAATCGCTCACCAAAAGGGAATTCTCTGCCAAATCGGATGTATGGTCAATGGGGGTAGTGTTTTGGGAGGTGTTTACTTTGGGCAGGACTCCATACTCAGGAATGAGATGGAACGAAGAATTTTGCAAAACTCTGTCTGATGGCTTCAGATTAGAGAGGCCTAACTTATCCGATGATCAAATGTAAAATATTACTGTTCAGAGAATATGGAAGATGAATTTACATTAACATGATGCTTGCATATGTAATATAATACATTATATTTTTGATGTTGCAGTTTTGAGATTATTCTGTTCTGCTGGCGAATTGAGAGCCATCTCCGGCCAACGGCCGCTGAAATAGGTCAGAAGTTACTTGAACTTAGGAAGGAAGAGTACGAAACTATGTAGATTCAATGACATTTTCACGACATTTTTATGACATTTTGACGACATTTTTGACATTTTCACGACATTTTTATGACATTTTGACGACATTTTTGACATTTTCACGACATTTTTATGACATTTTTATGACATTTTGACGACATTTTTATGACATTTTCACGACATTTTTATGACATTTTTATGACATTTTCACGACATTTTTATGACATTTTTATGACATTTTGACGACATTTTTATGACATTTTCACGACATTTTTATGACATTTTTATGACATTTTGACGACATTTTCACGACATTTTTATGACATTTTCACGACATTTTTATGACATTTTTATGACATTTTGACGACATTTTGACGACATTTTGACGACATTTTTGACATTTTCACGACATTTTTATGACATTTTTATGACATTTTGACGACATTTTTATGACATTTTCACGACATTTTTATGACATTTTTATGACATTTTGACGACATTTTCACGACATTTTTATGACATTTTCACGACATTTTTATGACATTTTTATGACATTTTGACGACATTTTTATGACATTTTCACGACATTTTTATGACATTTTTATGACATTTTGACGACATTTTCACGACATTTTTATGACATTTTCACGACATTTTGATGGCATTTTCTCTACGATCGGAGGTTACCTCTGTTTAATGAATTCACTTTAGGTACCAGCAGAAGACTGGAAATCCAAATGAAGGATTACGAGACATTTCCGCTTACTACTTTTTAATAATAAGGCCTACGTTCTCTCAAAATATAAATACAATATGCTTATGTGACTTTGCTAATTTCAATTTGTTTACTACGTAAATAAGTTATTTGAAGTTTCTGGCCAACTTCCTTTTGCGTCACAACTTATGGTAACATATGAGCACAATTGTAAATATTTTATTTCCGGATTTGAAAAAAGAATCCCGCCAAGTAAATAATTTCCTTAAAATTGATCAGCCCTTTGATTAAAATAGACAAGTAATTCGGTAAAACGTTCGGCTCTTGGAAATATAATTCGAAATTAAAAACGTACAATAAATGGAGCGATATATTGGTTGGAACAGCCTTTCTGATCACTGTATCACAAGTGTGTACTCATATCGAAGCGTCTTGTACAATAAATTACCAATTACAAAATACCAATCCATAATATGCCATCTCAACATCATTACATCATGATTGCATCATGTATGGGTTGCAGGTGGCGGCTCAAAGCAGGAAAACCCTCGACGAGCTGTTCCACAATTTCTCTTCTCTGTGGTAGGGTGAGCCCGGCCCCGGTCGAGCTTTAAATATTAACGGTCAAATTCACTCTCGGAATTTGTTGTTCGTCAGGGATTCTCGCCATTTCCATTATGGAGCCGTGCTCAATTGTCGCGGTATAACTCCCTACCTTGCCACCCCAAAATAACTTGACAATACAATGCAGCATAAACAAGTTGACTTTACCACCCACATGAAAAAATTGTTGGTGGTCTGGATAACTGAACGACACCTAAACTAGAGAGATGATAGTGGAGGTATTTGTGCGCTGCTGACGCAACGCACTTTGGGAAATAACTATGTTAGCTAACCAATCGTTGATTTCTTTTTTAACTTTGGCACCAACAAATCATTTGGAATTTTAATGGTCAAATAAAACTGTTGTAGGAGAACAGAATAAAAGAAAACAATAGGCAATACAAATTTAAGTTGTGCATACAAATAAAAAATATTGGCAAACTGCCAAGGTTAAAATACATTTATTATATAAAGTGCAGATGCAGTCGTCACTTTCTAAATTTTCGACGAATGAGAAAGGAAAAGATATTTTATATATGTTAGTAGTGTCAAGAAGACATTCGAGTGAAGCAAGAGAAAAACGTTATTATAATCTGAATATCGCAATCTCAAAGTCAAAATCTTTCCGGCCGAATTTGAACTTGTTCAGGGCGAAAGTTTGCAACTGAACATAGTTCAATTACAATTTGGAAGATGACTGAACATGACTTTTGAATGATATGATATCTAGTGTTATCATTTGACCAAATCATAGTTATAAACCAGTAGATCTATGGACTACAATTTCATTTCTGTCCGTCGTTAATACTGTTGATCTTAAGTGAAGGAAGTAAAGATAATGTAAATAAATGCTTGCTGAATATATGTATAGCCCATCGCATTGGGAGATCCAAATCAAAATTTCAAACTGGAATTCTAAACGCTAAATTCCTATTCCTCCCTGTGCTAGTTACTAGCAAATGATATGGGTGAAGGAAACATTTGGATGGAAGCACTCACTCATTTGATTTCAATTATGATGTATTTTTGTACGAGAAATCTGAATGTGTATGTTCATTTATGACTGATAAAATGTGCGTTAACACACATCCTGCTGCAGATCGGAGCTGACGACAAGCCTGTTTAACTGTTAGAAATATTGAAAACTGCGTCATAATAGTATAAAACCGACACAGACTAAAGTGGACACCGGAAATAGCCAAACATTCTGTTTGGAACAAATGATTTCACTACATTTCTTAAAAAACGGGGAATTTAATTTCGTGGTTTTGAATTTGATTATATAGTAATATTATTTTGTACATGTCTGTAAACTACCGACGAACCTGTCACTAAGTTTTTCCAAAACGGAAATAAACCGCCAACTAGAAGCATTAGTGAATACGGTGCGTCAGTGTGAAAGCATGACGAATGGATTAAGGAGAACCTGGAGACTGAATAGAAGGTAATGTTTGAATCCTCTCTCATCCATTCACTTCCATTTTGTCAATACAATGCAGCGAATTAATGATTTGCTCAACGTACGTAACCGACAGAAGTACAGTTATGATTATTGGGTTTTGACAAAACGGTTTTGTATATAAGTCGAATAAACAACTTTCTTCCACACCGGTTTTTGCATTGAATGACAACATCATCATTTCACAAAAAGTATGAAACAAATTTTTAATAACACATTCCCAGTGCTATGTATGTATTTACATAGTAAAATGTATGACAAAATAATCGTTCAACATGCATACAGTACATATGCGTACATACCAGATATTAAGACATCATTGGTTGTTTTTACACCAATCATGTTCTGCTAGAAAGAATGAATGCACTATTTTATTTCTTAATTTACTTTCCTTTATGCAATGCATCTATTTAACTCATTAACTCTGAAAATGTTTTAAAGATTACTGACGAACTTTATAATCCCAGCATGCCGTAATATAGAGACATGATTAAGTAAATAAAAAATAATTCAGGTAATGCTTTAGTGAAGTGATATAAGCAAAACGTTAACTATTGACAAAAAGCTGTGCTCGGATCAATAGGCACTGCCTGATGGAGTGAATGGTGGTCATACGTGGGCGGGATTTACAAAAGCAAAAATTAAGCTTATGCATAAAAACATGTGCAAATTATTTGCAATAAGTCAGGGATAGAATACATGCGCACTTGAAAAATGGTTGCGTATACATTGACAATAAGGACGGTCATTGATTCATATCGAAGAATGTGAAAATCCATTCGGAGCCAAATTTTCGGCCAGGGCACCTATTCATTGCCCAATCGCCACATAACGCTTTAAATCAGCAGCAAGCTCACAGTTTGGTTAACATTGAAATCGAGTAAGTTAAGAGGAATCAAACTATCAAAGTAGTTACCCGATCCAATGCATACCTTTAAACTCTTTAGGGAATTTACGTACCGGCGACTCATCTTATTTAGCATAACCTTCTTATTTTCTCTAATTTTCTTGAGATATTTCATCGATCTTTTGTTCACCTGACCCTTAGCACTACCCTCACTTTCCACTGTCAATAGACTGGTATCCAACGTGAACAGTACAAACAAGAAGACCTCCGAAACACCCAAACTTCCTTGCAGAGCGACGACACAGTACAAACTCATTATGAACACGAATGAGCATAGTGCCATTGTTGTCATTACCAAACAACCTTGTTGGGCTTCGTTGTAACCGTTCAACATGGTCTGTATTTCTCGCCATATCTTCACTACGTGTTGAACGTCTGAGCCTTTTAAGCGCTCCATTTCCTTCCGAAATATACAGACATAGTTGAGAGTGCAGTAGCAGTGCAGGGCGCCATACAATACATATTCAATTACACAATTTGCAAAACCAAAATGATATACCCAAGCAGAAAAAGTGGCGGAGCATAAAAACAAAATCCCCCTTGCCAATACTTGTGCAATCGTCTGCTTGCTTTCTGCATCCACTAAGCATTGGTGAAAAATGCAAATCCGAGATTCAAGGGCATGCACGGCTCATATAAACACATTAACCAAGACATGAATACTGTTGCCGGAAGAGACATCATTCCGAGATACATGTAGTAAGTAATTCGTTGTCCGAGTCCCACTTTTGCTTCGGGTGGAATCCAGTTTCCAGCTGGGCATATTTGAAGAAATCAATAAGTTTATAAATACGTTTGGTGATGCCGTTCTTGATTTTCTTAGGCTTACCATTGTGCCGCAGCTCGAATGCAGCAAGACGATTAAAGTTTTCCGCAATTTGCTCCCTCTTTCTATAAAGTTCAAACAACATCGGAACGTGAAATGAAATGCATCCCTGTAGGAAAAGTGACTTGACAATTTGAGATGTAGTGAGGCGGTCAAAGAAATAGTAGAATTGTAACCAAACTGCCGTGACAAAGATGAAAGCAACGACTGTTTTAGCGGCAAATATCTTTTGCAACTTGTTAGAAACCACCACTAAGGGTTTTGATAGATTTTGTGAAGGTTCGTGAATTACGGTGGCTACTGCTCCAAATATTTTAAAATTTAATGTGCTACTATTCTTGTTTTCGGCACGCTTCGTCAAAAATTTTTGGAATTTTAAAAATTTGCAGCAGTTAACAAATAATACACTATTTCTAATAGAATGGCACCAATTTCAGACCAGTATTCCCCATTTTGGTTGAATTATTGCGTCAAAAAGTATTGAGAACTCGTTGTGCGGTTTCGCCTGTAAATCACGCAATTTTAAAGATAGCGGCAAAATCTCTTCCGCATTATAAAGATAAATGAAATATCTTTGTAGGAAATTCAGGGTTTTATATAATTCGTTGAAATAGAGTGCAAAAATTACTTTCCAATTTGCATTAAAATGGCATTATTTTCGAGGGATAATAAATGTTTTTTGGTTCTGACTTGCAACTATTGGCGTTAAGATGCATAATATGACACGTTAACTTGGTTGTCGTTTTGTATTCGGAAATTACTTGCGTTCCGTGAACTAAGATTTCCTGTTCAGTTCTTAAGGCTAACGTGTTATTGTATGCATCTTAACGCCAATAGTTGCAAGTATGAACCAAAAGACATTTTTTTCTCCCTTGAAAATAATGCCATTTTTATGCAAATTGGAAAGTAATTTTTGCAGTCTATTTCAACGAATTATGAAAAACCCTGAATTTCCTACAAAGATATGTCATTTATCTTTATAATGTAGAAGAGATTTTGCCGCTATCTTTAAAATTGCCTGATGTACAGGCGAAACCGCACAACAAGATTTCAATATTTTTTACGCAATAACTCCACCAAAATGGGGAATACTGGTCTGAAATTGGTGCCATTCTATTAGAAATAGTGTATTATTTGTTAGCTGATGCAATTTTTTGAAATTCCAAAAATTTTTGACGAAGCGTGCCGAAAACAGGAATAGTAACACAATATGATCACACGAATTAGGTTCTGCGATATCAGCATTCTGCAACAAATTTTAATAAATGGAAAATAGTTGAGTGTAGGTGTTTGTTACAGTGTGTGTGGATATTTGTAGGATAATTTGCAGAATCCTCCGGATTGTGAAAAATATTGTGTTCAAAATTGAGAAACACAATGTGCAAGAAGTGAGGGCAATGGAAAATGAGAATGAGAGAAATGGAATCTAGTAAACATACATGGAAATTTTGTTGTGCTGTGCCCTGTTCACTTAGATTTGTATTTTGGTAGCAGCTTTGTTGTTTTATCTATTGAAATTGACATTTCATACATACATAATATGTTATTGTGTTCCGAGTAAAACAGCGGTAAACTTACAAGAGGCGTTGACGGTGGCATAGCAAAACCCGAGGGTTTGAGCAACAAAATCCGTGAGTAAGGGTTTTAATGGATTTTAATGGGTAGATTTGCTTAAATGTGAAGTGTATAGAAATACACAATGGGCTTTTTTCCTGCTTAATATGCACCTATTACTCTATGATCTTATATATCAATACAGTAATTTGCTTTAACCCAGAAAACCCCACCTAAGTGGGTCCCTTTATACCCTGGTAAAAACAGGTTCAGCAACCCGCAGTGGAACCCGGAGCCATGTCTGCATTTAGGTCGATTGTTCATATCAACATTTCAGCACTCCCAGCCTGGAATACGTTACGTAAATGCCCCTTTCTTCCAACACGTTGTAAGCAACATTTAAGAGCTGTCACGAATTCATTATTTACAATTGGTGGCAGTTATGTGATACGTTAGGAATACGTACATGAATAAAAATGTTGGGAAAATCAGTTGGATGAAAACATTTCAAATACCCGAGCTCATATGTTTACACTTTTATGGAAGTGTCGATTTTAATGCCCATATGGCAATCAAAATGTGTAAATGTTTAACAATACAAAATGTCATAGCCAAACTTAAATTAGTGCAATGTACTTCATGTGAATAAGTTGTTAATGTATATTATAAAATGGTTTTACTTTGTGGCGTCGACTCATTCAAAACGTGGTTTATAATTCTATAGCAACTGCAATATATGTATGTAAAACCGATGCGCGAATGGAACACCCAAATGTGAGTTGATTTGCGCCGTAACTGCAGCAGTCACTTCCATGCTTCCAAGTACTCTACTAAACTGTTTATATATTCATAACAAAGAATTGAGGCCGTCAGCCTAGAGAACAAGGTCAAACTTACCGTTTGTTTGAAACTGAAATCGAGGAAATTTGGAGGCATCAAGCAGTCAAAGCAGTTGCCGAAGCCAATACAATGCCACAAAACCGGTGAAGAATTCATATAACGTCGTCAGGTCTTATTATTCATAATATTTTGGCCTCGCATGACAACCCTTTGACTTTTCTAGGATCTGGCCTTTAGTGCTACCTTCAACGTCCAATGTGGTTATTGCATGCTCTACAAATCTGAGATCTATGGGAAGCATTTCATGAATAACAATGCTTTAAAGACTTTCTGAAAGTGATAAGAGACAGTAATAGCTCAGCATAACCCTTAATGAACCCAGGAGTCATTGTCGCCGCGTCCACGAAGACTTGCTGAATACCATTGAACTCATTTATCAGATCCAGAGTTTCTAGACATATTATGCCACGTGTTCAACATAGCCTTCTCTTCCCTTCTCTGCTTCCTTTCGTAATTTACTGAAGCATGTAGCTGAATTTTCAGTAGCAATAAACCATGGTATACAGACAGCATTTCTTGGAGAATTGAAAGTGGTGTCAAGAAGTATATATTTCCGGCGATTAATGGGTATTGAAGAAACAGAATAAAACCCATATTTACTAGCATGTATGGCGTGAAAATGCATAACATCTGGAGGGATAGATTCCGGCGAAAGTTTGGTAAGCACTTATAAAATATTGAAAGCAAGGAGGTAGGAAATAGAATACGATTTCAAGTTAATATTTGTACAAATACCATTACGTCTTTATTTTCAAACGCCATGATATCGTTTCGGGCTTCCTCAATCTGTTTTAATGCTTGAAACATAATGATCAAATTTATTCCAGATATTTTATGTTTGGGTGTGTCGATTGTGTTATACAAATCAAAACAGGGTGAAGCATAGGCGGAGCAACTATTTAAGAATTAAGTTCGTGTTATGATGAGATTGCTGCATATAATATATGGCATGTATTTTTTCATTCATAAAAAACATGAAGTTGGTGGCAATTTATCATACGATATTTTATAATATTTTCTATGGACGAGCAAATATTTATTTTGGATGACAAATTATTGCTATGTTCAAATAATAATTATTTTTAGCCACAAAAATATGAATATTTAAGGAAAACTCATTAATATATATGGAAACGACAAGATGGTTATTTGTATATGTAGGACTGTCAGGTATACAGTATGATCTATCATGATAGAGCAATTACACAAATTTCATAAAGTCATACAGTCTTATTAACTTGTTAACACCAGTTGATATGTGTCTAGTGTTTCCTTTGTCTTTGATGAGTGATCAATCATATGCCTTAAATATTTTTCACTAATTTTTGGTTAGAAATTGAAGAATTGTACATTATACAGATGCATGAGAAGGAATGGTTTTTAAAAACATCGGCCATTATCACAAATCACCATAAACCTTTACCCTTTCCTTAAAAATACCGATTTGCTAAGCAATTAAAATCAATCACTACAAAGCATTCTTTCAGGCGCAAAACAACATTGTGTTCTTCTATATATAGAAATCGGAAACTGACAACTAGTTAGTGAGTGGGGATTATTGCAATTAATGAGACCAAAAACCTTAAAATAGCGATCTATGTATTTATATTAAACTTTATATAGGCAAGGAAAAAATTGACGGATGGAGATATCATGGAATGTGGATTTGACAGATTATGTGGCATTTGTCGAAATGGACATAAGAGTATTGAAATACTGATAGCCAGAGTTACAAGTAACTGACAAAACTCGTATAATGCATCCTTCTGGATTGGTCATTTGCAAAACTGAGTGTTCTGACGACTACCCATTCCTATTCTCGAGTTTTAAGAACAGTGTGGAATTAAAACTAGGTAAACGGTGTAGAAAAATTTTAGAATGTATTTGTAAAAAATAGTTTTTATGTCCCATAAAATATTTCATTAGCCAAAATTTTAAGACGAATTGCCCATTAAAAATATTACTTCATATGACAAAAATAAATGCAAATAAGTGTAAAAAATATTCATTTATCTGTCAAAAAACATTATTTTTCAATGAAATGCCGTATGAAAAATTAACATTAGTATAATAAGGACTAATAATAATAAAACATTCTCATAATATATTATTACGTCGAAATATAAAATCATATAAACCAACATAAAAACGATTTGGAAAATTTAAGGTTGTGAATGTAATAAACCTGGTAAGTGAATCTGAAACTAGACAGGCCATACATATTAATAACACTAATTTTAAAAAGAAGTACATTGAAATGTAAGGGTATTATTAATTTTAAAAAGGCCTATATGTAGACTATATATCTGGCATTTGACATACTTATATACCACCTAGTTTGTGTCTAAAATGCAAATCGCGTTATCTAAGGAACCCACTAATTCTATCACGGCGACTTTATAGCATCAAAAAGTTGACTGTCTGAGAAACATTGAAATTAATTAGGTTGAGTGGGATTAAACTATCGAAATAGTTGCCGGACCCAATTTCCACTTTCAAAACCTGTAAGGAATTCACATACCTTCTGCTGCCCTTGTTCATCATAATCCTTTTATTTAATTTGATACTTTGCAGACACTCGTGAGATTTCTCAAATACCCGCCCTTTAATACTTCCCTCGCTTTCCACCGTAAGGATAATAGTGTCAACAACCAGCAACGAAAACATCAATATTTCTGGAATTCCAAGACTTTTAGATAGCGCCACGACGCAGTACAAACTAATGATGAATACGAAGGAGCATAACGTCAATGTGGTGGTTACCAAACAACCTTGTTGTATATCATTGTTGCGGTTCAACAAAATCTGAATTTCGCGCCATATTATCACGAATGATTGTATACCAGAAGCACCTACATGCCCAATTTCCTTTTCAAATATGCTGATATAATTGCAGATACAGTAGTAGTGTAATGTTGAATATATCACGTACTCCAAAGCACAATTTGTGAACGTAAACAAAAACACCCGCAACACAAATGTTGCGGAGCAAAAGTTTACAACATTTTTCACAAGCATTCCTCCCCAATTACTGTTCTGTGGTGTGTTGGATGAGCACTCGGGGAAAAATAGAAATCCTAGGTTGGTTGTCATGCACGGCGTGGACAGGCATAGCAACCATGCCATAAACGCTGTTGCTGGCACCGTCAACATTCCGAGCCAAAGGTATTTGGGTATCCTTCTGCCCAACCCTGTCGTTACATCGTTTGGAATCCAATTACTTGCTGTGCAATTAAGATAAAGTAGCATTGTGAAATAAGTGCTACGATTCCAGAAATACGTCAACTTTAGTTTACTTACGGTTATGACGCTCCTCAAACTCAAGAAGACAATTTATTACCCATGCAATTTCATTCCGTTTCGTGTATAGCTCAAACAGTATCGGGATGTGGAAAGAGATAGCCCCTTGTAGAAACAAAGACTTAACTGCGTCAGAAATTGTGAGGTGATTCTGGAACACGAGAAATTGGAGCCAAGCTGCCGTCACAAATAATAGAGCTATGAGCGACTTTATGCAAAATGTATTCTCTGACTCTTTGGAAACTTGTATTGGAATCCTGGCATTGGGGCATACTTTATGAATTGTTGTTGTTAAAGTGGCGAATAGCTTAAAAGTACGCACGACTAATCTAAATAAGTTTTGCGCTAGGAGCATTATTTTTGACAAATTTGTTTAAATTCGTTAAAATGAATAAATAAATTTGGGATACTTATTTTCCAAAGACGATCACAAAAAACCCGGTCACTTAGAGAAAGAGGTAATGTGGCATTGATTGTGTTGATGGCAGCCAAGTTAACATTGGGAAGCAAAAACGTTTGTTTATGGAAAGACAAAAATAGGTTGGATTATATAACATTATGTCACCTACTGCGCATTATAGCTGAGCATGATCATCAGGTAGTCTCATGTTATTCATCACTGTGGACTATTAATAAGAGTGTGGCTTCTCTTCAAAACAAAAATAAGTTGTGTAACTTTCTACTTTATCAAACTACTCCGGCATCAAAAGCGTTCGAATTATTTATTATTTATTCTGGAGCCATCCAAGGATTTTTGTCATTTTTACACCAGCTAATCAAAGCGCTTTGTACTACCTGGAGCTATTCTTTTTTGGTGATTTTCCATTCCTCATGTTATGAAGTATATGTCGATAGAAATAGATGTGGCATTGTATAATTCATTCACTTGTTTGTATACGATTATTTATTCCAGTATACTAGTACCATTTCAAAGTGGATGCCAAAATCCCAAAGAAGTCGCGTTTATGCTATGCAGTATTGGCCATTTTCAACAAATTTATTCGCATTATATCCAGTACGGGATTCCATTACATGTTCACTAACGTCATTGGTGATAATTGGTATCACTTTCCAAGTATAATTAAATATAGTTCCTTACCAACAACAGTTGTCCCATCATGTCATTAGCAACGTGTATGCAATTTATTAGAGTCATATCATCAATAAAATTTAGTGATCCAAACTTTACTTTTATTAAGTAAAAGCCGCGCTACATTTTGCTTCTGGACTTAGCATCTATTTTTGAGGCTGTTTTGTTGCTTTGAAAACTGCTTTGAAATAGCGAATCTTGTGAGCAGCTAAAACAGCAAAAAAATATCGATTTTTGACAGTTACATATTATACAATCAAGATTATAAAATAACATGTTACTTATAATGCTTACATAAATAGATACGAGGTGTTTAAAGCAGCCATAACGTAATAGTAGAGGACGATCATCACTTTACGGAATGATTTCCAGCGGTGAAGCCTACAACACTACCAAAAATAAAATGTCGGTTTTCACTCAACGTTTGTGGAAATATTTTACCTCCCGCTTTCAACGGAATGAAAGTTCTGTCATTTAAAATGTGGAACCCATTGGAGTTTCTTCCGTCACATTAGGCACAGTTTACAAATCTACCCATATCAGTATATACAGATTTTTGTGCAGCATTTTGTGATGTGCCACTATTACCAACCTAAATTGACTAGTGTACTAAATAGGCGTGAAGTTGTATTGGATTATTTATTGATTTGTTTATATTTCATTGGGCATTGTAACTGTCATCAAAGGGTTTTGTCTAATCGATATAATATTGGCACGTGCATCTGGATTATGGCGTTCGTGCATTCATGAATTATTGCGATAACCGAGCTCCGTACCATGAAAGTGCTGCAAAATTAACTAAGACACGTTTCGACTTTTACCATGATATGCCAATTTTTGACAAATAAGCCAAGTTAGTTGAAACATTTAAAACCATACAGCTTTACAACTTTAGTTTACATTGTAACAGTCATGGACAGATTTACACGTCCGTAGGATTTGACCACGTACTTTTTGAAATTCCACTTACAATTAGATTCTCTTGATACACTTCGGAGCATCAATAAGTTGACTGTGTGAGTAACAGTGAAATGAATCAAGTTCAGTGGTATCAAGATTTCGTCATGGTCAATCGGCCCAATCCCTATTTTCAGAACCTTTAAGGCACCGAGCGATCTGCAAACTTTATTGCTCATGCTGCGCTTGTTTTGCTTGATAGTGTCCGTCATTCCGCAGATTTTTTAGATACTTTTCCTTTAATACTTCCGTCGCATTCAATGGATTCGAAGACTAGTATGAACAACTAACATTGTAGATATCACTAGGTCCGAAATTCCTGCGTGGGCACACCAAAAACTTGCAATGAATAATTGGGAGCATAGCGTCAGCTTAATCGTCACCATACAACAATTTTGAATTTGACTATAAGCATTCTCTAAAATTTTGAATTCCTGCAAGATGTTCACCACCATAACACATTGTCACAGCATGTATGCCTACATTATTTTAACTGCGGACGCAAAAGTGTAAAATTAAATTTAGAATCTGTTCCTGCTGGATACTGTTCTGGGCCAATCAGAGCTGTACATCGTTTTGTGATTCTCCGTTCAACCATCAACGCGGTTCTGTGTACACAAATGGATAGATAGGTAGCGGCGCTGAATTATTCATTTGCCTGTACAGGAATAGTTCGTACGATAGCATTAGAATTTTTTCCCAACTTATTCAATGATAAATTCAATTGACTTAAAATCCATTCTACCATGCAAGTGATGCGCCGAAGTAAAAATTTAAAGTAGTTAATTACCAGCAGTTTCTTCGGGAAATGTTTTATGCTTCGAATAGTTACTACAATTCGATTTCGAATTATATAGGGACTTGTATATAATTATATATCTTATTTCGTTTGAGTATATCAATAGAATCTTGATTGGGACGTTTCGGTCCCTGATGACACTCCCTGATAAAATATAAGCGAATAAACTAATTTTAAGCTAGTGAAATATTTATACATAAATTACAATAGTCTTTAATTCATGTATAATGTGCTCCTGTCATACATTAACTTCCATTTTAATTGTCTATATATATATCCATTACAAGGAACACACGAATATGAAAATTGAATTTAAAGACGATTTTATTGCTTTCAAAAATCAATACTTTAAATTATACTGCATGCCTATCTTTTGTAACTAGTAACTAATTTTATTTCAAAAAACATTTTTACATAATGTTTTCAAACGGCAAACTCACCTATTGTATTCCGTAAGTTCATGTTTACCATGTCTTGAAAAGTAGCAAAGCATCGGCGGTGTTGTCAAGTATCGACGAGTAGTAGTTGATTTTTGTTTGCGTTTCGAATTTAGCAAATGCGTACCGAAATGCAACAGGGCGTTGCGATTTAACCATCCTTGTCCAATATTTGAGGAATCCATTGCCAATTATTTTGGCTTTCCATGAACTGATAATGCTCTCGCTAGTTTGTGTGCAGCGTACCGCCACAGGAATCGTTTGCGTTACAACGATATAGGCAAAGACGGTTATTAGAATGAGAAGAAAGTACAAATAAGCGGGCAGAAACTGCCACCCTGAAATTACTGTCCAGTTCAAGAGTACGATTGAGAATCCTCCAATGCCCATATACGCTCCAACAAGTATACTAATTAGTGCAGTATAAATTTGGTTTAAGCAGTGCATTTGCGCGTACAAGGAGACAGCAGTTTGGCTTAAGTTTAGATTCAGGATGAATGTCAAACTACACAAATATACAGAGGGTGCCCATACTTTATTCTGCCACCCACGCGCGATTCTTGTGTCGGACGGGTAAATATTGGCAGGTTGTAAGTTTTTGTGGATCATTGCAACCTACTTAACTAGGTGTTAGCCGAGTTTCATAACGAAAGGTCTCAAAATCCCTAAAAAATGTACACATGGGACGATTTTAAGGTGTACCTCCACCATGATGTAGCGCCTTCACTCACCGCAAACAAAACTCAGCGGTATTCGGTAGAGTTACGGAAAAATAATGAACCAAAGCTCATTTCCAGCTCTGATATACCCGTCAAGTCTCCCCATATCCCTCCCATGAGCATACTTGGATTTAGGCTTTTGAAACAAGCTACCGGGAAGCGTCGGGCCAGAACTTTTTAATGGTCTTTGGAAATGTGGCAAATGAGAGTGCTAAAAGATTCCTCGTACTCTGGTCAGCACCGTATTTGAATCGTGGAAAAAGAGATGCAGGGTGGTAGTTCATGAACGTGGCTATCATATTGAGCGAAGAAATCATTCGAAGAAATATTGTATTTGAATTTATCGTAATTACTAAAGTGGCAGAATAAAGTATGGGCACCCTCTGTATATTGGTTATAGTTATCATTATCACACAAACCGAAAAAAGCATCCTGGTATTTTCCATAGCGACCCAAAAGCATATCAGAAATCTAATAAGCGCCACAATGAACCGAAAACTGGGAAGGTTAAGGTAGTTGGGAAAACGTGTCGTTATATAGCAACCCAGTGGGTCCAAATCCAGAGAGATACCAATGGGAGCCAGCAACGTTCCTAGACTAATCATTACCACCATGAATCCAAACGTTATCAAACCGGTTGTATCACAAGGCTTTCGCGTCAGTAGTAAAAATACTTCTGCAAATAACCGAATACATATATGTGACGAATATTAGGCTTGCTACATTAGGCTCCGATAAGAATTTTATTTCTGTACCTTGTCGCAACAACTTCGATAAGGATCCTGGTTCCTGTGATTTTCTAGGCGTGTGTTCGAAGGATTCAGAAAATCTCAACAAGCTGTTGTAGAATTGGAACGCGTCTTGCATGTAGCTCAGAACTATAACCGCAGTTGCAATACAGAGTCCTAGTATTCCCACCATAGTTAACTGAAACATGGCCTTGTACATTGGCATCTTCAGTGTCGGGAATATTAATGCATCCCATGTAATTTTACATGCGCAAATGAACTCCAATAAAAGCAGTGTGAAGTACACCGCAAATAGCATCCAATCTGCTTTTTCCTTTGTCGAAATTAGCTTCCGATTTTTGGTATCCACCTGCATCGCAAAGCGATATCGCAGAACTTGGAAATAAAACTTGTTGGATGTTTCAATAGCCTTCCAATAGAATTGGGTCATCATGATTAATGAAGTAATGTGATTATCTCCGTAATTTTGAATAGACGCCAGATACTTGATTGTGAACTAGTGGTCAGTTGTTTTCGCGGAACGCGTACAGTCCAAATCGCAGCTATACAGTTTAAGCGGATACCAGAATTGAATTTGCAAGCTACCTGGGCATCGGAATACAAAAGCTTTCTCTCAAGAAATGCGGAAATAACATTTTAGATTTAGATTATGTATTGCGAAATGGAAAATTGTGCGACGTAATGCCAAATAGAATTTTTTATTACCGACTCGAGCTACATATTAATATGAATATCAAAATTTAAAAAAATATATATTTTTAAACCTAATCGAATTAAAAGGAAAAATATTTCGTAAAATCTTCTACTGTAGTCAGTGCTGGGGTTTCACGTAAAATAGTTTGCATTGCAATTTAAATGAGCCGTCCACAGCTTCTCAGCTAACGTTAAAAGCATGGAAAGAATTCAAAAATACAATTTCTTTACTTAAAAACATTGGAGAATTTATATTCGATTCCATACAGAAATTAATGGGCTTTATGTTTTAGTAAGCTCGGATTTGTTGAAGAGTGTTCCAGGATGTTACTTAATACTTGATGATGGTTATCAAAAGACTTTTTTACAATCACATTTTCCTACATTAATCGAGTTTGTCTTTGCCATGCCGCTAGCTCACAAGAGAGGATTACTTAATTTTTGTAGTGTAATAACTTTTAGTTGTCACAGTTAGCATAGTTGGCTTAAGTTATGTTAACATAATTCTCAAGTTAATTAGTTTACTACACTTACTACACACATTTTTCCAAAATATTTAAATGGCGTTTGACTCATAAAAAACAATTTATGTAAACCGCTATAACTGTCCGGCATTGGAGCAGCTAAAATTAAAGTGGGTTGGATAATATGAATACATTTTCGATTATTATCACAAATTTTGCGGAAAACATCATCGGTTAGAATATTATGCTATTAGGTTAATCTTAAATTCAATATATGTATGCACCTACATCCATTTCCACATTAACCACTGCCTTATAAATACTTAGAAAGAATGTAATGTAATAAATTACATTAGAATACATACATAGAAGCTCTTTAAAAATTTAGTTGCAAAATTTACTTAACCCGACTTCAAATTTTTTTAAAGATACAAAATTTAAATTCAGTATATTGTTTTTTTAAGTTGGAAGAACATGGGCATTTGGCTGCTTCATTGCAAGTCTGTCCTTGCACCTTCCTAACCAGCTCGGATGGAAATATACTGGCTAGGAATACAATAATTTCAGCAATCTCACGCCGCCATTCCAATCAAAAACAACAATTTAATAGAATGTTGACTCAATTGTATTCTCAAAGTCGCTGAAGTTAATAAACAACTTATTTTATTCCTCTATTCTGCAATACAGATTGTTCTTACATTTTGATACTAAAGCTGAACTATTATTACTCCCCCAGAAAAAACGAAATTTGATACCGTGTTAAGCATCCTGTGGATGGATGCCAATTCTACAACAACCTGTTGCAATACGCCAAAGGATATCACCGAGATTTCCACAAAATAGGGAGACTGGATCCATGATATATTTTTTGTCAAGGTACAGGCGGTGAAATTATAATCCCAAAGTATACGTTATTTATATGTATATATGCGAATTCACAAATTAGTTTCCTCAAATTTTCAGATGCACTAGGCCTGCTCATGGGAAATAGCCGGATTTATGATGTTTGGGATGTCTGAATTTCTGAATCGCTTCAATATAAACTTGGTTCAGTATAAACGCAGTCTAATTATGTTTTATTCTACCGTGGTACGCATTTAAAGGGTATCTACTATTGAAAGATACTTTTTTCATGGTGGTTTTTCCAGCACTCATAGGAACTTAATTAACCAAAGCCTATTACTAAAAAAATCTCCGTACTTTAAACTATAAAATTTTACTTCTCTATCATTGCTCGACAACACTGTTCCCGATCTGTCGGAGCTCCTTCAAGGTGGTATCAATCACAGCTTTTCCCGCATTTTTTTCAACGTTTCCGCTGACATTTCGCCAAACTTGTTAAGACTTAGATAGGGATTGTCGCTTGAAGTACTAAATACTTGCAGTATACCCTATACCTCTCAATTCCTCTTGCTTTGGGGATATTTGGTACGTTTTTAGCTTTTTGTATGAATTCGTTTTGGTTATCGATTAAGTACGATTTAAGTTTGGAAGTACGTTTTTGAAATGAAATCGTTAACCAGATTTCGGTTTCAGTTCTTGCTCTTAGACATATTTTGGAGCTTCGGTCTTGGTGTAGGTTTTGATGCCCGGTTTCTAAACTTTAATACGGCCAAGAGTCGAATGTTTTATTTTGGGATTCTTGGCCACAGCAGCGACGGAAGTAGACGCACGATTTTTTAACTGTTTTGCAGCCCTTTCTTTGGTTTCTGTCGTTCCCACTGTGCACTTGCGTCCGCTGGATGGGCGATGCCGTACTGCATTTGTAGCTTTATTCCTACTGATTATTCGACATACCGAGATTTTATCTTTACCTTTGTTTTATAAGTGTTTGACCGGTTTGACCTTTGTCATTTTTGCTTTAATTACGTAACAGGAATTTACGCCATTGGCAATCGTTTCGTCTCCTTGTAGCCTCATGGTGAAAAATAAAATATACATACCCAGAAATATGGAAATAAGGAATCTAGGGGCTGGGGAATCTTTCCATAAAAACGTTTTTCCTAATCGTATCTCTTATCTCAGGTTATGCTGGTTTGAAAAAAGTATCTTTCAATAGTAGATATGCTTTATGTCAATGAGTGATGTCATGCTATAAATAAATGCTGCATCAATCATTATCCGCCAACAGTGGTTTAGACTGTTTTGATACAACCACAATCCGTTATTTTGACTCTGACGCATTCAATTCGTCTCACACATAATTGTGCCCGTCAGAGATATCCCAAAATAGCCATGTGAAGTAACCCATTTGTGTTTGTAGGTATATACATACATCATAAGCAATACTTACATGGATTTGCTCCGCATGCATACAAATATTGCCCATTTTTTTGTATTCTTCACCTAAAAATAGTACAGCTATCTTTAATGCTAGGGTTTGAGTCAATGCATCTGTATGTGCTACCATAGCTTTTAAATGTACCAGAATTCATCAACGCGAAGTCTGGTAATACATAAAAGTAAGCGAGGTTTATTTAGGGACTATGACACATCTTAGAATATGTACAGGCTTAAGTTCGTTTCATTCGGAAGGTTGACTTACACTAGGGTAGACGAAGGCTGGTGTACCTGCGTGTTTATTAGTTCTTTACACGCAGTTGAATCACGTACCACTGTGTGCCCCACTGTGAGAGAAATTGGTGTTTGCATCCTCAGTTAATTAAACTATTTCGCGTGATTTTTGAACACTAACAAGCTATCGTTTTTATTTTTAACGGTATTACCTGTATTATAAAATTAATTTCGCACCTCCAGCAGCGTAGTAGTTAAACCCTTATATCAAGTCGTTTAGGCGCATACTCTCGTCAGTGGGGAGCATGTCTGATCAAAGCCGTACCGCGAAAACACAAATGGCAACGCCTGGAAACACTGCAAACAATACAATGGACATGGGCACAGCAGCACGTTTTCACAATGTTGACAGAAGGGCAACCGACAACCGGAAGCAATTTCCGAAATTCATCCTGGCAATCAGTTTCCTCCAGATTGTGATACACTACACGAAGACACCACATGACTGGATGCTATATCTTCAGTTTGATCCAACAAAAAGATATGAAATTTGGAGGTTCCTCACGCCGGCTCTCATTCATTTCGGGTAAATAATCCAAATAAATTATAAATAAAGTAATCTATTATAAGAAAATAAAGGAATTTGATTACGTTTGCCATTGTTTGAAGGCGTGGAGATGTTAGTGATCAGTTACCAGCGGATCTCCATTTGTGGACAAATGTGCTGGGACAACTATATTTTGGATTCTATCTCGAGAAATTCCTAACTCCATTTCCAACTGGTATCCTATATTCGGGAATCATTTTATTTAGTACGTTAAATCATTCGGTTCAAAATCCTCGTCTACCAATGATTGGAGCTTCAGGGGGATTTTGGGGACTCATGATGGCTAACCTTGTTGGACACCTTATGGTACTTATGCATTATTAATATTTTAAAATAAAATATTTTATACCTCAAGAATATATCTGTAGTCAATTAATCTGAAATGTATTACGCAGATGAGGAAAATATGCAAGGACCTTTGCTGGAAGAGCGTTTGGATATATGGATTGTGGTCCTGTGCGGATTCTTTAGCCGTGATATGGATTGATCCCGATGTCTTTGGAGTAAGCATTCGAGTAGGACATTCTGTCCATCTCGGTGGAGCAATTGGAGGATTTTTACTTGGCGCAGTTCTGTGGCCAGAACAAAGTCGCAGGGATAATGTCATTATGAGGAAAATGTGTGGCGTTGCAATCTATCTGTTTGTCCTTGTGGCCGTTTTTGTTAATATCCATTTTGCAGGTGAATTGGCCAATGCGAGTCTTACGTTTGAACGCGGTCAGTTGGTGATGGATATGGGCAGATAGTTTCTGAGAAATTTGGATGTATAATAAAAGATCAAGCCGAAAATAGGGTTAGTGTGGAAAGAACATTTGTTTTTATGGAATTGCACATGTAAGAGTAATTGTACGTGAATAATTAAAGCCAATAATAATGTGCGCTTCATTTGATTCAAAAATTAATACAAAATGTTATGCATGAATTGCATATATTTAGCATAAACATTTATTCCATTTATTCCATTACATATTTTCTTATTTGAAGCAATATAGACATTCGAAATTATCTACATGAAGAATATTTATACAGTTTACCTCGAATTTCTGTTCATTTGCAGCCAGACATAATTCAAGAACAATAGATATTTTACGATGCATATTTAAACATGATAGTTATTCGCAGGAATTTCTACGGACTCCGCAGGAATTTATGGCTGAATTCCTACCTAATAAAAAATGTTCGCTTGATACATGAGGGGAGTATCCTTTGCATTTCAGGGTCCCCCAAAAAGGTTGAGTATTTTGAAATTACACCATGTTTTCTCTATATGATTAAATTATGGGTTTTCTCTGGCTTTTACATCAACTCAGTGAAACTTGACAAAATAGAGACAGGGAGCAGCGAATATGATTTAAGGATATTATATCGCATGTAGTGTATTATAATCTTTTATTTCAAAACCCTGATAATCGAAGGACCCTTCGCAATCTTAAAAGTTAAAAACTTTGAATGCAAAGTTTTGAGTGTGGGCTTTGCATTTGAATCCAATGACGCTTGACAAACTGTTAATTTATATTTCTGAAATGCATCACAACCATTTGCAATAACAGTACAATTTCTGTCGCGCATAACTACCACAATGTGGTCAATGCAAATATTAACTATAATAGTGAATTCTTTCTGGAAGTGGAAGTGTTGTTCCATCGAAATGTTTTAATGTTGTATTGGGATGCTCGTCGTGTTAGAATTGTTACCTTAACAAACAATTTGCATAGTAAAGTTGTAAGTGTACTTACAAAAAGCTTCAAAGGCAACTTCACTTAAAAGTGTGCATGACCCATTCATTCAGGATTGAGTACCATAAGCGGTCTCATTTATGTGATAAAGACAGAAGTTATATCTTTGTCCAGCAAGTGTATTTGATCGCTTAACTATTAACACATATCATTTGAAAATGTTATTCAAGTGTAATTATCTCAGTATGTCTTCTTGACAAATTCGCAGCAAAAAGTTTAGGCTTTGTCTATTTTATTTGAGTTTACATTTTTCACAAACGACGGATTGAAATGCCTTTATACAAGTGAATCAGTATTATCGACAAATTCGAGCTCTTCACCGCGAACAGATTCTACGAGAATAAAAATAATACTAACGTACTAACTGAAAGACCGACTATTACTTTTCCGATTTTACGATCTGGAGACTCGAATTATACGTCAGCATAATGCATTTCCGCAAGGAACTTGCTCTGCTACTAACAATTGTAACTTTATATAACGTCAGCACTAATATAATAAGTTTCCCAGAAATTCCAAATACATTGGTGGGCATAGGTAAATATGTCCCAAACACGTCATGTGTCACATACCTTCCCGAGGTCGCATACAGAGGTTTTGGGAAAGCAACAAATTTCACAAATATGCGTTTAAACGACTTAGACTTACTCCTTAACTACGTATTTGCAGATTCCATTTTCCTTCATGCGAATTTGTCATTCATAAGCTCTGGAAGACTAGAGTATATGAAAATATTCCATCCTACCAAATTCTCACATATTTGTACTTCCTATATTTCTATTCCAGATGGAACATCTAATAATATACTATCAAATCCAAAAGGCTATCACGATCTCACGAACAATGTGTTTTCGTCTGAATTAAAATCCATGATAAGTCACGGCTTTCGAAGTGTATCACCAGACTATATCTTTTCGCTTGTGGTCATGCAATCAGATATTCATAGCGATCATGTGGCTTTCGTGCAACAACCTAAAATATTTCATAGTTCAATGTTGTTAATATATTTACTGAATATGAATGATAGTAGCTCTGTGAGGAAGAGCAGATTATCGGGTTGGGTTTTTGGATGTTTTACGTGTGAAAAATCCAGTCAGATTTCATACTTGCGTTTTGAAGATTTCAAAGATATCATTCGTGTGGTGACATTGATAACTGCGTCAGAAGTTCAGATAGAATTTGGGTATACCATTAGAAAAGGCACCGATAAACTAAACGATGTTGGGTATCATATGTCCTATCCCGTTTCCGGAAATAGAGGTTGTGACCAAAATGTAACGCTAATGGTAAATTTGGTCTCGCAGTCAGAAACCCACTGTGTCCTACAAACGTTTCTCAAATGGCAAAATAGCAGCTCTAGTAATTTTCACCTTCACATTTCTCGGAAACTTTTGCATATGAAACTTGCTTATATTCCTGGCAACCTGGATTCTCTGTCGACCTACTTGTTGCTGCCATTTGGAATACAGTTTGATGAAATGCGTCTGAGTGTAATTTTAGACATAGACGAAGGTTCCCGAAGATTTGAAGCTGCATTAGATTCAACATTGCTTTCTCCGTTTCAGTATACTACATGGATTTGCGTTGCAAGTGCATGTAGTATACTTCCTAAGGTATTTTGGCTTAGCGCAAAGCATCAAAAAATGGCAATTTCAAATTGGATCTTCTACCTCGCTACAGAACTACTGGAACAAGGTGACGGCAAAATCAACCGGTTTGTTAACTGGAAGAATTGGTTACTGATAAGCGGTTGGATATGGGCGACATACATGTTACGGAATTTCTATATATCTACCATGTACTCAAGTCTCACAAAGGTTAACGACCCTGAGGATGTACCGTCAACAGTAAACGAGCTTTTCAATCGAAGTGACGTACAATATAATTTTCCAATTTTTACTGATTATTTTATGTCGGCTCAGATTTACACACACTTGAAATCGGTATATTCTTCAAAAGGCAGTTTTCAAAATATGATGAGCAGGGCATTCATCAAAATATCGGTTGTGGATATAATGTCGTTGCCACAGGAAATCGTCAAAAATATAACACGGGCGGTAGATGTTCAGTGTGTACGGAATAGATTCAAGTCGATAGTACTTTCCAATGCCTTTCAATCTCAAGTACAGCACTATAGAGATAATCAACGCACGGGAACATGCCTGGCGAATAAGGCACCCAGCCGCCTGACAACCGCCAGTGTTGTAGAAAAAAACATTTGAAGCAATACCCACTGGCGGTTGTCAGGTGGTAACCTGGTAGTCGGCCTGGGGTACCCTACCGTTTCGTCCCTCTGTCTCTGGGCTGGGTGCCTTATTCGCCAGGCATGTTCCCGTGCGTTGATTATCTCTATACAGCAACTCTTTTGAATTCCGGAACGTTTTGTCAAATATTTCAGGACTAAGAATCCTGTTGCTGTGGTATAATAGTACTCGCAAAGAGTGACTCACTGGTAAAGTTTCGCGACCTCAGATCATCAGGTAAGGGGTAGAGAGGTCAAAGTATGTCGAAAAAGTGTTTTAGAAAATTGCTTGTACAATCTACAATTTTAAAGATTGAGGGCCAAACTTTTTTGCATCGTAATCAGAAGAAGATTATCTAGGTAGAAGTTGTTTTAGATTTTCAATTTTCGACTTATAATACTTATAAACTTAAATTTCTCACAGTGCCCCAAGCCGTACAGGCAAGGTCAACGAAATTTACCGGAGATATATATAGTGCTGTACTTGAGATTGAAAGGCATTGGTACTTTCCGATAATTTGACTAAGTTTTGCCCCACGTCCGGAAGATTCGCAATGCTTTCCAATAAAATGAACAACATTTTTTGGCTGAAGCCACAAAAAACATGACATTCTCGGATTTTCTCCAAATTTGGTACAGTTGTAGAGACTGATGAGTTAGTCTTGTACCAAATCGATTTTTGTCAGAAAACTTCAATACCTGGTCTCCGCACCCAGTAAACCGGTTCTTCCGCCAGTCCAAGGGCCGTAACTACGGCCCAAGATCGAAATTGGAAAATCTGAGAAAACACACCCTGCATTAACTCATTGGCTACGTACTGCTTTTTAAATCATCGAAATCCGTCAATTATGGCGGTTTCTAAAACGTTTTATAATACTTCAGATTGTCAGTTTTTGGAGCATTTTTTCGTTATTTTGTTCATTTCATCACTGAATTTTGCACAAAAATGACAAAATTTAGTTTGATTAATTATGCTCTAAAATCGGCCAGAAGTATTGATTGGGCTCTTGCGCGATTATATCTTACCTTATCTTAGGTCTAATATTTATTTGAAACTATTTAAAACAATAATTGCAGACTTTAGTTCGTCTTCGCCAACAGCAGGAAATGACATTTACAGAGACGTCAATTTCCGTATGCCTCTAGCATCATCGTCCACGGCCACGTTGTCGTGTCGAAAAGATAATTATGAAAACAAGCATGAACGAAGCGTCGATTCCTCAGTCCCGTAAGAGAAAGGTAAGTACGCTTTCAACCACATTGCTTCCATCAATACTGAATGAGTATATTCACAATAAATTTAGCAGGTACAGGGAATGTTATTCGGAGTTGCGACCAATTTTATTGTGTCAATTTTTATAATAAATACTTGTCCTGTGTAGCCTGTAGTGATGTTTGTACTGAAATTTATACCTTGATAAAATAAAGTTGACGCACCCGTATTTCAATTTTCAATGGTGACACTTTATTACACCTTTTGTGACCGTTCTTACTCGGATGAAATCGATTTAAAATATCTAATGCACTACATAAATACACATACATACATTTTTCAGTTGTAATTTCGGATATGATAATAAATCAGGCAGTATGCTTGCAGTTAAGATATACCCAGACGACCGCATTTTTGGGAGACGAGATCAAGGCAGATGTACTTGAGATTCATGCTGGCATCCTTAAACCTGGCTCCCGGGCCAAAGCTTCAATTGGGTAAGTGAATGAAGTGAAGAACGGGCCGGGAAGCAACGCTGCAATTCCCTTCCATATTCCCACAACTATTGCTCCACGGAGTGTCTCCCCGGGGACAAACGACAGGTCCAGGAATGTCACCCAAATACAATTTACGAGCTCATCACCTAATCCTTTCTCGCAGAAAGTTGCAGTAACCATTCATAGGAAGATTAAGAAAATTCGGTCAAAATCGTGAACCTTCTTCCTGATGTTCATATTTTTAAAAGTTAAATAACGATAATCTTAGGAAACTTATAAAATAGGTTGTAGTTGTTTCTGGTACGAGCTAGGTGCTTCAAACAGATTATTATTTGACGGTTGTGCATGGTGTTTATATACTGGGTCTGTTGGGCCTCGTGGGATAATTACCGACTGAACACACATATTTATTGGATTACCCATTATCCGAACAACAGCTCATCTACATTATTTATTTTTGCATTTTGCAAATATAACAGAGGGCATTAAAAATAATAAAACCTACTTCGCAAAGCGACTCCTTATCATGCCAGATGATGATCCCTCTAATAAAACACTATACAATTGTATTTTGGTAAGAGTGTAAAGGAGTTTTGACGTCGGCAGCAAGATAAAATTATGTATTTCTGCGTGGAAAAATCGAGAAGCATATTGGCCGATATTAGATCGTGTGCAAAGTCCATTATGTAAATTGCACTGCACGCTGATGTTCCATTCGGGTAAACATAATGTGCTAACCTAGTGTTTATCAGTTGGAATGGTATTATCTTTCTGCTGCTATCATTACTCCTCACCGGATTTTACATTGCAGTTGAAAAATGGAAATAAAATACTTATGTTTATAGTTGGTGTTATGGCTTCCTTAATTTCCGGGCTTTCAGGAAGTGTGCTGACAAAATGCATGCATTTCCTACAAAACAAATTCAAATGTTCATAACCACAAATTGTGATTACTTCCTCCCAATTAAATATAAGTAGTCATTATACATATTATCACGTATGCACATATTTCGCTCATGTAGATCCGAATTGACAGGTACTACAGCTTTTAAACTAAACTAGCATTTCACTTCCTATAATTGATAGCTTGTTTGCTTGTTCATAGATATGTTGGAAATACATTTAATTTGTATTTGGTAAGAGCATTCTTCAAACGTAGTCGAGATATACCTTAAAATCCCGCAACATTGATTCATAACTGTGATACTAGAAGCTGACTGAACATGTGTTGGTTTCGTGTTCAGGTAGAACCAATGGAATACAATTAACATAATTAAATTAAGCAGCCAGCGACGTTGTGTCAGCATTTTAAATATTTAATAAACATGCCTGGAGTCGAGAGTGGCGAAATATTAAAATCACAATGGTGTGTGTAGAAAATTGTAAACCTATACGCACGTTCCAAGCACCGTTGTTGTTTGCTCGTCAGTTTAAAACTACCTTATACTGCTAATTATCTAAACTTTCAAATTAACTAATGTGTCTGTCCCAATACTGGCGAATATTTAATGAAACTTTAGCCCGTTTCCTTCCATCGTCATCTGGCAGTCCGCAACCTTATTTCCCCATTTTAATTAAATTTCGATTTTTTCGTAAAGTCCATCTAACATCACCGGAAAGCAACAGAAAAACACAACTCACAAAAAGATATAATCGTTTTCAAGAATTAAAATAACATTTGTTGACATATATTATACTTGTTTGTCCATTCGGAGAAAACGGTAACAACTTTGGTAAACGATAAATCACTGTCTAAACCACTTCAATCGTATTCCGATTCAAAATGAACACGATAAATTGCTTAGTAATACTCTGTGCCACTGTTCGGGTAAATGCAATTACTGTGCCAAGAGTCTCTCCTTTCTTGCTCGAAAATTTGGACAAACTTCTCAAACCACTCGCAACGGAAAATACTTTAACTGTTGTCAATAATTTCATGAATATTGATATTCAGCAAACGACAAATCCTCTGATAATTCGAGCCTTCATCCCAGCAATGCTCTCCAATATGCCGCACCTGTTCACCGCTATTAGAGCCGTCGCTGAACCATCTTGTGACGAGCACTGCTACTTGAAAAAGTTTCCCAGTTGCGTTCACTCTAAATTATTCGTTAACGAATCTGAATTGTATGGGAATGGCTACTGTGCAAGATTGGACCATTTTTGTTTCTCGCAACTTTCCAGACCATGGTTACGACAGATTCAAGTGGATTTGTTGATAAAAGGAAGCGTAATGGCTAGTGGAAACGTACGTTTTCCCTCCATATTCTTTTACAGAATTTCTGCAATCCAATATAAAAGGTATCTACCGCCATCTTCAGGGCCGACAATTTCTGTGCTGGTAACACTTCCGCAGCGGTTCTCCTACTTCGAAACAAATGATGTATCTAATTGGATGAAAGGCTACATCTATGTTTCTGATCACCCCAGTAACAAACATTACATGTTGCACGGTCCCTCCTATTCAAGCGGTATATTCATACACGCGACAGTTTTACTAAGACGGGATTACCGATTCTGGAATCCGATGATATACTTTACGGACATCATGTTATTAGTAATATGTTCAGATTGTTTGCAAAGTAGCAATCTGAAACAAATCTATATAAACTTCTCTACTTACGTTAGAATATCGTTCAACGATATGATATTACTCGCTGTAAGTGGGGAACTGGAGCAGCTATGGTGGCACTACACAACAAGTGCTGTAAGCAGCGTTCCAAATCGGGGTGCAGATCGTCTTAGCAGTTACATAACATATTGCGACCGCCCAGATCAGCGTCAGCTGGTGCATCTGGACAACGAAGAAAATAGGCTGTCAATTGCATATGCGTCAGTTTTAAAGTCGGTCATGGGCAACTATTCAATTTCTGTGGATGGTCAAAGATTCTGTACAACAGATGGCCGCATTGTGAAACACCCAATATATTACTCCCTGCAACATTACAACCCATTCGTCGTAAACATAGATTCTGCCATTACCCCGAACCCATCGCCTCATATAACCCATTTCATGGCACCTCCAAATAATCCTCACGGTTCTCTTCGGTTTATTACTTGCGGACTGTTGGGAGAGGAACCGTTCCCCATCTCGGACCTTGTCAATGTGTACGACAAATACATCTGGATTTGCATAATCTCATTCATTATAGTTCTGGCAGCCAACGTGACTTGTTTGTGGCCAAACTTTGTCCGATCAATTCAAGTAAATGGCAGAAAATATGGCCTGTTCGGCAATGCACTGTGGTTTGTGAAGGTGCTTGTTGAACAAGGCGACCCAATCCCGAGTGGACTGCTGAAATTGAGGAAAATTCGATGGGCTCTTGCTGGATATTTACTTGTAGGTGTCGTTCTCAGTAACGCTTACAAAAACAGCAACGTTTACCATATGATTACTCCGAGGACGCCGATTCTGTATGAACATTTTGTCGATTTGCTCACCAACGGATTTAAAATTTACAGCAGATCATCAACATTTCAGTTAGAAAATTGGAAATCCTACTCCAACTGGACGGCTTCCCCCGGCCACACAATCAGAAGACAGCATTATTCCCTCGAGTCAGAAATTAAAAGCTGGTTCCTTTCTTTCCGAAACAAACATGTTGTAAGGGCTAGCAAAGATTCTTATAATATGCTTAGAAGAAACTCAACACTACATCCGGCGATAGATCGACTAATTTCGAAAGTATTTGAGATCTCGACAAATGTTGTAAACTTGACGGATATTGGTGACATGCGTCGACAACAACTTGAGAATATTTCGGAACAATTACAGAGCAAACTATGGGACCTGGAAGAAGATTACATGATTGAAGAATTAAGAAAATGTAATAAGACGGCGTTTATTCTTCCGTCTTTCAAAAGCAAATATATGCGTCGCTACTTTAGAAAATCAGGACAGTCGAATGTATCAATAAGTAGGTACAAACTGTTGAACTATACTCTAGCGTTTAACCTGCATGGCCACGTACCAGCGTTTGTGCTGCGGCGATTCTCTGGGATTCAAAGTGCTGGATTGTTGGAATGGTGGGCCGAGTTTGTTGGAAGGACTCACCTTAACGATCCAAGCTATTCCGCTCCGACCAGCGCGTCAACAAAGGGAAATGCTCCGCTGATATTCTCATTGTTGCCAATGGGCTTCATGTTGGCGGCACTCACATTAGCAGTAGAATGTTTTCTCAGACATTGCGTGAAGCTGCATCAAATCGTCAAGTCTATAGGTAAAAGTAAGTTAATGCGGATATGCTGGAACATTAGAGCACTCCTACTGCACTATGTTGCTGTTGGAGTAGTTACGGTTTTTGGACGACGTTTAAAAACTGAGAGAGCCAACACATCTGATGTATTTTTAGTAGTTAGTAGAATTGGTGCAAATGGTTGGATATACGAGTAGCTTCATTATTTATTCGGCATGTTATTCGAGAATGCATGCGTCGTATTCGAATTTAATTGGGTGCTGACGACGTAATTGGTAAAATGTTAATTACCACCAATGCGGATATGGTAATTAATCGGACTGTGAGTGTTTTAATGCTACACTTTAATATATATATATACACATTATCAGTTGTTTCATTGTCATATAAGTTAGCTGGCTTATGTTTATGAGCAGACAGCTCATGGTGCACAAAGCCCAGCCATTTATGTTCCCTTAACGCACTCAATTGGGTGATCAAAGCTGAGTGCAGTAATTCCGCATATATTTAATATATGACTAATCGTGTTACTTTTTCAGATTAAACGAAAACTCAATACTCCCAAACAGCTATCAGCAATGACCTAAGTCATACGATTATTTAAGACTTTAACCGCAGTCTTCTTATAAAGCATTATATACAGGTAATTCATGGGATTCAATTCACACAATATTCTAATGTCACCCATATAGATAGAGCCACATCGTACGAAAGAAGTGGGACAGTGACAAATCCCACCAACAAACACGGAACCCATTTCAAGCCCAAACACGATCAGTGCCAATAATTGCAAACTTGCACATATTGTTATCAGGGCTACCATCCTATCGTCAACAATTAAATCTAGATAGGATTCCGTTATTGATTCAGGTACACTACGTCGTTGATGTTCAATTTCAATACTGTCAAATAGGCCGCCTATGCCAGTTTCCCCAACCAACAGTCTCATGACTTCTGTTAGTCTGCTGCGCATCCTTCCATAAACCTTAAAATATAAACGGAGCGCAGAGTATCTCTTGGGTAGATAACGACATATCTTTCCGTTTTTTGGTGGCTCACGGTAAATCAGCTTCTCGGGTTGCCTTGAGCAGTTACTGCAACGATGGTGATACTTTTGTGATGTCAAATTTCCATCAAACCCTTCGCTTTTTACACTACTACCTAGCGCCTTCTCTAACACACTTACTATATGGAAGTATAAAAAATCTCCGTATCCACCCGGTATATCTAAATTGAATTTATATCCAGCCTCAAGCAACTGTGCCAGATTTTGCTTCACCCGAGTAGTAGGGGGCGCTATCATTTTGCTTGTCATAAATTCCTCGTAGAAAAACGCTAGCTGAGAAGATGCAGTCACGAATAGGATTGTCACTGCAACGGATCTATTATGTTGTGAGCCCTGTTGAAAAAGTATAGACACCACATGAATAATTTGGGTTGATAATGATCGCCTCGTCTTTTTACTGGCTGCCATGTAAACAATATAGAAAATTGATGCCATTAATAGTGAAATCCAAATATATTTATCGAATGGTTCAGCAATAACTTGAACGGCTGTCGAAGTTTCAAATTGACGCTCTTCCTCGCAATATGCAAACCTATTTACGGTACGCTTGTAGAAGATGCGTGAGTACGAGCCTTCCAAATAGCAGTTTAGTTCCACACCGGGATGCACAATTTCTATCCTTCCAACTAGTGATCTGAGATTGTCGGGATTGCTTACTGGGCGATTATCCATGAATTTTGAAATATTGAAAACTTCGGTTAGCTCAATGAACAGTAACATTTTCGGGCCAGGTAGGCAGCTAAGTTTCGATCTCCTGCAAACTTGGCAAATTATTACATATTTTTGCCGCCGCAGAATCAAAATTTGAGGATATAGAGTTACCATCAGGACGATTTGTTTTATGAATTTTGAATGCTGGGAACGATGTAGATACAAGTATGTCATTGCTGTCACAATGATTGCAAATCAACTAGGTGCGGGATCGTCCTAGGTAACTGATGTACACTAAAATTACCGGATATGACGAACAAAAGTCATACACATTTCGTGCATTGCTTTTTCCAGATGACAAGGCAATAATAATTGCACTTGCTTCCCCCATCGATTACGGAAAATGACCACCGCCTGCCGCATTTCTTAACCGCAGAGAAACCAGTAGTCCAATCTTGGCGCTCCTTGTCCACAATGTATATGTTCTTTTGACGTAAAGACAATCTGGCAGTATGGCTGTATGTAATGGAATGGTTTTGAACGGAAATGTTTTGAGCTAAATTCGACTATACCTAATGTTTTATTTACGGTTGCAGCGTGATGTCGCAAGGACTTGTTACTGTCAGTGATGAGCCAACTGAATGGATTTTTGTCCTTAACAATTTCTTGAATCAGAAGATTGAGACGATCTCTGGCCCCATTTTATGGCACGGTATTCCTAACCACGTACAATGTACAGTAGTTTACGGTTCTCCAGTCCACCTGTTTTAGTAGGCTTGATACTGGCCGCGCTTTTATGTTATGAGGCAAGACGAAGATAATGTTAATCGTAACTCTAAGGAATATTAATACCTTCATGATACTATTCACGATTTTGAGATGTATGACGAGCCAAGAACAGAAAACTGTGTTCTTACAGCAACAGGACAACACTAGGTCACTTCTCCATGTACAAAAATGTATTTCCACGCTAACTCCTAGTTGAGATTGACATTTGTAACTGCTAGGCATATTTGCGCATATTGGTTATTTCGTTGGACACAAAATTATGAAGCAATTATAGACTCCGTCAAATTATAGTTGACAACGGATGCAAAATATTTTTCTTTCGAGAAATGTTTCGAAACGATAAATTCGGTTGGTCGCATAATTATGCTTCAAGGATTTTGATTGATACTGTTAAAAATATTCACAAGTTTGGCATAATGCGTAGAATTACATCGATTGTTTATTCTGATGTGCTAGCGTGCTGAGTTATTGTGGAAATAGTATTTTTTTATGGAATACTACATGTAAGAGTATAACATCTTGTTACTTCAAATTGCTACCCGTGGCTATATCAAAACACTAAATACTAAAGGATTGGATTCTGTCGATTGTCACAGTTCAAGGCCAATCTTTAAATTTTACATGATTCGATGTAACATAAAATTACATGTACATGTTTTGTTCCTGCTCGATATCTGAACATATAATTCCAGAATTATTGTTTACAATTGTGTCGTCCAAAGCTCTTTACAATAACAGTTACAATAATGATTAAATAAACGGAGACGGTTGTAAATAACAGTCACAATTAAGCAAGGTTACGTCATCTAGTATGAATAATATGGTAACGCTAAAGTGTAACCTGAAAGGTTAATTTCTTTCCAAATGTAATTAAGAACAAGGAGATCTGAAAGAGTTCACCAAATGAATAATATTTATATGTAGCATAATTGCAGAAATTAAATATTTTTCACGAATGTCATTAAGGCCTATAATAATGGATGCTATTGTTGATTCCATAATTTACATGTAATTGCATATATCGATTGCGCCTATTTAGTAATTACATTTATTGCGTTTATTGTATTACATGTTTTCTTATTTCAAGCAATAAAGGGATTCCAAATTATCTATATTTAGAATAATTAAACAATTAACTGGGCATACATCAGCGCTGCATAATCTTCCAGAACCGCGAGCCAGGCTCGCAGAACATGAGGAGAAAAAATTGGTTTCGCAGAACATGACGCAGGCCGAAGGCCTGCAGCAGGCTCTGCTAAATATTTTTACAGCAAAATGATTAAGAAATTGCATGGCAGAACATTAAGGGGGTGCACTAATGTATCAAACAAGCCACCTGGTTGGCTAATCAAAATACATTAGAGGGTATGCCTTGATAAAAAAGAGAGAATCCATGTAAACCTAAAGAAAAAAGTAGCGTAAGTATCTGGTTTGTGAAAAAATTTCCTGGAGATATAATTGAAAACTATATTCACATACGGAAAAATTCAATTGACGAAACCCCGAATTTTATGCACAATATAACATAAATAGTAAAAAACTAGTCTAAAAAAAGTCGTCCAATTGCCTGGAAATTTGTACACCAACGTAATTTGGAGCATATACTACCGACTAACAATTTCAATCACTGACGATTTATATAACACGATAATTGGTGAAAAACTATTATCTCAAAAGTGTTCGAATTTGCATGAAAATTTGTGCACTTATGTAAATTAGAACAAAGATTTATACTATGATCACAAAAACTAATTTCTGCGATATATAACACGATAATTGGTGAAAAACTATAATCTCAAATGTGTTTGAATTTGCATGAAAATTAATGCACTTATGTAATTCAGAACATATTAATACTATGAACTATTTAAATCGCAAAAATTAATTTCTGCAATACATAACACTAATAACACGATAATTGGCGAAAAACAATAATCTCAAAAGTGTTCGAATTTGTATGAAAATTTGTGCACTTATGCAATTTAGGATAAAGGTTAGTAACATGAAATATCAAATCCCAACTGAGACTGCATATAGGTGCTTCGAACGCTTCGTGTCTGTATATGTGGGGTCGCGTCGATGTCCATTTGCGAAAATAAAGGTTGGTTATATGTAATAAAAATAGTTTAATACGAATAGAACCTTTTTCGTCCGCATACCAATAATTGCAGCATGTCCGTAGTTAGATGTATATGAATGGGAGTAAGATCTTACTGCCCATCCTCCGTCGAGATAAACGGTAATGAATGGCATTGCTATTCCACCAACTATTAAAGTCGCCCGCCTCTATTGTCAACCTCATCTCCTCACCAGCCTCCTTCATGCTTTTATCGGTAGCTTCAGCAAGTGAGTCTTCGACACCATCCTGATGTTTCTTGTAGATATACCATGTCGGCGGTGGCACATCAATGCATGTTAAAAGGGTAGTTAAATCGTCATAACCAATCGTTAAATTGATGCATCCCCATCCAAGAGCTTGATTAATTGGGTACTGCTCTCTTCCAGAATCAGTGAGGACATTAACGTCCCAGCCACATTTGCAAGAATAGCATACTTGAGACTGAATCCCGACTTTCACTTCGTTCTTGAAATCTATGTCGACGTTACTACAATTCTGCGCGTGCTGGGAAACTTGCTTGAAAGCATCTGTCAGACTCTCGCATGCTATTATTCTACGACCTTTAAATTCTGTCTCCAAAACAAAAGAGGGGGGCGATGGTAAGTCAGAAGACACTGGTACTTTGGAACGGACCGAGGCGAAGTACAAGTCCCTGGCTGACGGTGAATTGTCTAGTGTAGCTCGGATATCCCTCGAAGTTGATGGAATTGGATCGTCTGGAACTTGGGCTTCTTATTCTGTCGAGCTACTTGCAAATTAGCCAGTCTCTTTATTCGACTGCGTGTTTGTCTCCCCATCTGTCAATAGAAAAGATTGGGTTGTTGTAATTATATCTTTTAAGTAAATCTTATCTATTCATCTTGTGATTTTTATGCAGCTATTGAAAAAATATGTATATATGATTAAATACAAATGTTAGATTTAAGTGATTTATAATATTGTGGGTGTATCGCTAAGCCACACTTTCAATAAGCCACACTTCCAAAAAGCCACACTTTCAATAAGCCACGATTTCAAAAAGCCACACTTTCAATATGCCACACTTCAAAAAGCCACACTACTATAAATGATGGATATTGCCATTAGAACTGCATGATTTGAGTTAGGTTAGGTTGGGATAGGTTCGGTTATGTTCGGTTAGGCTAGGTTAGGTCAAAAACTTGAAGAACATTCTTCTATATAGATTTTTTGTGTGTGGCTTTTTGAAGTGCGGCTTATTGAAAGTGTAGCTTTTTGTAAGCGTGGCTTTTTGAAAGTGTGGCTTTTTGGAAGTGTGGCTTATTGAAAGTATGGCTTAGCGATAGCGACCATAATATTGATTACGAAATGCTATTGCATCGTTACTAGTTTTCACATAACTATGACGTTCTCCCTAATTATTTTTGGCAATTTTGATCAAATATAGATTTGAATTAGCACGAATAATTTATAAGCAAGTTTAATTACATCACATTACTAATTTTCAGCTGATTCTGACAATTTCACCAATTGTAGTTTTTTATCAATTTTTGATAAATTATAATTTTTTACAAATGAATTAGCACGAATAATTAATAAACTAGTTCATTTACTTCACATTACTAATTTTCAGCTGATTCAGACATGTTCGGATTTTTGTGAGACAGACGGACGGACATCCCTGGCTATACCATAAAGATTTTTAATGTTGTTGAAAAAGATGACGCATTTTAATTTGTTGATTTTAATTATTGTAAATAATTATTATGCCTTTCTTCAACGGTTACGCTTTCCCTAACTACTGAAGTATATATTAACGTTAATTTAACTGGTGAAATACGTAGGCTTTTTCAGAGAAGATGCATCAATTTTGTGTTGCTCTAATTTTAAGACGGGTGGATCTATGTCGCTAATGTTTCCTACACAAGAACCCCCGGACTCGTACGCACGTTTGCCGCTATTCCACATGACCCTATCTGCATCTGCAGAGAAATGGCGGCCATCGATGTGGGAAACGTGAAATTTCACATTTTGCGCTTTTTTGCGATACGGCTTTTAAAATTGAAACCTAACCTAATCGGAATTCATTTCTATGGCCGTTTCTTAGCATTATCATTGTAGTGATGAGCATATCTTTCATTCCCGGTAACAATTTTCTGTCAGGAAACACTAATCGCCATTTGAGAGAGGGGTGGCATTTTGATGGTTTGCTTGCACTAAAAATTTCCAGTGTCAGCAGTCATCATTCCGTGAAACCATCTCTGGTGGCGGCTAAATTGTCGCAAATTGAATTTCAAGTTTCCCCACACCTTCACAAGTTATGTAGACCTCCTCTGATATTTTGTTTAACGGGAATAGCATGTGCTTGTCTTCGACAGACATCAATTTAGCAACGTGTCTCCAGTCGATTGCTCTTGGTGGTCGTTTTAGTTTCGGTCCATTTATCAGTGATGGTTCACCTCTATTAAATGGCTAACATATATGAATAATAGTTTTTCTGTCTGGCAGTGGATCTCTGTCATCATTTTTGACTCACGTCTAATTAAAACTTTGGAAAATCTATTTGAATAATGTAACTCGTTTTTTGTCCGACTACCTTGCATAGAGAAAAACATTATAGCTAGTTATACTAGCCGTAATACGGTACAGCAAATGGCTACTACTCCGAGTGACCAGCTGTTCTAAAGCCCTATTCTTACGTTATCTAACGATGCATTGCTTGGCGTAATTTAGGACATCGCCTGTGAGATAAGCCGAATCAAAGTTGATGCATCTTCTCTGAAAAAGCCTTCGTACACTGATTAAAGAACATTTTAGCACTTCAATTAGACTTAATTAACATGCTAAGTGAATACAACATACATACATCATTTATAATATCCGCATTACATAATTTAAATAACCTAAAAATATATATATAATTGATCACTTACCTTAGTAGGACACTGCACCTTACTTTTTTTCGCGAAATTGCTGATTAGTTTTCAAAAAATTAAATCGTTTTTCAAAAACAAGTAACAACAAAGGCTCACGTCCAAAACACAACATAGGTAGGAGTGGCCACCGACTCGGTGTTTTTTTGAACACGGTTTTTGGCGCGTACGTATTAGTTCACCCCCTTAAGGCAGAACATAAAGCCAGAACATTACGGTTGCTCTGCAGTCGTTCAGCCCCATATTCTACGGAATAAAATTCTAGGTGCATGTTCTGCGAAATCAATTGTTTAGTTGTGTGGGGGTTATGCCTGATATGAATTGATGCTTTAGCTAACATTGATTGATTAGAAGACGATGGTGACACTGATCAATTATTTAGTAATGTTTATTACTCCAATTACTAATATACTTAGTTACAATTAACATTTATAATATTATGTGATGTAATATTATGCCGCTTCGAGATCACATCACTTTTGAGTGTAAGTGCCGAATGAGTTGACTTTCTTCTTGTTAAACTGCCTTTGCTCGTTTCCGTGCTGCATGCCGATGGCCAGTGGAATGATGCCGCTTTTGGGCTGGTCAGTATGGGACAATGTGATACTACATAGCACAAGCTGCATGTTCTGCCAAATCATTTCCTGAGCTGCATGTTCTGCAAAGTCAATTGTTCTCATAGCTTAGCACTTTTCTGTAATTATTAAGTCGTGATATACGACGTAAAACCGTTTCGAAAATTACTGAATCAGAAAGTGAAATTTCTTTCGCTCTTACTTACTTTTTTAATTAATTACTTACTCTTCAAGCCAAAATATCGACTAGATTACCAGATATGTCGGAGGGATCGCTTGGATGTCCCAAACATGAAATTCTTTTTAACTAATATTTATAAGCCAGTTGGAACAATGTCTGATTTTGTCGAAAAAGTTTAGATCATTGATCGTGGGGCAGGTTTTTTAAGGCCCTCAGAGTATGTCCATGAGATTAAGGAGTCCAAAGAAGAGCTATCCAATCTTCTGGGGGTAATGCAGATAACTAGCAATTAACTTTATGGTCGACTCGGTAAGAGTAGGAAATGGTGTGAGAATTTTGTTTAAGATGCTACGAATAACTCCGAACACCAATGTTTATATCATCTGCAGAATATAATTTCACACACAGTCTGCTGGCAAATCCAGTATTACGGGTTTCGTAATAACTTGTCACAGCATAACGGGTAAAATCACACTTCGAATCAAGACACTGATTTTACTCTGCTGAGAATGAGACCGTTTTCCATGATACTGGACCGTCAGTATTACCAGATTAAGTTCTCCCAACGCTTACAACTGCAACTTATGTGCGAATCAAAATCCCTTATTAAATTAAATTACAAAATCAATTGTCATAAATTACATGGTTCAATTACTTTTTGAGCATTTGTGTATTTTGTATTTGAAAAACGTTCCGTTTCAAAAATTATTATGCAGGAGTGTTTCAAAGCCTAATATGCAAATACCTATCGCAATGGCAGCAGCATGATGTATGGTGCTGATTATGATTGTTACACGGAGCCGAAATTTTCACCAGTTGATTGCGCTTCATGTTTCAATTCACACCCTTGTACTATATGATTTATACATCCAGATACAACAACATGCACAGGTACATTGCAGGTGATAGATGACCATCGTTCGTGTGGCGGAAACCGTATGACGGTGACCATTTCGAATTTTGTGACACCAGTCTGTGTTCTACGAAAACAATGAGCCATTAAAAATGCGAGAATAGAATTATTATTATTATTATTATTATCTTGCACGACATAGTCACAAGTTAACTAAGCCGAAAATGATACACTTAAAATGGATAGGAAAACAAACAAAAAACAAACAAAAGAGGTTCACACAGCCTAACGTGGCGCTGTGACAAGGAATAAGGAATGCAAAAAATGAGATAAGGAAGAAAAATAAACAGCTAAACTGTTTAACTTAAAGTTAACAAACTAACACTTTTCTCTTAACAATCTAATTAACGTTGGTATTGTTGATCTACGATACCTTTCATATTTGCTAGCTACCACTATGAAATTATATTTATTTTTATTATACCTGCTACTGTAATTCGCCTGTCTAATAATTTGGTATTTTTCTAACCAATGCTTGAAACGCTCATTTTGTAATGTTTTCATACCAAAACTAGTTGCCAATTCTTTCCACCTGGCTTCACGATTGCATACATTTAAACATTTGCATATATCAGGATAATTGGATTTACTTACATATCTACCCGTACTAATTGAGAACGCTCTTTTTGCCACACTTACCAATTTTTTACATTGTTCAATGGTAATAGAGTTATACCAGAGTGAACAACAGTACTCAAGAATACTACGAATGTGAAGCATATACATACTGGTAAGTTGAGACAAAGTAAAACCGAGACATTTAAGTTTCCTTAAAATAAATAATTTTTTACTAGCCTTGGAATAAACGCTATTAACATGATCACTCCATTCACACTTATCATTAATCATTACCCCTAATAATTTACTTACATCAGTTTTTGGTATTGTAGTTCCGTTAATTGCTATATTTAGGCTACTAAATTTCTTACCAATAGAGTTATCTATTATTATTACACTACTTTTCTTAGGGTTAAGACACATATTGTTGGCAGACATACATACATTAATTTCATTTACATATTCGTTAATTAGAGGACTTTCATTATATTTAACACATTCAGCGATACACATGTCATCCACAAAGGCATTCATAATATTTTTTCTATTACTATACTTATCATAGAAAGTTGTAAGCAAGTTATTGACAAGTATAATGAATAACAAAACAGCCATTTTTGTTCCTTGTGGGGTGCCGTTACTGAGCTTAAGAAAATTTGACAGGGAGTGCTTATGTTTTGTACATTGAGTTCTGTTTTTTAAGAAGTCGGCTACCCATAGAATATCATTACTGTTTACATTAAGGCTAATTAAGCTTTGTATAATCTTATTGTTGTCAACGAGGTCGAAGGCTTTTGACAGATCAAGTAATATAATTATGACATACGTGTTGGGAGTATCTAACGATTTTAAAACAAAATCATACAGGGAGATGAGGTAATGACAAGTCGATGACTTTTTCACTGCACCATACTGATTAGCATTAAGTTTACCTATCACTTGCTTATATATATTGTTGTACATAAATTCTTCCATTATCTTACTATATACGTTTGTTTGCGTGATAGGTCTGAGATTATCAAGACAGACATCATTTACATCTTTAGGCACTGGCGTAATGAAACCTTGTTTCCAGATACTAGGGACAACTTTCTCTTTAAAACTAAAGTTAATTATGTGGGTATACATAGGCACAATATGTATAGCTGCAAATTTGAGGAGTCTTGTAGGAAGAGCACCAGGGACATTAGACTTACAGATTTTCAATTTCTCAAAACTTTTTAGTACAGCTAGCTCGTTAACATAAAGGTATTCATTATTATTATCTACATTGCTTATAGGAATGTCACCTAATGGATCATAACGATTATTGATTGCAGAAAAATGGTTATTTATTTTATTCAGTATAATGGATAAATTGGTGTCCTCTTTAAGAGCTAATTGTTCTATCGGCGAGACTTTCTGTTTTATAAGGCATATACTATTTATCAGGGCATGTATACTATTAGGTTGGCTATTTAGTTTAAATTGCATTTTCTTATTATACGCGTCCTTTGCTAACTTAATCTTCTCCACTAGTTCGCTTTTCAGTTTTCTACATGCATCGGTATTTTTAACACACTTCTTATATTTAGCAAACATGCTTGACAAGGTTGGAGTAACCCAAAAGATGGTCATTTGCATTAATTATTTTTTCCTTAATTGGGAAAGTGACTTCAAAGGTACTATGTAAAACAGTGTTCATAAATTCAACCTTATACTCAATGGATGTGGATTGGTAAAAAGGTTCCCAATTAGTTACTTCAATAATACTCGCAAATGCGGCCAAGTTATCTTTAGTATAGTCCCTATATTTAACTGTTCTACTTGCTTTACTACTCTGCACTAGTAATTTGATAGGTTGCATGTTTATAGAAAAATGGAAATAAGAACCAACTTTCAACGGGGCCAATTTATGAGGACAGTTAAACCATTTTTGCAAGTTTGTATAAATAAGGTCAAGTTTTGCACTTTTGTTACGAGTGGAATCATGAAAGGTAGAGAAATCTACTATTTGTTTTAAATTAGTTGACCCCGTGAAATTGGTTGAGTATTTCCATCTGTTAAAGTCACCTATTATGATAAACCCAGGGGACTCATATTTACGGCATATATTCTCATAAGCACTAGACAAGCTTTTCAATAGTCTAAACTGAGTAGATTTTTGGCTATTCGGCGGTATGTATACACAAGCTATAGCTATTACAGACACACATCTAGGCAGGTAAGACGGACGGACAATACGCCAAGTAACTTCAAAATCCCTATTGTTATTATCTAAGAAGTTGCAAAATCTTGTGTTTTGTAGTGTATTCCGTATGTAAATAGCCGTTCCCCCACCACGTCTCTGCTGTCTACTGGTTTGGAATAAATTAAAATTATGCAAATTTATGTCTCGGTTCTCATTCGACCATGTCTCAGTGATTGCAATTATATCGTAATCTAGGCTAGCAACATGTAATAATTCAAGTTTGTCACTTGTTAGTGAACATGCATTGGTGTAATACAGTGTTGGGAAATGATATGCATTTTTTACCATTACGTTACTTAAGCTGCTATTTCTTACTCTAATTTTCTTTCCACCACGCTTCCCACGTTGTGGGATCAATCACAATCACCAGCTTCCCACAAAATCAATTGTCATAAATTACATGGTTCAATTACTTTTTGAGCATTTGTGTATTTTGTATTTGAAAAACGTTCCGTTTCAAAAATTATTATGCAGGAGTGTTTCAAAGCCTAATATGCAAATACCTATCGCAATGGCAGCAGCATGATGTATGGTGCTGATTATGATTGTTACACGGAGCCGAAATTTTCACCAGTTGATTGCGCTTCATGTTTCAATTCACACCCTTGTACTATATGATTTATACATCCAGATACAACAACATGCACAGGTACATTGCAGGTGATAGATGACCATCGTTCGTGTGGCGGAAACCGTATGACGGTGACCATTTCGAATTTTGTGACACCAGTCTGTGTTCTACGAAAACAATGAGCCATTAAAAATGCGAGAATAGAATGCCAGAATACTTAAGAAATTCGTTAAGTTTAAAATGGTGCAAACGGTTATCGTTGACCCGATTCCAAGATCTACTAGCTCAAAAATTTTCCATTATTCCCGGGAAGCGCTGTGCCAATTTACCGTCCACTCGATTTTGTATTACAAAATTTGTAGTTCTCGAGTTATCAATAACACAGCGACAACATTGACTGCGGTAACTTCCATATATGCGTGTACAATGAGGTCGGTAGCTAATAACTAGACATTTTAACCAGACTTATTAAGATGATAGCATGGCGGCCGCCTATTGCCGCCGCCGCGCTGCAGAACACGGGACATCGGCTCGCAGAACATATGGAAGGTTCTGCAGCCGTGCCCCAGAGTGGCAACTACTGGTAAATTGATAACGATTTAGCAAAGATGAAATGAGTGGTATATTAGTTACGATAGGAAAAACTGTAATATCCGCAAATCATATGTTTTTTTTCGTTTTTTAGTAAACCTGAATACATAATGCTCACCTTTATTGATGTAGCACTTCGCAGATAATTGTACATATTTCAGAAGGCAGTAACAAACAAGCCAATAAACTCCTCACACGACACAGTTCATCATTTGAAATCAAAGTTACCATAATTGATCTTTAGTTTTAAAAAGAATGAATAATTGTTTATCGATGTAAACTTAGGGAAAAATTTGTTTTGATTATTAAGAGGTCGACAATTCGTTTTTATAACAAAGATTATATGCATACACGGATAAACAAATGTACTAGTTTGTAGTGGCGTGTTAACATGGCAACCCGTTTTAATCGATTGTAGCTTAGATAACTCGCTACATGGGAATGTATTTGTATCGTCAATACTAACTGACATATTACAGATTGTTGACAATTTCGGGCACCGAGTGAAGACAGTAGTGCGCAAATAGTTATATAATATTCAATTTAATGTTGTATTATTTTTAAGCTTCTGCAGGCTTCTCCATATGTAGGTATGCTGTGTTTTTGGTTTCCTCAGGGTCTAGACTTTCATTTGGTAAAGAGTTTATACATCAGATAAAAACACTAAAATACTATATACTTACTTCAACTAGCATAAACATAATCTGCCCTTGTATAAAACAATAATGGTATTCTTAGTCTTAATCCAAATCACTTGGTCTTCTTAATTTGATATAGTGTGTGAAAATGTTTTTCGTAATGATCAGCACAATTTTTCGGCTATTATTTAAAATCGACCGGTTATAAAAATAAATTTAAGCAACCCATATTCTAAGATAGGTTGCTTGAAATGCTTATGCATTTAAAGGCGTACAATTGTTACAGGTTGCATAAGATTATCCTCACACATAAAGAAGATATGGAGGCCCTTTTTATCGATTCATGGGTAAGTAAAATTTGTTATATTTGTATTGTATTCAGGCAAACAAATACTAAACATGAACGGACGTATTTTGCACTCGAAAAACTAAAGGTTTTTAAAGTTAAGTTTTCGTCGACGAATTGTGTGGGCCTACTCCAAATGATCTCCGTTCGATGCACTAGTAGCTCGTCATCTTCGTTTCCAAGAATCCATAACCTTTGAGGTCATTTCGGGGGGTAACTTTAGACCACTCATCTTGCATCACTTTCCAGAGCCCGTCCAAAGTAGCAGGTAGTCTGCGGAAGAGCTGCTGTTTCAAAAAGCCAAACCCGAAAAAATCCATTGGGGATACATCAGCAGATTTGATAGGTATATGTTGGTTTTTTATGATGGATACCCCAAGTCTTGAGTGAAGGTCTTCGGCGTAGGCGAGCGTGTCTCGACGTGTGTGAAGTGGTCGCGTCATGATGAACGTAGACTCTGCTAGCACCTTCACCAGACAGTACAGGCAGATAAACCTCCATCATAGGTTTTAAAAACTGCCAATATAATACGCTGAGTTAACCTAAACATTTGGTTGGGGACAGACTGATGGTAATGGACCCCGGTCACTTAACACTCCGACGACCATCATTTTCGCTCCGAACCTTTCTTGTCTCTGTTTGACAAAGTTCACGTGACGTGCCATTTATCTTTGTGATGAGGGATGTTTCTTTGAGGTCACACAGTTGACCTTCTCAATCTTGGCCTTTGTCCTAACTATGTACGGCTGTACTTTTTGAGGGCTGGGGAGACCTGCTGCTTTGTTTTCTCTTCGTTTACCAGTCCCGTTAAGAATATTGAAGATTGTTCTTCGGCTGTCATTTCCAAGGTTGTTGACATGTTTTAAGATGACTTTTGGGGTCAAACCTGCACTGGAAAGAGCTCGAACGGTAGCTTCACACTCGGCAGTGATTTTCTTGGACATCTTAATCCCTATTACGCAGCTTAAGCACTACAAATAATCCACAACAGCTGATTTACTACATATGCAAATATTAAGCGATAACTACTTACCTAACTAACATTAAACATAATTACTTAAAATGCACATAAGGTCCGTTCACGTTTTGTAATAGGTAGCCTTGCGTATTGATACAGAAATGACTGAAAAGAATTAGGCATTACAGTAGAGACACCGCCAAGATACATTTCTAGTTTGTGCTCTGGTTAAAGTTAAGCGGGTGTAAAGCATTTTCTATGCCAAGTGAAAGCACTTGCGACCATTGGTATTTTTAGCTCTTCGGTTACCTCGTTCCACTCTGGCGGCTCTGATATATGATATTGATATATATGCGTGTGCATCTACGTCACCTTGGAAACCATGATGGCGCAAACCATGGGAATCAAATGTGGTGTAAGATGGTAATTTAGCTAAGAAGATAAAACTGGATCGAACTTCAAATTTTACAGTATACAGTCTCTAAAGTTAAAATGCTAACGTAAAATTTGGTACTTATTACAAATCTGCTACATATCCACAAATACAAATGAGACTCAAAGATAATGCTAGATATTGTTTTGAAGCATTATTCAGACACATAATGTTTAAACCAAGCAGCTCTCATGTGCCCGTCCTGTAATTTTAGTAGTTAATGTGTATTGTGAAGTGAAACTAGCTAATGTAAAAAGCAATTTATTTCTAGCTGGATTTGTTAATTCAAATTGAATGCAGGACCATACACATTCTTGATTTAACATGTTAGCAGTCGAATGTTAAGCGAAATGTCTAACATTATATTAATTATTCATGGCTAAGGAAGCATAAAGAATTGCCATTTCCCAGGATATTAAAAATTGTTCACTGGTTTCCATGGCAACTTCAAAATAACATTGCACAACTCATGTTCAAGGCTTACCGCTTTCCGTGCATGTGCCATGAGGAAAACCAACTTTAGAAAAAGTATACGTAACTGTCAAGATAAAATCAATTTTTAGTGGAAGCTATATTGAAAAGCGTACACTTCGCATCATCATACCATTATTCTACCATCGTTGCGCTGTATATTGTCACTTTGAAACATTTAGCAGCAACAAACGCAGCCACGTCTGTCATCGTCATCGTTCTGCAAAGTTGTCAAAAAGAGGAAGTTTTTTAGTCATGGCGACTCCATTATTGTGGAAGGCGTACGAGCTTAACAATAAATTGTTCGCCCACCGCATGTACGGTCATTTGGTGTACATGAATACGAAGGAGGAAAAATATCGGATTGAACGAAACTGGAAAAAGCTGATTCCATTTTATTTCTCGTTCGCGGCGAAATTGTCCTCAATCTTTATATGTAGCTTCGCTCTGTTTGAGTACGCTTTACATAAGCCCGAAGAGATGACCCTCCATCAAGCCATTTTGTTGTTCGAGGTCATTTGTTTAATTGCTCTACCATTTTCCTTGAATTTGATAATTGTCGCACAAGGGGAACATATTTACGAAGGATGGTTAAACCACCTTTTCGAATTTGACAGGAAGCTCAGGAATGACACGAGACCAAAGGGATTCTCTCATGACATCTGCGCAAAAGCACTACTTCGTCGAGGTATGTACATCATTTATTATATACTGTATTTACGTAAATTTTTGAATTTAGAATTGCTTTGTCGAGCATTTTTTCAGAGTTCATGTCATTTCGCCTATTGCGAGTAGCAAATGTTAACGCAGATTAAATGGCAATGTTCCGCGGGCACAGGTTTTCCGTTGCTGCCGTTATACGCCAGAACCATCGCTTAATTTTGCTCCCGGATTTGCCCGTATAACCAATAGTTTTAAAACCAGAGATAGAGACTTTTTAAATATTGATCTCAATGCAATTATCAAGGCATTCAATTGTTTAGATTTTCAACTGCCACTTTAGAAACCAAAAATTTTCACAGAGCCTTAAATCTAATTTACTACGTCAATAGGGCTGATCTAAAATGTACTGCGAAATAGTTAGAGATTTAGTGTGAGAGATGGTGATTAACATGTGACTCGATACTTTAATACAAACACAAAATATATAATTGTCTAGCGAATACATTCAAATAAATTTTGTGTTCACCTTTAAGCCTGTTGGTTGCAGTGGCAAATCCCTGAGTAGGCTTTTGGGAAGGTTTGAACCTCTCACCTAGATACAAGTTCATACATGAGCTGTGTATTTTGCCATTTTAAACTTTGTCATTTAGTCTCACTTTTTGTTTTCGATTGGCAGATACTACTGTTGTTTGGCATCCGAAAAGTTCTCGACGAGGCTTACGAAACGCTAACGGTTTGTAAATCCATTTTTTTTATTTGTAGAAATGCGAAAGGCACTGCGCAAAGGTTATTCTTGTGACGTCATTGGAATTCTCACGTGTATGATTGTGATTTTGTTCTTCTTCATTGGAACAACGTTTGGATGGTTACTATTCCTTACAAATACTCGCCCCATTTACTATGTAATTTGCAAAATACCTCCTCAACCAAACAGCCCGGTCACTATCATATTCAAAATGACTTTCACGCTATTGGCTGCAATATGGGTAAACCTGGAGTCATGTAGATCACTTGCAATTGTTGTCTTACCGAATGTATTCTCGTTTGGTATTATGCTAAAATGTCTGAAGATAATTGCAGCAATGACCCCAGATGAGAAATCAATGCAATTGTATACAGAATTAAGTTGTGTCAGTCAGATTGGTGTCTCTGGTGTTAGACTGATGGCGGAAATGTTGGTTAGCATTGGGTATTTGCTGACGGTTCTCGGAATATGGGTTGTTATAGTAGGATTGAAAACGTTTCCCATTATCATATATATTTTGCTTACGTCAATTTCAACGATCACGTTTGCTGCGACTTTAGTATGTCTAACCTTTGCTTGTGCATGCTTTAAATCCAGCAAACATTTGCTCAGGTGTGAGTGGTCGAAAAAGTCTTATCCTTACTGGTTAAGAAAAACAAATTCGGAAAATATCCTTCGTTGCCGTGAATTTAAGATATTCCAAAGAATGGTAATTGCACAGATTCCTATTTCCTTTTATTACGGGCCTGCTAGATTTGACGAAGATACAGCAACAAACTTCTTTAGAAACGCAATTGACAATGCAGTCAATCTTATACTTGTTTCTAGTTAGGAAAAATCGTGTGCTAATGCATATTTACAATTTCGGAACAATTTATGTCTGCCACATCTGAGAGACACGAGACATTAAGAAATACACATCACGAATTTTGGGACCCCAAGTCCACAATGAGCGAGATAGCTTCAGTTATTTCGCGAAAGTGAGTTGGTCATATTACACGTGCATTTAAACTGTCCTTATAAATAAGTGTTCGTTTTAAATTAAGACAGACCAGAATTTTTACTAGAACAATTAAAGCTTTCCACGAAATTTCCTTATCATTACAATCATGTGATCTGCGCTGCACATTACCTACTTTATCATATTTCGCCTTAAGACATTTAAATTCCTCATATTAATTGTTCACTTTGCTACGATGTAATTCTTTTGGTAGAAATGCAAGAAGTAAGCAAAAGGAGATATATGGATAAATAAATCATAAATATCTGTTCTAAATACATGCATTATTGGAAACATCAAATACTTGATTAACTTTTGTAAATATAAACTTCTATCAATATATATACCGTTTTAGTCAGTAACTTGAAATTTCACAATGCATTTTTGTCAATACACAAAATTATACTAAAATTTGTCTAGGATCAATTTGTAATAGTTAGGATTGAAAACTTAGAATAAAGTTTGATGTTGGGCGTTTAAAAAATTACAGTGAGACATAACTCGCGAATATTAATCTTTTTACGATTTAAATTTCTGATAGATACTAAAACTTACTGAGGTATAATGGGGTGATACCTGTAAACGCCCACCTCACTCTATCCTTGTCTTGTTACGCAACAGATGGAATTAACGTCTGTATGCTTTTAATAATTAAAATATAAAACGCTTACTTCGCTTACCAGGTCTTTGAAATGGGTTATCCTCCTGACCCCGGTCGGTTGACACGCTACAGGTGGAACCACGGGACGTAATTTTCTCTCGCCGAAAATGCACACGGTCTGGGGACCTTTTTAATGATTGTCAATCACCGATCACGGAATGCGGATAAAGAACGGCACAGCGGAAAATCGATCAGCATAGTCGATACAATAATGTCAATGTTATTTCATCGAACGTTAACCACTCAATCACATTTAATTACACAATCAAGTCAATAAAGGGGCCGCTGAGTAATCTAATTACTCGCACGGTCAAAACAATTTCTTTTTACACTTTATAGAATATTTCTTATTCTCATAAACAATCAAATTTTAACTATCAAATCACAATCTCTAATCTCTACTAATTATATAGCAAATTATGGGCATACAAAATGTGCGGATGAGGGGATAACACTTATCTCCTTCTCTCTGCACGAACAAAACGGAATTGAGCTATATTCCTCCTCTCTCGTCATCGCCACCTCCGTTGCCTCGTGGGCTCTCATTTAGTTTTTAAGTTACAATAATAATAATATGAGCTGACGTGGCCAGCAAGTAAGGATAAAAGTATATGTAGAAAATGTGGTCAGTCAGTTGGAGAATTTTGAATTCTCGTTGTTGAGGATGTGGAGAGTACTCACAGAGTACTCTTCATTTGTGGTGAGATGTCTCCCACTACCTCCTGGCATAACAAACTCAAGTAAATGTAATGTAAAAGTAATCTCTTCATGTAAATGTGCTATTCTATGCATATATACTAAAGACAGAATCAATATTTGTTAAATAAAAAATGAATTCGAAAATCGGAATCCCCGTCAAAAATAGAGCAAATTTAACATATGATGTCATGTTCTGAAATTGCATCCAAAGGGTTAATATGAGTAAACGTGATCTTTCAAAGGGGACCATTTTATTTCCTCAAAAGTTAGTCGATTGGTCTGAACATTGGTATGTAGGTTCTCTAATTATGCCTTGCCGGGGTTCAGTTGAGAAAAGTTCAATTTTCGAAACAGGGGCACAAAGGAGCGACTTCAAACCGAATGAACACCGACAGTGATTTTGGAGCTCATTAAACCTGTTTCGTTTGAAATCTTACCACTGTCCCCTGGTTTCGAGAATTGAACGTTTCTCAACTGAACCCCGGGAAGGCATAATTAGAGAACCTGCATACCAATTTTCAGACCAGTCGTCTAACTTTTGTGGAAATAAACTGGTCCATTTGAAACATCGCGTTTTCTCACAATACCCCTTTGGATGCAATTTCAGAATATTACATCCTTTGTTAAATTTGTTCTGTTTTTGACGGAGATTCCGATTTTCGAATTCATTTTTTACTTCAAAAATATTGGTTCTGTCTTTAGTAGATATGGCGTGGAATAGCATAAATAAGTTATTCAAAACTGAACTGTGTTAATTCAATTTTATATTTACTCGGCTTTTAAACCCTAATGCCCTTGTAGTTGGCTACTTATTTAACGTTGTCAAATGGAAAGCTTATGTGTGCATGTAGGAAGGTATGTCTTGACTTTTTCATCCGTCACGTACATTAGAATCAATCAATATTTGTTGTTCTAATGTTCCACGAAAATCATTTAAAAAAAGTCTTTATTTAAATCCGATAGTCATTGCTTAACACCCAAAAGGCAGTTAATGCTTCGCTTTTAAATTTACTTCTTATTTTACTTTCTATTCCCGAAATATTCAACTATGCGAATAACGTGTTTCTAGCAGCTCAGCACCGAGCAGTTTTGTCATTAAAAATACAAGTTGACATTCAACATTTTAGCTGGCAGTCAGTAACCAGAGTGTGCTACCGATTTTTCTTCAATATCGAAAAGCCTTACAATCATAAAATCATGCGTCGATTTGATATATTTTGTTGGAACGTTACAGAAGTGCATGACTATCATTATCGATTTTTGTGATTGCAGGGAAGCTAACAATATGTGATAATATTAAACATTCAATACGAATTTTAAAGTTTTAAATAGAGCACGGATATACGGATAAATATAATAAACGGATATTATATTAGATGAATATTACGTTAGCATAAAATATCTGAATTTTATCAAGAACCTGCATCCAAATTATATTATCTTATTCCCAATTTGACTCTCTGTTTATTGTTTAACAAATATCCTCTCCCGGGTCGTAAAATCGTATTTTAATATTACTTGCTATTATTACTACTGCCATGACTTTTTAATTCCCCCAATAACACAAATTTAAATCCCATGATATTCCATTATTTTTAGGTATATCAGTGGAGCTATTATTTTCTACTTCAACTTCACTCCCGGCGAGAGTTGGCTTAAACAAGATGTATGTATAAAGGGACAGATAACTTTGACCTTTTAAAATCTGGCTGCCATAATTAAAATTACCAGTTATAATTTTTAACTCAGTGCGGAGATAATTCACGCCAGTTCAATTTGAACTCAGTATTTCAGTTTGTTTAGAAAGAACTCGGTCTAAAATGTGCACCGTCCAACGGAACGTACACGTGGAAACAGAAACTAAGGGGTGAGTCTTGAAAGGTTTACGCGACCTAACAATTATGGCAACAAGTTTGCACGCAAACATTTATTGGATGGTATTCTTATATGGAAACGTGTTGAAAACGCAAATCTTCCACATGTTGACCGGTCGTTGATACAAATGGAGTAGTACGAGGAAATAAATTCTCCTGGATCAAGTTGAATATCAGCGTCACCTCTATAATTTGATTCCATGGCTTGGTAGAAGAGGAATAAGTTGCAGTCTCCAACGGTAAGCACCACATTGAGTACGATTTAGACCACTGCGAGTAGAATCGCGCGTTACAATCACGGCCGCTTTCGTCATACACATTTTGGTCATGTGCAAGAGGTTCACGCGGTGTAATTTTGTAAATACATTACGGGAAGTACGAAGGCTTTTTCAGAGAAGATGCATCAACTTTGATTCGGCTTATCTCACAGGCGATGTCCTAAATTACGCCAAGCAATGCATCGTTAGATAACGTAAGAATAGGGCTTTAGAACAGCTGGTCACTCGGAGTAGTAGCCATTTGCTGTACCGTATTACGGCTAGTATAACTAGCTATAATGTTTTTCTCTATGCAAGGTATTCGGACAAAAAACGAGTTACATTATTCAAATAGATTTTCCAAAGTTTTAATTAGACGTGAGTCAAAAATGATGACAGAGATCCACTGCCAGACAGAAAAACTATTATTCATATATGTTAGCCATTTAATAGAGGTGAACCATCACTGATAAATGGACCGAAACTAAAACGACCACCAAGAGCAATCGACTGGAGACACGTTGCTAAATTGATGTCTGTCGAAGACAAGCACATGCTATTCCCGTTAAACAAAATATCAGAGGAGGTCTACATAACTTGTGAAGGTGTGGGGAAACTTGAAATTCAATTTGCGACAATTTAGCCGCCACCAGAGATGGTTTCACGGAATGATGACTGCTGACACTGGAAATTTTTAGTGCAAGCAAACCATCAAAATGCCACCCCTCTCTCAAATGGCGATTAGTGTTTCCTGACAGAAAATTGTTACCGGGAATGAAAGATATGCTCATCACTACAATGATAATGCTAAGAAACGGCCATAGAAATGAATTCCGATTAGGTTAGGTTTCAATTTTAAAAGCCGTATCGCAAAAAAGCGCAAAATGTGAAATTTCACGTTTCCCACATCGATGGCCGCCATTTCTCTGCAGATGCAGATAGGGTCATGTGGAATAGCGGCAAACGTGCGTACGAGTCCGGGGGTTCTTGTGTAGGAAACATTAGCGACATAGATCCACCCGTCTTAAAATTAGAGCAACACAAAATTGATGCATCTTCTCTGAAAAAGCCTACGTATGTATTCAATGTAAGTTTTATTTATGATAGCGAATGTAAATGTTGATTGCTAATTGTAGCTAATTGAGGTGCTTTGATAACAAGTAGGTAGTCCAAAGCATGCATTATTTTGGTATGGGTTACGTCATAAATATTTCTCTAGGGAAATGGTCGTACCCCCAGACGCTTCATTATAGAGGCGACGCGACGTAATAACATATTCTCTATATTATGGCATAACCCGGTTCACATATGAAGCGTGCATTAAAGAATGAAGCAAGTGTGTTCGTAATCCTCACAAGAAAATTTTTAATTACAAACAATCAAGTAGACGCGGAGAATATGACAAAAATTGAAATGTGCAATTTGAAAATGTCTATGAAGATCTAATCCTCAATATTTACCACTGGCCGTTTTGTATTGTCATAAACGAGCTACTTGGAAATGTCAAACCGTTTAATCGATTGCAGCTAAGGTAACTCACTAAATGGGAATGTATTTGTATCGTCAATACTAATGAACATATAGACTGTTGACAATTTCGGGCACCGAGTGAAGACAGTAGTGCGGAAATAGTAATATGATATTAACTTGTTATATATGTTAATATGTTTTATTATTTGTAAGATATGCTGGCTTTGCCATATTCAGCTTTGCTGTGTTTTTCGGTTTTATCGGGCTCTACACTTTACTTGAAAAAGAGTTTATACATCAGATAAAAGCATTGATTGCTTTACATTTACTTCCACTAGCATATACATACTCTGCCCTTGTAAAAAACAATAATCTTCCAAATCACTTGGTATTCTTAATTCTGATATCGTGTTTCAAAGTGTCTTTATTAATGTTCGGCACATATTTTTTCCGGTATTATTTCAAATCGACCGTTTATGAAAATGAATTCAAGCAACTTATCTTCTAGGAGCTTCATTTATAGGCATACATTTTTTACATGTAGCATATCATTATCATCAAACAAAAGAGCCAAAGAAAAAACTTTTGATAGATACGTAGTAATAGCTTCACTTGCGTATCCGTACGGAAATGGTGGGAAATAATGTGGCATTACAGTAGAAGCACCGCCAAGATACATTATTTCTATTTTACGCTCTGGTTTAAGTCATTGGCTTGTTCAGTGTAATTACAATGAGAGGAAACTGCCAAGAACAAATGCCGGCTCAAAGAGTTTTCTGTGTCAATTGATCCGTATCGTCACCATGGTTCGAGTAGTACCTCCACCGAAGATATGCAGAACTAATGAAGCAAATTAACTGTGAAAAGGACTGGATCCACAAAACTTCCTTAGGTGTAAAAAATGTACAACTATTCTAAAGAATGCAAACCAACTGCTCAAAAGTTAACATTATTAACTAACACAATTTAACAGTTAACGTAGGAATTCGATACACCACTTACTGACTGAAACTAATTGCATTGCAAGTCTGACAACTGAGGTTCGACCTTAATGACTTTCCACGCAGTCTGGGTGGCCGCATTCTTTCTAAGTAACCTTCTTGTCAATAGTAACACTCTTTTTAAAGCGATGAAACTCCGAAACACCCATCTCTTAACTATCGCGATATAAAATCTAATTCCAAGCCTCAACTTCATATAGCATACATTTACAATCCCGATCAAAGTTATATGGAACTCTGCTGGCAGTGCTGAACACGCAAGTAGCAAGCCACATAACAACATACAAAAGATAACCATAACATTGCCAGACATATTTGGTGGCTTCAACTCTGTTTCATCCTTTAATGTATTAGTAAATTTTAATCTTTCATTGGATAACTGGGTCCACCAGTTCCACAATCCAGCCACCTCTACTCGCTTCAGTCTACTTGATAGTCCAACAGGTATCCATCCACTCACAGAATATCCCACAAAATATCTCCTGTAAACTTCCTTCCCAACACTAACCTGCTTTCCGTTAGCATCCCGGGATCGTTCAAGCCTTCGAGCAAAACTATTAGACCAGTACTCGGCAGCAACCAGGGCTGTATTCAAGCATTGCCTAAGATGATTGTAGAGTAATCGCGTTTCCCGTTCCCTATACATATCCTTAGCCACGTGAATATTTTGCATGTCATACGGCAACAATTTGGCATTTGCAAGCATTTTGATTACATTCACAATTCCAAAAAATATGTTCTTCATGGCCGGATGCAAGGATGTGTGGTTCCGTATCAACTCCAAATTTTGCGAAGTGCTTGTGTTCATCGGAATTTTTGGTTCTTGTGCCTCGTCGGTCCACTCGGGCGGATCAACAGTATATGCGTGCGCATCTACGTCACCTTGGAAACCCATATGGCTTAAACCATGAGAATCAAATGTGGTAATAGCCGGTAGTCTGGCTAGGAATGTTATACTCGGTCGAACTTGGAATTGTAATGATAACGTAACCGAGTAAACTGTAAAATTGTTCCGGACTAGATCATCAAATAATTCATAAGGTTGAAGCGCCCGAAGGGAAATCATGTTGTAGACGTTGGTGTTTTTGTATGCGTTGCTTAGCACAATTCCAGCTAGAGATACGGCGGTGACTAAAATTCCAAGCCCAAGTTTGGTTGTGGCAGTAGTTGATACAGGAAACGGATCTCCTTGCTCATTCAAAACCTTTAGTAATGACATCAGACATACCAGTATAGATTTATGCTTAAACTGTGCAAACTGTTTGAGAACCAGTGTTAGGACCAATGCTGACAGCAAAACCAGAATCCAGACAGTCAATTCAAATATGCGAAAGAATTCATAAAACGGAGTCACAGTTGAATATCTTTTCGGAGAGCAGCTGACGAACCTAAGGTTATAATTTGTGTTTGGAATCACCAACGGCAGATGACTTAAGAATGCTTCTTCTGTGTTCAAATAAGTTTCAAGTGATATGGTATATTCCACGCTGCGCCACACAAAAGGCATGACCTTTCCGTTTACGCACATTGAATTTGTTAGGATAGAATAAGAATAATTTCTCATTATCGTGAGCCAGAGATGAGCATGTGCATGCGCAAGAAAGTCAATGTTGTCACGATAATGTACGATATTCCAAGAGAACATGTTTTGGTGCGAAAATTCGTTTCTACAATCCAACAAACTGACCAACACATTGTCGCGTATAGGATTAATTGATCGATCATTTATAAACCATGCAGTGTGCCCGTCCAGGTTTTGCGCCCACGATTGAATTTGAGAAATCAAAAGCGTCTCAGTTTTCTGATGCGCCGGTGTTACCGTTGTCAACGTCCACTCTTTGTTTCCACAAGTGAAGCACTGTAACATTTGCTGACAGTATTGAACTTTACCACGGCGGGATAGTTTGATTATAACGAATGTGTCAGACAGAACGCTCTTAGCTGGTTGTGACAATGTTAATTGGTTTATCCAAAAATCTATTTTGTCATAATCCTGCGCATTCATATCTTCCAATGTTGCTAACAAATGAACGGGTGGTTTTGACGGTGCTAGTGACAACCCAAGTTGTTTTACACATTTGCCACTCACTCGAAACGGGAAGTAAAACGGAAGAACATCACGGAAGAACATCGTGATTCGTCGACAGGTTGGGTATCAAGAGTACTTGGATTATTTGGTTCCAGGGCTTAATAGCAGATGAATACATTACAGTGTCCAGTGGTAAGCACCACATTGAAAAGTCTCTGTCCATCAGCTGGAAGAAGTGCCCTCTGCATTCTGGTGCGTCTATGTTGTATTTATGGTGGCCTGGTATTAAAGATTTACGTGGTGCCAAAATAGCCACCGGATATTGAACTCGTTCTAAGTTGACTCGTTGAAAATTTTCCAGGATAAAAAAGCAGGTCAGCAAAGGAGGGCAGACTAACAACTCGTGTATGTCGACCGAATTGAGCGGAAAGTATATGTCGTTGATTGAATTGGGATGCAGGTTCTTTCCCCACAATGGGTAGATTAGTTTCAGGATTACTGAAACGGCGAAAAGATTACGAAGCATTTTCATCTGATGGCAATGAAGATTAGTCACTTTTTCAATATTTTAAACTACTGACTACAGGTCCCGATTAATGGATTACAGAGACACAAACCTAAATTTATATTGTATGAATTTCTGCCAGGCTGTCTGTTCTTGACTAATGTATTCGTGGTGGTGATTGGTTATCGATTTATTGATTTGTGAATTTTATGCAAAATATCTATTGTTCATCTATTTCGAATTTTGAAATGTATACGGCTTCGATGGCATTGAATTACTGACTAAAGGTTTTACAAGGGCAAGTTGTAGTCACTGGTCTGTAATTTGGAACCGATATCTGCATCGTGATCTACAATTCTGTCGTTTTAGAACTATGGGCTTCACAAGTATGCGAAGTTCCTTATCGCAATTCAATCATTTAAAATTATATGCAGGATATTAAATTGCTTTAAAACTTCTACGACACGATAGTCATCACTTTGTGAATTACTATTAATTTCACACGCCCAGTGATCATCTGAGTCGTACAGTACATACTTACAGTTGGAGAAAAATAATGTTAATAAGTTATGTTCTGGCTTAGCAGTAGATAAGTAAGCGGAGTGTCCAGCGTTTTGTTTTAATATTCTACATAGAATGTGTCGAAACTGCTTTAATTCGTACTTACTTCGTAGGAATATTAAACAAACTTGAACTGATGATTTGAATTATCATTCAGTGGCACAGGGAAAATATATGAATCCAATACCTCTGTTTGAATACAAGATAGTGCTTTTGATTAATGCGAAGCAAACAATCATCTTAAAGTTTATTTAGTTCCAATATCTTGTTTGCTGTTTTCGCAAAATTATGGAGCTCGCAGTCGAAAGGATTATGTAGGTTTTTCTGTAGCAAAAGCAATTTCGAAAATATTGAAATAGTTATGCCCAAACCCGTCCCATAAATATATTGTCATGCGATCAGTAAAGTTTACATTTCAATGTAACTCACTTCGTAAAAATATGCGATTGTGTCAATATATCTCTTCATATTTATATGTGTACATACGTATGGTTACAATGCAAAAAGAACTTTTCAGTATGAATTTAGCTTGTACCACAGAACATAGTAATCACTCGAATTACTACAGATGTTTCCAACCCACATTCCCACAGTACACGCCTCTTACAACTTGCAAATTTTCTGGGTATGTGCTTTACTGGACATTTTCGAATTGATTATGGATAAGTTCATATGCATAATAGAAGTAAATATCTAGATATCCGTATCCAAGTAGTTTATTTGAATGAAATGTAAATTTGCTTAATAAGGCCAACAACTAATGAACTGCATGATACTGAACTTATGCATGCATGATGCAAAAGTGACTTGGCTACGAGGAGTTATGTTTAGTACGTTATTTGCATATGTTACGGTTTATAAGTCATAGTATATTTCTTAACAAATATGATCATAAAAGTTTCTTTGTGCATATGTAATTATTAGCTAGTTCCCCTAATATTTCTCAGGGTTTCAGGAGGAATTTATCGGTTCAGCTTGTCAACCTTTGACACCAGCAACTGGTTTGAAACGTTTCTATTTATACTGCCTAAGGTTTGAGTGATTTCCGGCATTGCCATATTTACGGGCTGCAGAATAAACGCGAGAAGCATCTGCTTACACACAACTTGATTTGCTTCATTTTTGGACTCCAGAAAGGTTTCCAGCTACAGCTAGATCACATTAACAAAAGCTATCGGTCCTCGGTCATCTCAATGTATTATTGGCATAAAACTCTGCCGGGACCATAATTGTGATGCCAATTGGGTTTGCGTATGGTTTCCACTGGCTCAATTCTTGCAGATCGTCGTTGGCGGGATACTGGCCTGTGATGGCAATAATGCATTGTCCTGAGGATGGCAATAATGCATTGTCCTGAGGATGACAATAATGCATTGTCCTGAGGATGGCAAAATGGACGGAAATATTTCCGAATGGATGCAAGTTGTATACTATATTGTCAACCAAGTAATAAATGTAAGGATTCTTGTAGTCAATCATTGGCTCTGGTCATTCACTTTGATCACCGCTGAAATCTGAGCGCCTGGAGTCATGAAATTGTGCACAATGGAGCAACGGCCGCTTATTGAAACGTAAATTGATACCCAAATCAAAGTTGTATCTTCTGAAAAATTCTAATTGTTTATCGACGTAGACTGATGTAACAATTTGTTTTGATTATTATGAGGTTGACAATGCGTATAAAAAATTATATTCATGTATATACACATATTCCTTATAAACAAGTGTACTAGTTTGTAGTGAAGTGTTATGAATTGCTTGTGTACAAAGTACTTGGATAAAAAGATATAAAAGTGGTTTTGCTACATCCAATATTGTGTTATTATTTGTGAAATTGAAATAACCTCTTAACGTCAAACCTATATGCAAGGGTTATCTGTTAAATAATATTCAATATTCATATTTGTTGACAGTTTATGAATGATGAATACTTCCACAAAACTGATATTAATGGCGATTTGCGTCACAGTCCACATACTGCATGTGCTATCAGGACTAGTCAGGCCTATTTTTTCAATTAACTGCTCATGTATGCTTAGTGGAAATCATATTGATGATCAATATCATTTCTCTGAACTCGAGCACTTTTCTAATCATTCAAAACATACTGAAGCATGTTGGCATTGCTATTGACCTCTTGTGTTTTGATTGCTCGGTATCCACCTGATACGCTGAAACAGAATGTTATAGATTACGTAATTTATTCCAAAACATCCTTCCCGCTATCTGTCCTTATGTTCGGTTTGTTGATAGCATAAGCGTCATTTTGACTTGATACCTTATTACAAATAAGCAATTTTTACACTTTGTTAAAATTCGTTGCAAAATTTACAATAAATAGAATGAAGACTGTTCTCCAAAATCGCAGTCTCTTTCGCAAAACCCAGCCAGCGTGTCACAATAACGTATCAGAGCAAACAAAATGCTGAATATTGAAATGGTTGTGAAAAGCTTGCTTGTCGCCATTTTGACAAGTTCGTTCGCCGAAATATTTGCAGTCCCACTTGAAAATGGTGTACAATTGTTAGAAAATCATGTCATTTCACACCTGTGATTGTTGATATCTCAAAAGCGATAACTTAAAGAACTATTTTTTTGTCTGCAGGAACAGCACCATCGGCCATTACCTACCTAGGCAGTGTTAAAGGAAAAAGCTACTTCTACGACAACGACCGCAGGGTAAGCTTGACCTTGTATATATGCTATACGACGAACACTATAATTTCAGTATTCAACATATTAAGTCATGTTGTATAAATAGGAGTGGAAGGCCGCGAAAGCATTCTGTGATGGCTCAGGAATGCGGCTTGCCACTATTACAACGGCAGCCCAAGCACGTTTCCTGAGTAGTGCAAATGACGGAAACTTTAAAGGAGGTATGTTTCTCGTATGACAAATAAATCTTACATCTTTAATTAGTCATTTGATTGTGGAATTAAGATTTACTTGCATTTTCAATCGCATGTATAATTTTTAATCTCATTTCCAGGATGGGTCGCAGGAAGGGATTCTCATACACATTCACAGTTTGCCTGGGACCACGACGGCAGTGGGGTGAGCCCTTCAGCAGTACCAAGGCTTGAGGTTATGCATGCCCCGCATGAAGTTTGGACGTGCTTAAGTTACATCCCTGGTGGCGACGAATTCGGAATGTTACTTGGAATAAGCTGCACACAGCTGCTGTCTATATGTGAGATAGCTCCATGATATACCAAAGTACACTGTATGTTAACCGAATCATGTGGGTATATTTAGCTTCGTGATCACTGAATATAAATGGAACAGAATAAATATTTATACCCCCAACATTTTAAATCATTATGTCCTATTCGTGAATTTGCATATTGTTATTATTGTTACTTCATAACTGAAAATGCTAAGTGAAAAATAAAACCACTGAGGCACAAGTCAATTTATCAGTGATTACAAAACTTCCTTCCCGATTCCTGACAATATTCATTGTCTGACCGTTTTCATTAATTCATTGAATCATAATTCATCAACAGTTTAATGCTCATCTAACTACCTTACCTGCAAACTAATTAGCTAAATCAAAGTAGTTCCTTTCGCCTACTAAAATCACTCTGCCATAATTATAATTACAAATTTAATTGTTAGCTGCTACTGCGTGGAGATAATTCGCGCCAGTTCAATTTGAACTCAGTCTGTCAGTTTGTTTCGAAAGAACTCATCTAAAAATACTGTCCCATCCAAACACGTAGAGACAGAAACTAAGGGGCACGCTGAGAAAGGTATACGCTGATATACACGACCTGACAGGTTTGGCCACAAGTTTGCGCGTAAGCATATTTGTTGGATGGTATTCATTTTTGGAAACGTGCTGACACCTGATCACCTGTTTCGTTTCATCCTGTTCGCTGATCTGTTTGTTCTGAGTGAGTACAGTAATCTGGTCTACATTTTTGTTAAATTAAATTAAGAGTCTTGATTTTTTTCTTGAAAAAAAAAACAACTTATATCTTAATCAACAAGATAACGCGACTCAAAATGGACCCTGTCGGCGGTGGTGGTGAGAATAAGCTTCCAACGGTGGTGGAACCTGAAGAAGGTCCTGGAGAAGATGCAGCTCTCATGTTACCCGAAGAAGTAAGGGTTTAAATGTTAAATGTAATATTTGGTTGTAGTTATTCAGCATGGATCAATAACATAATCAACTAAAACTTAATGTTTTCTTTGCTCTTTTTCACTGAACAGGTGTGGTGCGAGATCTTCCAGTATTTGAAGGATGACCCCCGGGATATCCTCAACCTTTCAGAGACCTGCACCCACTTCCGTAATATCCTTCAGAGGGAGGAGGATCTGCCTGGTCGTCGGTTGGAGGAAGTGATCCCGCTGATGCTCAAATGGCTGGAGAGAGATGACGTTCTCAACTGCCGGGGGATAACCAAGCGAGTTCGAAAAGCGGTGGATAAATTGCTTTCCAATGATGGCATGAGGACCTGTCAGGAGAATCTGGATCTCTTTCCCAGACTGATTCCACGACAAACGTCATCAGCGAGACGCCAGAGTTTTGAGTGGCGCCAGTTTCGGGTGCTGCCAGCTATTGACACAGGATTTATCGGATCGGTGGAAACGATTGAAAGGCTGGGGAGGGATTTTCAAGAGGGCGCGGTTACTTCGCTGGTCACCAGAGGTCTCTCATTTCAGTTCACTTGGACCGAGGATGAGCAACTAAACCGGATTCCAGTGATTCCACCGGACTTTTTGGATAGGACAGTGTCCTTGCTACGCCTTTTGCGGGATCACGTGGAGCAACTCGACCTGTACGCCGAAAATCCACGCGTCAACACCGACGACCCCATTGCAATGTACGAAGTCATACGAAGGTGCCTCTCGGCTCTGCCAAATCTCCGGCGTCTTGACTGTATCGACTTTCCTTGCCTATCAGAAAACGTGGAAGTTGGAACTCCCAGTCTGGAACACTACATTGCCGGTGGTCATCCCCTCCCAGACATTCCATTGGAAAAGGTTCTAATTGCGTGGTATGCGCTGCCAGTACCATTCTTCCGGGAAATTGTGCGCCGATACAGTGGAAGTTTGACGGGGCTTGACATTGAGCTGTGGCACAAGGTTTCAGAGGATGACACCCTTGGATGGGAGGAGGAATATCACTTTCCAGCACTTCGGTCATTGGAGCTTCGTGAGTTTATTTGGCGGTGGCAGCCAATCTTCGCTAAGATGCGTGCTGACAAGTTGGAGCAGCTCCACTGGACATTTTTTAACACTTCGCCATTTCTATCCCCGATTTCACCGATAACATTGCTAATTCAGCTGATTCAGCAATTTCCTTCCATCTCGCAATTTTGGTTGTCTGTGGATCAAAGTGGAGGGGATCACACAGACGCGCTGGAGGAGCTAAAAGGAGAGCGACATTACAACGTGAAGGAATTGCATCTGCAATTTTCCTGGTACGACATTCCACTAAGATTTTTCGCCAGACTCTTCCCGAATCTGGAGTCCATTTCAATCTGCGATATCTCTTGGAACAGTGTTTTTGATAGGAGAGTAGTGGATCCCGAGCTGAACTTGTGCTTCCAGAGACGATTCCAGGAGTCCACTCTCTGGATCCTACTTCCCAAATTGCAAAATTTCTTGACTAAGTCTACTGAAAACAGTCAGAGATATCGGTGCACACGGGAGGATGCGGACGCGTTCCAAAATGAGCGTGATTTGTGATTGTATTTGTTAGATTTTGTATTTCGTTACAATTTTGTAGTAAAAGTGTCATATGTAATGCATAGAATATTGTGCAGATTAATATTTAAGGTGTAGATTTGTGTAACAACAATGTTAATTTATATGTATTTTTAAACCTGATGTTTAATGGAAATAAATCAATTATGAATTATTGGAAATCAATTGGCGTTCACCTAACTAAAGAAGTATCAGAATGCCCCACGCAGTAGCAAACCAGATAATCCCGCATTATGCTTTTAGTTTTCCACGATGCAGGTACTGCAGCAATAACATTCAAGCCATCTATTTGAAACCTTTACTTCTGTTCTGACGATATAGCGGCTATTTGTCGGCAGAAACTATTTAATTTTGACAACTTTCTCACAGTGCCCCATGTGGTGTTGTCTTGGTTACATCAAATTAGCGGTCTTACGATGCCCCGTCACCGCAACCAATCTTGATTAAGTAATTACATATGTTTGGCATGTTATCATCAAAGATTCAACAATATTCTATTTAACTCACAACCATTTTAAATATTAATGTAATTACGGAAAGTTGTCAAAATTATAATTTTTTGAGAGGGTTGGACGTTATCTGAAGAGTATTTGTGCGACCAAACTTTCAGTTGTTTCGGAGTTCTTCGTCGACATTGCTGTTGAGTTGCTGCAGGAAGTTCCAGCCGGGAACTGCATTAAATTATATTAATGTAATTAATTAATTATTTCGAAGACAGTTCACCGGTTTGGTTGTAATTTGTTTGTTTTTGAGTTTGAATACATGAAAATTGGAAAGTTGAGTGCAACAATTTAACATCGCAATTAAATTGGAAGTGGGAAATTAAGTTTGATTGTTGGCTAAATCTGCAGGTGTACATATTTGAGATAGCTATTAGTACCGATTTGTTTGCTCAGTTTACTTACATTAAAGAAAATTAGCAATTTTAGGCACGTTCCATTTCATTTGTTTTCATTGTTTCTTTTATTTTAACCACTCAACGCAGACCAAGGCGGGGTGGACAAAATGGATGAGAAATTAAGGAAACCTTCATCCCCGTCGAGTTTGGTCCCCCGGGGTCAAAGGACGAGGTCATCACCACGACTGAGGGAACAGCAGCTCATGTTCGAAGTGCTCGACAATTCATCGGTGAGGCTAATCATTTATATAGCTAATTATTAGCGTGTAATAATATAATTTATCATAATCATGATTTATGACTTTAATTAACTTCATCTTTCCTCCAGCTCCGGGAGGAGATACTCAAGCGCGTTATCTTTGGAGGCGACAAGATCCTGTGGCAGGCCCACCAACCTCTGTACAAGCTCGTTGCAGGAACCGGATTCGACTTCCGAACCTCCATCAAAACATTCACCGTCTCCTCCCGAATCATGAGCGGTCCTCCTCCACCTTTAAAACTTGAAGACTATTGTCACCTCTCTAACCCGAGGGAGATCCAACAATTCTCCAACTTTGTCACTGCATGCGGTCCGGCACTGCTCCAAATGGCATGCGCCATCTACGAACTTGGGATCCCGGTGACAACCCCCATCCCCCAATGGTCGCTTTCACGGCTCCACAAACTGGTAATTGACCTGAGGCTGCGTCGTGGAACAAGATTGGAGACTGAGGAGGCTGCACAATGACCAATTGGAGGGTCAATATTCTATCAACTTTTATATTTCAGTATGTTGTAGAGCTTCAAAAGATAGTTCGAACGATATGCACATATCGCCCCGACTCCCTCCCCCAAGGGGACCACACCCCCTCAAAGTTTGGCACCCGAAAATTTTAAAATTGGTCCCCATTCGTAAATGGTAAGTTTCAAAGACCTGGTTTTAACGCAGGATTGTTAGGCCTCCTAACAGCTATCTTTTACCAATTTACACTGTATTAAAATTCGAAAGCGTTTTCCCGCTATTTTGAATTTTCAAGAATAATCATCACTTTTTCAAGGGCGATTTTCTCGGGATTTTGGGGGAAGTCGGGGTGTTTTTTAACATTGAATCGGTGCGCGAAGGATAGACAATTATCATAGTCTTTAAATTTTTGAAATCGGTGGAGGGGAACATTAAGAAATGTGCAGTTTTTTGAAAAGCTTGTATTGATGACGTCATGACAGAGCAGGGTTGCGTAATTGGTCATAAATATTTATTGAAATGTAAAATTAACAGCAGATTTACACTTTTGACGTATTCCCCATGCCAATAAGTCCATGTGAGTTAATTTTAAGTGCTTCCATCGCGAGTATTTTCCTCAATACTTACGTTTCAATTAATATTTATGACCAATTACGCAACCCTGCTCTTTCATGATGTTATCAATACAAACGTTTCAAAAAACTGTACATTACTTAATGTTCCCGTCCACTGATTTCAAAAATTTAAAAACTATGATAATTATCCATCCTTCGCGCACCGATTCAATGTTTCAAAACACCCCGACTACCCCCAAAATCCCGAGAAAATCGCCCTTGAAAAAGTGATGATTATTTTTGAAAATTCGAAATAGCGGGAAAAATCTTTCGAATTTTAATACCGTGTAAATTGGTAAAAGATAGCTTTTTGGAGGCCTCACAATCCTGAATTAAAATCAGGTCTTTGAAATTTACCATTTACGAATTGGGACCAATTCAAAAATTTTCGTTCGCCAAATTTTGAGGGGATGTGGTCCCCTTGGGGGAGGGAGTCGGGGCGATATGTGCATATCGTTCGAATCCTCTTTTGAAGCTCTACAACATACCGAAATATAAAAGTTGATAGAATATTGACCCTCCAATTGGTCATTGTGGGCTGGCCAGGAAGGAGGTTCCTATAAGAAAATCTCGGAGTGTCTGCTCAACTCCATATTCCGCGGCGCCACGGCTTTGGCTGAGATGGACCTGTCAGCTAATAATTGGTTCGTTAACCCTACTTTCGGACCGGATTTGACCATTTTTGACTCCGTGACCGTTCCTCCCACCTTGGTCAAAATCAAGGTTGGCTTGCCTGAGAAGGGCTCAGAAGCATTCCTGTGCGCTCTGCTGAGATATTCACTTCCGAAACTTAGCTCATTGTCCTTGTCTACCGGAAACGCCATCTTCCTGAATGGACTTCTGTTTAGCATTGTGGATAAGTTCAAAATTACCCTCAAGGCACTTGTGCTTATCGGAGCAAGTTATTACGGACCTCCCCGAAACGCGAACTTGATTCGTTTGCCGGTGATGGAGGGATTGGAGGAGCTTTACATTACATCGATAAGTGCCGAGTTGGAGCCTGGTCAGGAGTCCCTAGAGAGGTGCTTTCCAAAGTTGCGCAATTTGGGTTTGCGCCTTCAAACTCCAGAGATGCTTCGAAAATGGACGGAGTCCTCAAGATTTACGCAAGTGACTAGTCTGGAGCTGCTGTTGGCGGATGAAAATGTAACATGGTACGACAACGACTTTCTGAAGAGTGTGGATACGGAGACAATGCGGCTCGCCAACGCTGCCTTTCCCAATTTGCGCAAGTTGAAGATGGGGATTTCAAGGGCGGATCCGAGTGGGCTCGAGTACGTGTTCATGGAAATGAAGCAACTGGTGGAGCTGAAGCTTACGATCTTTGGCGACATGACTCGGATAACGACCAACGCCTGGGACTCGATTCTAACTGGAGTACATCCGGAAAGGTTGGATCAAGCCCGGCGGAATCTTCCGGGAAACTTGAACATGGACCAGAATCAGGCGTCGGTTGAGAATTTGCAAGGTAATGCCTAAATATAATTTTGTGTAATAATTTAATTTAACTCATCTAAATATGCAGTTAAAGTCATTTTATTTACATTGTTTAAGAACTCAAAAGCCTCTCTCTGAAAGATTGTCGCTCCTTGGGGGTCCGATTACGTGTGCCTAACGGCAATCAAAGGTCCTTAATTTCCGACTTTGTCTTTAACCACGCGTTGCTGAGAATGCCCAAGCTGATCCACCTCCACTTTGAAGGCCCATTTAAGGTTACTTGTCACATTTCTTTCCCATACTCCTAGCCACGTCATCTATGACTTAATTTTGTTAATTGTTTTTTTTCTTTCATATTTTTTGTATGTAATTTGTACCAGGTATCTGCTCGAATGACAGAAAATTGGGAGCTGGAAGGTCGCACGCTTGTTTACCAACAAATCCGGAATGGGCTTCATGCATGACAGATGGATGAGCAGTAATATTTGATAAATTATGACGCAAGTGTTTACACAAATCGAATAATTATCTTATTTACTGTTGCTTGGGGTGTTGTGAGACTAATTAAATAAAATGCGATTTGTTTTTCAATTGATTTCCAGCTTCATAATTGATTTATTCCAAATAAACATCAAGTTTAAATATACAGCTACTTTGTTCTTGCAAAAATGTACAGCTGAACCGTGAACATTCCCTTTGCACTATATTATAACATTTTTACTAAACGAAACATAAGATCTAGCAAATACAATCACAAATCACGCTGATTTTGGAACTCGTCCACATCCGCCTTCGTGCACCGATATCTCTGATTGCTTCCGCAAGACTTAATCAGGAAATTTTGCAACTTTGGAAGCAAGTTCCACAGACTGGACTCATGGAATCGTCTCTGGAAGGACAAGTTCAGCTCTGGATCCGCGCCACCCTCTTCGTAAACATTGTCCCAAGAGATATCGTAGATTGATATTGACTCTAGATTCGGGAAGAGTCTGGCAAAAAATCTGAGTGGAATGTCGTAGCAGAAAAATTGCAGATGCAATTCCTTCACGTTGTAATGTCGCTCTCCTTGTAGCTCCTTCAGAGCGTCTGATTGATCCCCTGCGCCTCCCCCTCGATCCAGACACAACCAGATTCGTGAAATGGAAGGAAATTGCTGAATCAGTTGAATGAACAAGGTTACAGGTGAAATGGGGGATGGAAGAGGCCAAGTGTTAAAAATTGTCCACTGGAGCAGCTCCAACTTGTCAGCACGCATCTTGGCGAAAATTGGCTGCCACCGCCAAATAAACTCATGCAGCTCCAATGAACGAAGTACTGGAAAGTGATATTCCTCCTCCCATCCAAGTGCGTCAGTCTCTGAAATGTTCTCCCACAGCTCAATGTCAAGCATCTTCAAACTTCCACGGTACCGGCGCACAATTTCCCGGAAGAATGCAACTGACAACGCATACGACTCAATTTGGACTATTTGGAGCTTTTCCAATGGAGCTTCCGGAAGGGGATGACCATCGGCAATGTAGCGTTCCAGACTGGGAGCTCCAACTTCCACGTCCTTCGAAAGGTAAGGAAAGTCGATGCAGTCGAGGCGCCGCAGATTTGGGAGCGCCGAGAGACACCTTCGGATGACATCGTAAGTTGGAATTGGGTCGTTGGTGGTGTGGGCCCCGTTTTCGTCGTAAAGGTCAAGTTGGTCCACGTGCTCCCGCAAAAGGTGTAGTAAGGACACTGTCCTATCCAGAAAGTCTGGTGGAATCAATACTGGAATCCTGTTTAGTTGCTCATCAGCGTTCCAAGTGAATTGGAATGAGAGATCCTTTGTCACAAGTGAGGTGACCGCGTCTTGTTGAAAATCCCTCCCCAGCCGTTCAATCGTTTCCACAGATTTGATAAATCCTATGTCAATAGCTGGCAGCCCCCGAAGCTGGCGCCACTCAAAACTCTGACGTCTTTGCGATGACGTGTGTCGTGGAATCAGTCTGGGAAAGAGATCCAGATTATCTTGGCAGGTTCTCACGCCATTATTGGAAAGTATCTTGTCCACCGCTTTTCGAACTCGCGTGGTTATCCCGCGGCAGTTGAGAATGTCCTCTCTATCCAGCCATTGGATCACCAACGGGATCACTTCCTCCAAACGACGACCAGGAAGATCCTCCTCCCTCTGAAGGAGGGTATGGAAGTGGGTGCAGGTTTCGGAAAGGTTGAGGATGTCCCGGGGATCGTCCTTCAAATACTGGAAGATCTCGAACCACACCTGTTGAGTGAAAACGAGGAAGCCATCAATTATTAGTTGGCAACTAATAGTTGCTCTTTTATTGGTCCATGCCGAGTAATTAAAAACAAATGTTGAATTTAACATTTAAATCTTTACTTCTTTGGGTAACATGAGAGAAGCGTCTCTTTCGGGACCTTGATCAGGTTCCACCACGATGGAAGGATCTTGAGCACCGCCGCCCACGGGATCCATTATTAGAGCCGCGGTTATCTTGTTTACTGATCAAATGTTCTTTTAGATTAGACCTCCTTCTTGAACTATTCCGTAATTTTAAATCTGAGGTAATTTTTGAAGAAACCAGAAGTTGGAAGTAGGTAGCACAAGTTTTAAACAGTCGTTATATCAATTTAACAAAATTACAGAGCAGATTGAGATTACGTGCGTTAAACTCATTCACAGCGCAGCAGACAGAGCAGCGAACAGGATGAAGCGGCAAGTGGAATAAATGACAAGGTGGGATCAGGTTTAAACACGTTTCCAAAAATGAAAAGCATTCAACAAAAATGCTGGCGCGCAATGCAATGTTTTGTTAAAGTTCCGTCACGAGGTATACAGCGTACTTTCATTTCTCAACTTGCCCCTCTGTTTTATTAAAGGGTGAGCTCATGTTAAATTCAACTGGCGCGTACACAAATTTTCTACTCTGGCGTTTGTTTACGCGAGAACACGAGCAACTTGTCTATATGACGCGACGGCCAGATTATGAAACGAACTTGCCGGATTGATCGAAATACTGGATGGTAATTTGGGAGCGTGGGGATAGGGTTTAAGTTGAAGAGTTCAATTAATTAAAAAGTCGAAAAGTGGTTTTCTTGGATACAAATAGTAGTTTCAGAAAGCTGTTTGTTTTTTGGAAGTTTTTTAAAGGTGAAAGGGGGAGACGTGAATCCAGCAACTTATTTTAACCAGTCAATGCAGACATTTAAGACGGGGTAACACAACGGCAGACAAAATGGATGTGAACTCAAGTGAACCTTCCTCCTCGTCAAGTTTGATCCCCCGAGGGCAGATGACGAGATCATCTCCACGGCTGCAGGAGAAGCAGCTAATGTTCGAGGTGCTCGACAATCCAACGGTACGGACAGAGCACCGCAATTACAAAATACAATTGTAATTAAATACGTATTTCAATTACTTTTTGTAATTGAGTATTTTGTATTTCAAATACTTTTTATTTCAAAATGTATTTTGTAATTTGTAATTGAAATACTTTTTATTTTAAAAAGTATTTTGTAATTTGTAATTGAAATACTTTTTTATTTCATGTTGATATTGTATTTTATTGCATTTTTTCTCGAAATTATCGTTTGAAATCCAATTTTAATGGTCTACATCGTTTTCAGATAATTAATTTGAATGCTATCTTCTCTTTTGCCTATGTTTTCACCGTTTTAACATCGAAATTCTCAATTAGACGAAAGTTCAACTATACATGAAAGTATTTTGTATTTGTAATTGAAATACTTTGTATTTTAAAAAGTATTTTGTATTTTGTAATTGAAATACTTTTTATTTCAGAAAGTATTTTGTATTTTGTAATTGAAATACTTTTTATTTCGAAATGTATTTTGTAATTTGTAATTGAAATACAAATACCATGTAATTGCGGTGCTCTGGGTACGGAATGATTTCGACATTATTTTTAATTAATTGCTATACATGATTTTATATATAGCTATATAATCAATATTGTTAAGCACTATTTTGATTTTGACTCTTCCAGTTGCGGGAGGAGATTCTTAAGCATGTCATTACTGGAGGAGGCGATAACAAAGTGGAGCAACGAGCCGCCTGCAATTTGCGACTTGTCCAGAAGAGTTGGAACGAGAGTGTCCTGTGGATCCTTTGGAAGTCCCATCAGCCTCTTTACAAGATCTTCCATGGACATGGATCTTGTTGGAACTTGGATGCCTCCATTACAACGTTTTCGTGTGGCTCATCCCCCTCCAACGATCTCCCTCCTCCATTGAAACTTGACGACGCTTGTCACCTGGTTGAGTGGCAGGAGATTCAAAGCTTCTCGGAATTTTTGACAAATTGTGGTCCCGCACTGGTTCAAGTGGAATTCATAATATATGACCTTGGAGTTCCGACAACGGTCCCTCTCCCCAACCTTCCCCAGTGGTCGCTGCCACGGCTCCACAAACTGACAATTAGTCTGTGGCTGAGAAATGGAACGATTGTCGCTACTGGCAACCGGCGAGGAGTGCGAGTGGCAGAGGTCGTCCAGAAAATGGGGGAGAGTCTGATCAACTCCGTGTTCCGTGGCGCCACAGCCTTGGCTGACATGAAATTGTTCCTTGGCAACTGCTTAAAAGGAGATCTGAGGTCTGCTAACCTGACTATTTTTGAATCTCTCGTCCTTCCTCCGACATTGGTGAAACTCAGAGTCATAAGCCAAATGGGTCATGAGGCGTCTGCCGCATTTCTGGAAGCTGTCCTTAGGACTCCGCTTCCAAACCTCAAGTCATTAGCCTTAGCAACGGGAAACGCTACATTTTCCGATGACGTCTTGTTCAGGATCATGGACAAATTGAAAGGTTCTCTGGAGAAGTTTGCGGTTCTCGGAAAGGTTTACCCTGGACCCCCACGTGAGGTCAGCACAATTCGCTTTCCAGTGATGGAGCAGCTGAAAGGGTTTTCCATCACTTCGATAAACGCCGAGTTGGAGGCTGGACTGGATTACCTGGAAAGGTGCTTTCCAAAGTTGCGTACTTTGCGGCTACGTAATCAAACTGCAGCTATGCTGCGAAAGTGGACCAAATCCTCAATATTTTCTGGAGTGACCAGTCTGGAACTGATTTTGGCTGACGAAAATGTTGCCGGAAACGACACGGATAACTTTCTGAAGAGTGCCACCATGGAAGCCATGCAGCTGGTCAACTTTGCATTTCCAAATTTGAGCAAGCTGGAGTTAGGAGTTTCCACACAGGATCCAAGTGGACTCAAGTACGTGTTCCGGGAAATGACGCAACTGGTGGAGCTGAAACTAAAGGTCTTTGGCGATTTGTTGGAGAATTCCAGGGATGTATGGGATTCCATCATCACTGGAGTGCCTTCTGTAATGATTGATCTATTCCGGGAGGAGTTGCTACAATCCATTATGCAGGATGCAGCGAATCTTGCCTCCATCAAGAATTTGCAAGGTGTCCCCATAATATGTAAAATGATACAAATTAATTCTAATTGTCGTGCTGAAAATTATTAAGTAAATGAATATTTTTGTTTCAGTACTCAAGAGCTTCTCCGTGAAGGATTATCGCCGCTTCCAAGTACGGGGCCGTGAGCAGCACCGCGGTTGGAGGTCCATGATTTCGAACTTCATCTTTGACCACTCTCTACTCAAGATGCCGAAGCTGACTCATCTCCACTTTGAGGGTCCATTTAAGGTGACTTATAGAAATGGTTTTTGTAATTATAATTTTGTTGTTATAATTATCAACATGACATGAATTTATTCCATTCTTTCTTCCAGGTGTCTTCCCGGATGACTGAAATGTGGGAGGCGGTGGATGGGCGCTCGCTTTCTTATGACCGTTTCGTGAATAGTCTTCTCGTGTCGGAGTTAGACGAGCATTAAAATGTTTGATTAATTAGGATCCAGTTAATTACACTAAATGTACAAATGATTAACTTTGCCAAAATATATAATAATTTTGTGTATTTACGTATGCCATTATGCTGACTACTATGTCTTTCCCAATAAACTGGAACGCACATACAAAATCATTATTCAATCAGGATTTATGAACTAAACAATCTATTATTCTAGAGTTATATAGCGTGCATTCATAAAAAGCTGATGAAATTCTTGTTCAAGCAGCAAGTTATAGTTATTTCTCGCTATCTAACTGTACAGTCAATCATAATTTCACATAACCAATTATCAATCATAATTAGTACTACCACACAATTACGTATTTTAACTAAAACAAAAGGGGCAAGGTGAGAAAAGTATCTTGTAAACTTGGCCATTCATAGCAAGTTCGCGGGCAAGCATTAATTAGTTGGTATTCTTCATTCTTGAAAAATATTGCTGCTTGACAGTGCCAGAACATGAAAAGCTCGAATAGCAATCCACAAGATAACCGCGGCTCCAAATGGATCCTGCCGACGGTCCTGGAAGAGATGCTGCTCCCATTTCATCTGAAGACGTAATACTTTCATTTTTAAATTGTATGTTTGTTTTTAATTATTCATCATTGGTCATTAACAAAATGAACTAATTAATTAATGTAACGTTTCCTCCAGTTTACTCGAAACAGTTGTGGTGTGAGATCTTCCACTATTATTATGTGATGACCCACGAGATATCCTGAACCGTTCCTAGACCTGCGCTTATTTCCATGTCATTCTTCAGAGAGAAGAGTGTCTTATTGGTCGTCGGCTGGAGGAAGTGATCCCGCTGGTGCTCTAATGGCTGGGTTCTCTACTGCCACGGGATAACCAAGCGAGCCGGATCCTGAGTTGAGCTTCCAGAGACCGTTCCAGGATTCCACTCTCCGGTACCAACTTCCCAACTTGCGAAAGTTCCAGATACGCTCTACTGAAAACAATCGATAATATACGTGAACGTATGCGGATGCGGACGAGTTCCAAAATCAGCGGGATTTGTGATCGTATTTGTTAGATTTTGTGTTTTGCTATAATTTTATATAAAAATGTTAAAAAGCAACTAATATGTGTACAGATTAATATTTAAGGTGCTGTTTAATGGAAATAGATCAATTATGAAGTTTTATGAATTGAAAATCAAGTGGCATTCACCTAATTTAAGTAGTATCACAATGCCCCACGCAGCAGCAAACACAATAATCCCGCATAATTTTTTGTTTTACACGATGCAGGTACTACGGTATTTGCATGCAATCTATTTGAATTGAAACCTTTGTCTCTGGTATATCGATATAACGGCTATTTAACGGAAAAAACTATTTAACTTTGACAACTTTCTCATAGTGCCCCGTTCTGTGTTGTCTTGGTAAGTTCAAATTGGCGGTCTTACAGTGCCCCGTCACCAGGAACCCATCTCGATTATCTAATTAGTAATTATGAATTACTAATTACATGTATTCGGCATATTACCCTGCTATTATTATCAAAGATTCAACAATATTCTATTTAACCCATAACCATATTTAAATTTGAATGTAGTTACAAAAAGTTGTCAAAATTATTATTTTTTGAGAGAGCTGGACGTTGGCTGAAGAGAACATTTGCAAGTGTGCATTCAATGCACTGCATTGCAGTTTATTAAGTGGCGGAGCCGCTTTATAAGATCGAGATGTCCGTCCGTCTGTCCGTCCGTCCGTGCGCGCTCTAACTCAAAAACGGTTGAACTTTTTTGAAATCTGTTTTCGGTAATGGATAACTGGTCACCAGAGAAGGGTCCAGCGTGATTTTGAAATACGTAGGTCAACGGTAACCTTTAGAAACCGTTACGAGGTCAAATTGTTTAAATGGTAACACATGGAAAGTCGCATATCATTCAACTCGTCTATGACCATAGCACATTGATATGAGGTCATTTCGGGGTTGACGGTTACTGTTTAACGGTTACAGCGATTTTAAATAATTTTACATTTTATGCTCTCCTGCTTAAGTGGTTTGGAATATTCCACTTCTGTTTTCGGCAAACGACTTGTCATCACATGGGCTTTACCTGACATGCTCACCAGCTCCAAAGGTCAACGGCAACGGTTATAAACCGTTAAGAGGTCAACATGTTTAAATGACAACATATGGCAAGTGATATATCATTCGACTCGTCTAACAACATAATATACAGATCTACGGTCATTTTGAAGGTGACGGTTACGGTTTAACGGTTACGACGATTTCAAATGGTCCTGTTTAAATGGTCTTGAAGTTTGGACTTCAGTTTTTGATAAAAGGCTTCTCACCACAAGCGTTTTATGTGAAAAGCTTGGCAGCCATAACGGCCAACGGTAACCGTTAGAAACCGTTACGATTTCGAAATTTTTAAAAGTCACTTAGGGCAAATGGCATATCATTCGACTCCACTGAGTGTTCTTTATGCAAATCCGAATGCATTTTAATTGTAACGGTTACCGTTTAACGACAATACCTGATTTTTGGTTTTTGTGTTCTGACTTGATAATGGATTGGAATATATGTGTCGCTGTGTGCGATGATGGTGACCTGGTTCGAAAATTATGGTGAGCGATTAGACTGAATTATTTTTTTCTGAACACTGCTGTCTTCCCAAACCCTGATGCTGGATGCCACAACAGACAGTGCTAACTCCCATAAACTAACTACTATGACCTCAAATGTCAATTTCTAAATAACTGCAGAACAACTCCCTGATGAGTAACAGTTATAATAAAACGTAGTTAATTTATTACAGGGAAAATTACAACAATAATTAACAAAATGTTAAAAAAGCTCAGGTCAGCGCAGAAAATCCAATGACAAAATTATTAGCTCAGGACAGAGCTCAAAAATCCAAGTACAATAATTTTCACTCTTGCTTCTCAAAAGTTGAACAAGAATAATAGTCAAAGTCACTCCGCTGAAGGCGAGAGCATGATAAAAGGTAAACGGACAAAAATTGAACATACATACATTTTTACAGCTTAACAAAAATACATAAGATGATGTAACACGAAAATGCGAGCTCGAGCTTCTAGAATGAACGCGAGCTGCAAGTAGCCGCGAAAAGGCGAGGGAAATGCGTTGTCTCACATTGCAACAAAGTTTTTTATAGGTTGGGTTACAAGTTGGTTAAAAGTTGGTTAATGTTGGTTAAAAGTTGGTTAATGTTGGTTAAAAGTTGGTTAATGTTGGTTAAATGTTGGTTAAATGTAGATAGGATTCAAATTGTGGGCAATTTAACCAATAAAATGAACAAATATATATTTTTACATACAGAATATTTTATGGAAAGTAAATTAAAATAATTATTGGGGCAATCTGATTCTTGCCCTCTTTAGCGTCAGCGACAATATGCATTCTGTTTTTAACAAACGATTCCTTATAGTGGTACTCAGTTGACCATTTTGAAAGATGCATGTTAAGGGTGTCCCTGCTCCGCCACTTTGCTACATGTTAGCTTGCTGAGTTTATTAAAAACATTTTTACTTTCAGTCTGTTCTGAGTAAACTTCGTGGACATTGCTGGTGTTGTGTGTAGTTGCAGAAAGAAGTTCCAGCCGGGAACTGCATTAAATTATATTACTATAATTAGTTATTTCAAAAGAATTTCTCTGGTTTGGTTGTAATTTGTTTGTTTTTGAGTTTGAATACTTGGAAAGCGGAGAGTTGAGTCCAGCCATTTATCTACGCCATTAAATTGTAAGTGGGAAATTAAATAAGTGTGATTGTTTGCTAAAACTGTAGGTGTGCGTAACTGAGATAGTTATCAGTGAACAAGATTATATTGCATCTTAAGATGAAGTATAATTTTGTTCAATGAGATAGTTATTAACACTGATTTGTTTGCTTTGTCATTTAACTTACACTACATTAGAGATAATTAGTAATTTTAGGCACGTTCCATTTGTTTCCATTCTTTTATTTTAACCACTCAATGCAGACATTTAAGGCGGGGTAACACAACGGTAGACAAAATGGATGAGAAGTTAAGTGGACCATCCTCCTCGTCAAGTTTGATACCCCTGGGTCAAAGGACGAGGTCATCCCCACGGCTGAGGGAACAGCAGCTCATGTTCGAGGTGTTCGACAATCCATCGGTAGGGCTAATCATTTATATACCTAATTATTAGCGGATAATAATGCACTTTATCGTAATCATGATGCATGACCTTCAATTAACTCTATCTATCCTCCAGCTTCGAGAGGAGATCCTCAAGCGCGTTATCTTTGGAGGCGACAAGAAAGTGGACCAACGAGCCGCTGGCATTTTACGACTGGTCCAGAAAAGCTGGGACCAGAGTGTCCTCAGGATTCTGTGGCAGGACCACCAACCTCTCTACAAGCTTTTTGCAGGAACTGGATCCGACTTGGGCACCTTCATCAAAAGATTCTCCGTCTCCTCCCGCAGCAATAGCGGTCCTCCCCCTCCGTTAAAACTTGATAACTATTGTCACCTCTTCAACCCAAGCGATATCCAACAATTCTCCAAATTTGTGACCGCTTGCGGCCCAGCACTGCTCCAACTGACATGCGTCATCTACGAACTTGGGATCCCGGTGGCAACTCCGTTCCCCTGGTGGTCGCTTTCACGACTCCACAAACTGGAAATTTCCCTGTGGCTGCGCCGTGGAACAGTGTTGTCGACTGAGGGGGGCCAGGAAGGAGGAGCCCATGAGAAACTCTCGGAGTGTCTACTCAACTCCTTATACCGTGCCGCCACGGCTTTGGCGGAGCTGAACCTGTTAATTGGCAGGTGGTCAGTTGACGCTGCCACGTCGCCAGGGCCAGATTGGACCATTTTTGACTACGTGACCCTTCCGCCCACTTTGGTCAAAATTCATGCGGATTTGCGTGAGCAAGGCCCCGAAGTATTCCTGCGCGCTCTTGTGCGATGTCCACTTCCGAAACTGAGCTCTTTGTCTTTGGACACCGGAAACGCCATATTCGGGAATGAACTTTTGTTTAGCATCATGGATAAGTGTAAAGTCTCCCTCAAGGTACTTAAGATTATCGGAGGAAATTACGAAGGACCTCCCCGAAATGTCAGCATGATTCGTTTCCCGCTGATGGAGCGGTTGGATGAGCTTTCCATCACTTCGATAAGCGCCGAGTTGGAATCTGGTCAGGATTCGCTGGAGAGGTGCCTTCCAAAGTTGCGTACTTTGCGACTACTCCTTCAAACTCCAGGGATGCTTCGAAAATGGACGGAATCCTCAAGATTTACGCAAGTGACTAGTCTGGAACTACTTTTGGCAGATGAAAACGTTGGAGAACACGACAGAGACTTTTTTAAGAGTGCCGATGCGGAGACAATGCAGCTCGTCAAAGACGCCTTTCCCAATTTGCGCAAGTTGGAGATGGGGGTTTCCAGGGCGGATCCGAGTGGGCTCGAGTACGTGTTCATGGAAATGAAGCAACTGGTGGAGCTGAAGCTTACGATCTTTGGCGACATGACTGGGATAACGACCTACGCGTGGGACTCGATTCTGACCGGAGTGCCTCCGGGAAGGCTGTGTCAAGCCCGGCGGAATCTTTCGGGCGCCTTGGAAATGAACCAGAATCGGGCTTCGGTTCAGAATTTGCAAGGTATGCCAAAATACATTATTTCCGTACAAATTAATTAACTCTTTTAAATTTGAACTTGATCATTGTATCTACATTGTTTAAGAACTCAAAAGCCTCTCTCTGAAAGACTGCCGCTCCGTCACGGAACGATTCCGTGAGCTGGGCGCCAATCGAAGGTCCTTAATTTCCGACTTCGTCTTCAATCATGCGTTGCTGAGAATGCCCAAGCTGAACAACCTCCACTTTGAAGGCCCATTTAAGGTGACTTTGTCACATTTCTTTTTCATACTCCTAGCCACATCATCTATGACTTAATTTTGTTGTAATTTAAATTTGTTAATTGTTTTTTCTTTCATATTTTTTGTACCAGGTATCTGCACGAATGACAAAAAATTGGGAGTTGGAAGGTCGCTCCCTTGTTTACCAACAAAACGGGAATGGGCTTCATATCTGGCAGATGGATGAGCAGTAATATTTGATAAAATTATGATGCAAATTGTTTAAACAAAACGGCATATGTAATTATGTTATTTGCTGTTATTTGAGGTGTTTTGAGACTAATTAAATAAAACGCGATTTGTTTTCCAATTGATTTCCAACTTCATAATTGATTTATTCCCATTAAACATCAGGCTTGAAAATACATCTAATTGGTCTTACAAAAATCTACTCCTTTGGTAATGTTAATATGCACACATATTCTTTGAATTGCATAAATCGTTACGAAACACAAAATCTAATTGTAAGTAAATACAATCACAAATCATGCTCATTTTGGAACTCGTCTGCATCCGCTCGCGTGCACCTATACGTTCGATTGTTTCCAGTAGAGTCTACCTCTAACTTTTGCAAGTTGGGAAGCAGGTTCCAGAGAGTGGATTCCAGGAACCGTCTCTGGAAGAACAAGTACAACTCAGGATCCGATCTTCCGTCTTCGAAAACACTGTTCCACGAGAAATCGCAAATTGAAATGGACTCTAGACTCGGAAACAATCTGGCGAAAAATCGGAGCGGAATGCTGTACCAGGACCACTGTAGATGCAACTCCTTCACGTTGTAATGTCGTTCGTCTTGGAGGTCTTCAAGAGCATCAGAGTGATCCCCAGCGCCTCCCCCTCGATCCACAGACAACCATATCTGTGAAATGGAAGGAAATTGCAGAATCAATCGAATGAGTAGATTTACTGGTGATATGGGCGATGGAGGCGGCGTCCTATCAAAAACTAGCCAGTGGAACTGCTTCAGATTAGCGGCATGAATTTTGGCAAAAATTAGCTGCCAGCACCAGGTAAAGTCGTTGAGCTTCATAGACTGGAGTGCTGGAAGGTGATATTCCTCCTCCCCCCAACGCAGGGCGTCGTCCTCGGAAATGTTCCCCCAGAGGTAAAACTCCAGTATCTTCAAATGTCCACTGTAGTGGCGGACAATTTCCCGGAAGATTGATGGTGGCAAGTCAAACCACCCAATTCGAAGCTGCTCTAGCGGAACGTCCGGAAGTGGATGGCCGTTGGCGATGTACTGGTCCAACGTGGGGGCTCCCACTGGCCCGTTTCGGGAAAGGATAGGAAAGTCCAAGCAGTCCAGGCGCCGCAGCTTTGGAACCGCCGAGATGCACTTTCGGATGATATCGTAGATTACTATGGGGTCATCAATGGCAGCCCTTGGATGTTCGTCGCAGAGCTCGAGCAGCTCCACGTGATCCCGTAGCAAGTTGAGTAAAGACACTGTCCTCCCCAGGAAGTCGGCTGGAATCATTACTGGTGGTTGGTCAGCGGTCCAAGTAAACTGAAATGACAGGGCGTTGGTGACCAAGCAAGTATATCACCCCGATTTTACCACCATCCACCCCGATCTGTGGTTAACAGGAATAGTCCCACACCCATGTGTGGCGACACACGAAAGATGTTGCAGGGGGCAGGTGGGCAAAACCACCCCAAAAAGGTTGAACTCACCTACACACATTCTATATTGGGGGCAGTGTGGGTGGGCGTAACAGAACTAAATCTGTTACAACGAGACAAAAACAACAGAAAAAGTAATTAAAAAGAGGCCTAAAAGTCGCCCGGAGAAACCAGAGACAGCCAGACGTGGCCGGTTGACCTTCGACACAAAGGAATCGTGTGGAGGAACCATATACGCTGTAAACAACGTGTATAAACATGGGGGGAGATCGGGAGCATATATAGTGCTATCGCCCGTCCTGCGTGTCTGATCCTCCGAGGAATGCACTTTCAAACCCCTGTTTATGCAAACTGCGCTTGGATTGGCCCACGGTACGTGAAAATACTCCATACATTCGCTGGAGGATCCAGTGGTGGGGGACACACCAAGCGTTAGAGTATCGTGAGAAAGGGGAGCAAAAGGGAAAAAGGAAGAAAGCCCCAACGAAACCATACGAGATCCGCCCCCTCAGAATTAGTGACTAAATAGACATTAATGTATACACACGCAGAAGCTAGCGATGTGTGGGAAAAAAAGGGTGCGCGGAAAGGTCAAGTAGCAATACAACACAGACCACACGATAGCAACCAGAAATCCACTGCGCGCCGGAGCCGAAAAACTTGAGACCGAGATAAACAAAAAGCAACGGAGAGACGGGAGGGAGCTAGCAGGGCAGGGACAAGCAGGGAGTGGTGCATCAGTTGAAACACAGCTCGGCGTGCTTCAGGATGAAACACAGAAGCCCACAGGATCGGCAAAAAAGCCCAACAGGCGAAAGAGGGGGAAGAAGCGGGGAGGACCACGGGCAGGGACAAGGGGAAACGGAGGACGGGTGGCGCGAAGGGGGAAAGCCGCAGGAACAAGGGAAGAAGGGAGTTGAGAAGTGAACAGTAGGCGATTTGGAACCCTATTCCCACTTCCACTTCCAAACTGTTATCCAGTTATAATCAATCCTCGAGTATTTAAACAGACGCCAGAGACAATTTCAAATTTCCGTTCGCGTCACTTCGGTGTAACAAGAGCTCATCGGCTCATCATTTAATACAACAAAGGGGCAAGTTGAGAAATGTACTGTATACCGTTCCGTAACTTCTGCTTCCACAGACGATTCCAATTCCAGGAGTGTCTGGAACTTGCTTTCCAACTTGCGAAACTTCGAGATAAGCCCTTATTGCAGTCGCAGACCTGGTTTCAGATTATTGTTCCACCCGAGCGGATCCGGAGGAATTCCAAAATAAGATTTATTAGTGATTATATTTGTTAGTTATGCGCTTGGCTACGAATTAGTACGAATATGCTTATTATATTAAATCTGTAGATATTTGTCAGAACAAAGCAGAATAATTGTTGAGCCATATCTTTAATGCAAATAAATTGGAAAACAAGTAGCATTTTATTTAATTAGTCTCACATTTCCCCAAGGCATCAGCAACCACGATAATTCATTTGTTTTCCAAAATACAGGTACTACGCTTGCATTCAATTTATTTCAAATCTTTGTTTCTGTGCGGACGTTAACAAGGTAATTCCCCCAAAAAATTATTTTGACAAATTGATCAGTGTCCTTCAGAATGTTGATGCTGGTTGGTGACAGTTAATTATGGACCTATGTTGCCCGGGCAACGGAACCAAACTCAATTCTTTAATTAATTAATTATATTTGGCATTTAATTAACTTTAATTAACTTAATTTTCCAATTTTGGACTTAATTTTTAAGCTAAGGGTGGCTGGCTGCACGCAAATTCGCATTGCCTTTTCTCGACAACCTTCTTCTCCAAGATCCGTTTTGTGTATCCCACTAATCGTTCAGATCACATATATATCTTGTACTCGTAAATACATATATTCAAAGTATTTAGAATTATAGTATGTAAAATTAAAGAATCAAATATATGGTTTTGATGATAGTTTTTCAACTTACATTCAAAATTCATAAAAAAGTTCGCTGTGCCTTATCCAGAACGATTTATTAAAATCAATACACCACGCGCCGAGGTGAAAGATGTATATGGAAGACTAGCTACCCGAAGATCTAAAATTCAGATTCCAATTAAGTTGATTGGACAGAGAACCAACCAAACGACAGTTCTGGGTAGTTTACTATACCTAATTTCTCAGTTCAGCTATGTCAAGTATTCAGAGCAAACCGAAAGCATATGTATATAATCGGGCATTACTCCTACTTGCAAATGCCAGTGCTATGCTTGGTGTTATTTCGGTCAAGCAAATTATTGATTTCATTTCCAATAAGAAATGTCATTTGTGTTCACGGATGTTTAAGCAGGATAGTTGGTGTAACTTATTCCAAGTCTAGCTAATTCCGTTTTAATATTCTTTTGCTCTTCAGGAGATCCTGTTGGTAGCCTCCATTTTTGTCGGAACTTCACTGCAACCACAATTCTCTGTTTTAAGATCCAGATAAAGGATCCATGAATTTATTGATTAGTGATAATTTATAGATTTTATTACCATGATCTAAGTTATATACCTTGCTAGTTTTCTCTCGTCCATACTAAACATACATGTAATTAGTTCGACATATATAGCAAAATCATTTGAGAATCAACAATCCAATAAATATCACACTACAGGATTCATTCAAATTAAAAATTATGCATACCCTCGTATATTTCCGCCAGTCCATTTTAATTATTCTGGCAATAATTTCATTCGCATCTAACAAGGCCGTCTCCCCATACGTCCAAAATTTGACGCGAGAAATCTCTCAAGTCGTGCTGGAGCATTTCTTTATAGCCTTGAACTCAAGCTATGAGGATTACGAAATATCTTTCTATTCGTTCGGAAACTGGGAAACCAGCTTCGAGTCTGCGAACGTTCGTTGCATGATATTCGGAAACTATTACAGAAAACCGACCGGAAGATGGTTTCCCTTTCGCTACACTCAACCATCACATGTAGTCATTTTCCCACTTAACAACAACAAGAAAAGACAGCGTGATCTATTCATAACCTTCAAACATATTCTAAACCACCCGCATTCGATCCTCCTCGGTATTATGTATGGAAAATTTGGACGGCGGTCAAAGCTACCAAAATATAATAAGAAAATTGAGAATCTACCAGCGCTGAAACTTGTTGTATTCCGGGTCATGTCAAATGCCTCAGAAGTATGGCATTCAAGGATAATTTGCAACCTATACTGCAACCGTGAGTGCAACCCTTTAGAAACGCTTGTGTTATTTAACGAAAGGCAATCTAAACTAATTTCAGCACCACTACTTCTCCATAAAATGTATTTTGCAAATTCAAACAATCGGAAAATTTACACAGTGGTGTCTTTGCCATTCACTAACACATGGAGTTATAAGCAGCTGCAAAAGAACCCATTTATGTGCGACGGATTCCTTTCCTATTCGGAACGCTTTACAAGTTTTCAATATTGTGGCAGTAATCTAATGGCTGCAACAGTTCTTGCGCAAACTCACAACATTTCGTTTACGGTAATTGGCAGACACAAGATTCATGGTCTAATTTTGAACGGAAACGTACAATATATTATAGTTGATACGTCATATGCTGATTACCACACAATGCCCCTCTCGAAATTTTACTGGCGATATTCCAGTTTCTACTACTCTCGCAATTTTAAGACTGTTTTGATATATTGTGTGAATACTTTGAAAACGAATAACAGTAACATGATCGATATGTCGGCATGGATGGAGTCATTTTCTATTGGGTCATGGATACTAATTATTGTCACAATTTTCGGCGTTTTTGACTTTATAAAACAAACTGTATATTTCAATAGGATATCAAGCATAAAAATGTTGTTGGATTTGCTTGGAACGATGTTGGGAAACTCGAGACAATTTTGTTGGCGCAAATTAAAGTTTCTTGTGGGAATTCAATTTATCGGGTTCATTCTGTGCAGTATGTACTCGAGTGGAATCGTAAGCATTTTAACTGTCCACATTCCATCAACTCCATTTGAGTCTGTGAGAGCTTTGCTCAAAGGGGGTTACAAGATTCTTTGGGATAACCCTCTACTGGACGCACCATGGGAGGAATATCAATTTCATTTTCAAGTACGAGGCATGTTGGGTGTTCTTAATGAAAGCTTTGTCGATATTAGGAATGAAAGTGGGTTGTATCGCAACATTCCGAAATATCTTCTAAACAAATTTGCTTTCACGACTAATTCGAACAATGCTTACAATACACTATTGTATTTCAAGGCTAGAATTATAAAACTTGGAACTGAAAACAAAAAGGGACAATGCTTCCCAGTGCTAAAGGATTTCTTGAGGGAAAAGTTTAAGTTCGCCGAGTTACACACAGTGAACAGACACTGGTTGTTTCAAACCTTCTCTCGAATTCAGCAAAGCGGATTACCCGACAGGTGGGCTATATGGAGAAGTTTGGCGTTCAGATTGAACCACACATTATCTTTGGAAAATCCAAGTCCACACCCAGTGACACAGCATGGTGACCAAATACGTATTTTCAGCTTCTTGGGTATCCTCGTCATTTCATGCATCGTGTACATGACAAGTATAATTCAATTTGTAGTGGAGTAAAGTTCAGTACATGTGACTAGAATAGAGAAGTTTGGGGTTTCATTTGCTTGGCTACGCCCAACGTGCAGTTGTAACTGGAGGGTCTACTTCATCCTAAACATTTACTCTGTGCTCGCAAAAATAAAATCGCATGCCCATTCATTCAGGTTGTCTGTTTGGCACTTGTTTGTTCGAGGTAGCGGGTTTGGAAAATGACGGAAAGGATTGAAGATACGTGGCTACCGGAGGATCTCCCTGTACCAACGTTTGTTTGTTTTGCTTAACCATTTAATTTGTCCGTATCAGGAAATTTTTATTTTTAATGGTAAGCAACATTCACAACATGGCTCATCTTATATGCAAAACAAATGCGTATACACATAAACAAAATGAATGTATATGTCTATATACCTGTAGGAGGAACTTTGGTTATATAATTTGGAAATCAATGCCCCTACCAATTGCCACCAAATCTACTCAAATGTCCACAACTGGACGGGGTAATATGAGAATTTATCATTTTTAGACTGAAATGCGAAAAAGTAAGGAAAGTGCTATCTAGATAACTCATTTGTGCTCCTGATGCAAAAAAGAATTTTGAAACATCTTTAAAGGTATTCGCAGGAGAACTGGCACCGTTTCACAACTTTTAGGGAATGGCTGGACCCCTGACCCCGTTAACAAAAACATATGGGCTTCGGAACGTCACAAGTAAATTTAAATAAAATAAATGTACGTTCCCAAAATTTAATTAGCACGAAGTTATTCGAAGACTATCTGACGGAGCGTTCCGGTTTGGCAAATACCTGCTGAATTAAATTCTAAATTATCTGTATGCCTGTTGATGTAATGCAAACGGGTCAATTCAACAAGTTCCAGGCACTCTTGTTGCCTTCTCCAGAAGATTAAAATGCGGGCAAGATTAGCGACGAGAATTGCGCAAATTGATATAGTTTCAATTGTGTGGACAAATGTTTCTATTGTCCTCCGATTCGATACATGGCATGGATATGGATAGGTAAATACAATTACACGCCACGAGAACTGATCCGAGGGAAGAGAAAGAGCACAGGACCTTAAGCCAGGGTGAAAGAATTACATTACAGAGCTTTAACATTGCTTTCAAATTACGGACCGTCATTAAACTATAGCTGTAATGTAGTGAAGCAGAGGAGGGAAGTCAATCTCACCATTTGAATTTTGTTTTCCCTGAGTGTATAATTGTTGCTGTATTTATCAAATTCAAGTCTGAATGGAACTACACCGAAATAAAAGTAGAAATTAAATAGCGACACGAGTATCGGGTTTTTTCCATTAGACTCCATTCTTTTTCGACTAATGCGAAGCGTTTGAGCAAAATGAATTCTCAAACTACCCAATGCCCGAGTTATAATATAAATGCCGGTTATATATTTTTATATTGAAATGTTAGTAGACCATGTTTACCAAAGGCGGAGTTTCAAAGATGACAGTGATGGTATTGCAGTATGTAGTTCTCTTTGTATTAGCAATAACTTTAATTTTAATTTGAGCAAAATGAATGCCTATGCCTGTTATGTATTATTATGACTTTATAGAATTCCAAAGGAGAAATTTGGCATTTACCATCATTTTATCCGAAAGGTCATCTAAACCAATACGAAAATACAATTTGTTCGTATATTAAATCAATATTGTTCCGCAAAATGGGACTGTTTTGTAGATAACCTTGAATGCGACACTTGTGCATGGAAAATGATGTTGGCATCACTTTCTAAACGAATTTCGTTCTAAACTAATTAATTATAACTAAATTTTGTTGATTATAAGTGCATGAAAAACATAGCACAAGACGCTCTGTGAGGAAGATGAACAAAGCGAATAAAGTTTGTTTTGGTTTTCTGCTTTAGGCAGCTGACTGGAGGAGGCAATTGATGTGACGATGACGACTGCTGACGACCAGCTTATTAGTTTACAGGTAAAACGTATTTCTTCGTTTTCGACTCGCATGTGACGAGCTGCATGCACCACCAGATAATCAAATTGCTGACAGTTCTAGATATCAGTTTAGGTGATAATTTATCTTCATTAATATTAATAATTTAATAATCATCCTAATATCATATATCACTTTTGCGAGCAGAGTGGAGACAGTGGAGAGCAGACCAAGTTGCCTTGACAATTTTGCACAAATCTGTTTCACGTCGGAAATAAGAGCATCTAGTTTTTTAATAACCGACAAAAGTGGTACCGTCTCGTTGTATTTACGCTAGCTGGATTTAAAAATCACTGTTTACTGTTCAACTAATTTATTGTACAAAGGTCAAGGTTACTAAATTAATTTGTTATACATGGTGTATAATTTTTCGTCGTGTTTATCATCGTGACCATCGTTGTCCTGGTGAAACATTAATTAAAACAGGTGTGGTGTTTTTATTATTTTATTTTAACAGCCTGCTCAAGATTTCTCATCCCATCAACAAGGAAAAATATAGAGACAATATGTTGGCGTCTTTGGCACTTTTGCTGATTTGTTCGACAGTGATATCTGGCGCTCCTACCACCGATTTGCCCGAGGTCACCACGGATTTGCCTAAGGTCACGACTGATTTGCCCAAGGTCACCACAGGGTTTCCCGAGGTCACCACAAATGTGCCCGAGATCACCACCAATAAGGTTAGTTAAATAAATGAAAACAGATGTTTTGAAGATATTACATTTCATTTGTAGAGTTAATTTTTCATTAATTGTTTATAATTTTGTTTATTTCAGAACCACACGGACTCTGGTGACAATGTCTACTGGACCCAGGACTACTTGTGCCTTTCCAAGAGCGAAGCCATTTGGTGGTTGGTCACCGTGATTGCTGCTGCCATATTGCTGCCAGTGTTTATCAACTGCTTCTGCGGATGTTGCTGTGGATTCACGCGTGGCGGAGTGTCTGGCGGCTCAGCTGCTTCGGGGTATCAGTCGCTGACCGGGGATGTCGCCAAGGGATCCTGTTTTGCGTGCCTGCAGTCCTGCACTGCCAGAGGTGGGGCCAGTATTTGTGGACCGGTCGGGATTATTGGCGCGATTGGCGCTGCGATTGGGTACTGGTTTTGGGTGCACGACTGTGTCGGAGAGGGACCGGAACTGTACCAATTTATTCGAAACATATTTGGTTAAACGTGTACGTAACGTAAGCCATTATCTATTGGAATAGAATAGGATAATGGATTAGTTAAGGTAATGTTCTTTGGGTTAAAAAGTGCACAAATTAGAGTAAATGTAAAGTTAAAATGGGTTGTTTGTAAATTAAATTCTCTTTATTTACTTTAAAAGGAGGCTATTTCTAAAATAAAGTCTGAAAGTACCTGTTTGATCAAATTGCAATTAATGTTATTTTTCTATTTTTCATCCTGTTCATGAATGTAAACTTTAATTTGCATAACATGTGAAAGTTGATTATCTTTCAAAATGTAGTTATCTATTGTCATGATTGGTAATTATCTTCACAAATCGTAGTAATAAGGATACTTAATACAGGAATTGTGTGTATTAGAAACACTGTTTTAATCTACTTTATCGTAACAAAGATACTCTAATCTTGTAACAATCTAATCTAACAAGGTAAGCTATTTCTGTTAGGGCGTCCTGAACGGCTGAAAATTTTGTCAGATATGGAATCAGCGATGCTTAAAACGATGCTGAAATCAGATTTTGCGAAATCCATACTCTTCAACCCATATGAGGAAATTCTTATGAAAGGTTAACACTAAAGTTTGGATCCTGATAAGATTTACGCACTAACCTACCTTATGAATTTGCTCGTATGTACTAAGGAGTAATCATTTCGCAAAATCTGATTTCACCGTCGTTCTAAGCATCCCTGATTCCATATCTGACAAAATTTTCAGCCGTTTAGGACGACCTAACAGAAATAGTTTCCCTTGTAAGGATCAGCGTTGCCCAAAACCGCATCCTTCAAATGCACGGGTAGCTGGTCCATCATCATCAAATCGCCAACACTTTTCAGCATTTTCCGAATCCGTAACCTGAAAAGTTGTAAAAAAATCCAAATGGATCATGGTCATTTTAGACTCTCAGTTTTTAAAGAAAAAACTAAACGGGTCATTAGATGACTCATTACCGGCAAATATTTTTTAAGCTCACCCGGTTCCGCCGGTCAAACTCCTCCTTCCATTCCTTCAACTCGGCCATTTCCCTGGCAGATCGTTCCGTCTCCAAACGTCTCCTCCAGCGTGGAGGATAGAAGGGTGGCGCGGTGAAGAACTCCTCCACAATTCTCGCTCCAGAACGATAGAGCATTTGAACAATCGGCTTGGAGCCAGAACGGTACTTGAAATCCCCTCCGATAACCATTCCAGTGACATCCAACCCATGACTCACCAACAGCTTGACGGCGTCAACCAAGTAGTCAGCGTGCGTCACGAGGTTGAGTGGCTCGCTCACATTGAAAGCTATGCAAATGAAAGTGCGGGAGTTGAGCAGGTCGAGAAGGTGCTCCACGGGATTTCTACCCTCGGAACAGGTCACCCCGCTCACTTGCAGATGGTCAACTTGGAGGACTGCTCGGAGTGGAAGAGTGGTCTTGTTGAAGAATCCAATTCGCAGCGCGTAGATTATGAGGGGTTCCATGGAAGGGGCAGTGGCGGGCAGTCCGCAGTTGTAGCCCCGTTCCACAAAAAGATTGATAAGTAACGTCAAGGAATTCATGTGATCCATTTTGGGCACGAGTATGGGGAATTCTGATCTCGGCCAAAGATTGATGGTGTGGAGGAGCCATAGGAGCGAAGGCACCCGTTTCTCCACAACCGCCCCGCTTGTTTCGCCATAGCCCCGAAGCCTTATCCATGATAGGTCCTCCACGCTTATCCTTTTCAAACAGTACAGGAGGACAGTGACCACGTGATCTAGATTGGTCCCTTCCACAGCCAGGTGGAATACATTGGCGTCCGGCCAATTCATGTCGTCATTTCTGGCAAATATCTGATTCAAGACCGGAAGTCCTCCTTGATGTCCCAATCTGACAAGCAGGTCGACAGCATTAAGACACGTGTCAGTTTTAAAGTTACTAAACAATTTAAAGAAAAGGATAACAAATTAATGGAGAACTTTTTTTGGACACGCTACAAAGTATTCAAGTTATGTTCAGATAAAAACGACAACACTAACGGGCGGTTAAACGTAAACCTCCTCTTGGCGAATCTGATGAGCTGCGCTTCCGCTTTGAACCTTCCCACCAGAATTAAATCCGCTCCCTTATCAATCAGATAACTGGCGCTGTCCCACTGCTGCAACGTCAGCAAAATCTGGAGTGGGCTGAGCTCAAACTGTCCCGTCGTCATACAGTTAAGATCAGCCTGCCTCCACCACCACCACCAAAAACTTGATAATCTCGAGATGACCTTTGGAGAGGCACGCCAAGTGGAGCAGATTGAACTTTTCCAGTTTATGTAAAAGTAAGATGAGGATGAACATGGTTCATTGAATTGCTCTCAGAGTTAACGTCACATCCGGCCTCAACGTACTTTCTAATAACTTGCTTGGTGAACCTCAATCGCCTCTCGTCCTGGAATGCCACGGGATGGAGGCAGTGGAGTGCCCATTCGTCAATGTTTATCTTATCAGAGGATAAGTAGTCGTTGGATAAGTCCTCGAGAAGCGACAAGACCAACTCCGTGTCTCCCTCCAGAATCGCCTTCTGTATCCTCAGGCTTGAATCATTTAAACTATCCATGTTCTGTAGCCAATCTCAGACTACCAGTCTGAAAATTAGAACAAGTGCCACAAAGCTACTATACCAATGGCTCCTTTAAATATCACACAATTAAAAAGTTAACTATGCTAAAAAACCACCCCAACCTTTAACTTAGAAACGAATGATGAATGATGGCCAACTTCTCAAGCGGAATAGACACCAACAGCTGACAACAGACACCATTTAAGCATGAAGTTGTTTTTGGATGGAAACCTTCATCATAGACGTCCTCCCTTATGTATTACTGGAGGGGGGTGATTGCCACTTTCGGATTAACTGATGTAACCACTAGTATATAATATATGGGGAATGTAGAGCCGATTTAGTATTTTCCAGAGGGCCACAATTAGTTTGGGGGTGGAGGTCTATGAGTCACGGCGTGCATTGTGGAGGACCCCATCCAAGCTTGAGTGAAGAGTGAGGAACTAAGGAGCCAAGTGACCACAACAGGAAAGGGTAAGACGAGAGGACAACAACCAGAACTGTAGTTTTTACAATTTTGAGTGTGCTACCAGAAGATTACCATTACCATCATCATTAGTAATTGCGTTAAAGGTTGGGGTCATTGAGCATAGTCAATCTTTTAATTGTATGTTTATTAACAGATTATGGCGGTGGTTTTGGTTTTAATTCGACGTGGTTTAATTTGTACTAATTTTCAGATTGGTGACAGAACAACATGGTCCGTTTGACAGACACAAGCCTGCTGAAGAAAGAGGAGGCGATTCTGCAGGGTGATACGGAGTTGGTATTGTCGCTTCTCGATAACGTCTCCAACAAGTACTTATCTTCTGATAAGATAGGCAAGGACAAATGGGCGCTCCACTGCCTCCATCCCGTGGCATTCCAGGACGAGACGCGAGTGAAGTTTACCAAGCAAGTTATTAGAAAGTACGTTGATGCTGGATGGGACGTTAACGCGGAGAGCACCTCCATGACCCATGTTAAGGATCACGTTTTCTTGAGCTTGGAGAAGTGTAATCTGCTCCACTTGGCGTGCCTCTATGCTGATTGTGCCGCCTCCTACTCCAACCTCGAAGGCCATCTCGAGATTATCAAGTTTTTGGTGGAGGAGGCAGGCGCCAGTCTTAACTCTAAGACGACTGGACAGTTGGAACTCAGCCCACTCCAGATTTTGCTGACTTGGAAGCAGTGGGACAGCGCCAGGTATCTGATTGATAAGGGAGCGGATTTGAATCTGGTTGGAAGATTCAAAGCGCAAGGGGCACTCATCGGATTCACCGAAAGGAGCGTTCCTTTTAATTGCCCGTACGTGTTGCATATGTCTGTTGTTCCTCAACATGTAAGTTTACAGTGAAACACGTATACAAAATTTAATCACCATTTTTTCTCCTTTCAATTTTCTTAGCAACTTTAAATCCGACACGTGCCTTAACGCCATCCAGCTGCTTGTAAAAATGGGACATCAAGGAGGACTTCCGGTCCTGAATCAGATTCTCGCCAGAACCAAGGTCATGCTTCAGCGGCAGGGAGCCGCTGCCCGGACACTCCACATGGCTGTGTTAGGAACCAATCTGGATCACGTGGCCACTGTCCTGCAGCACTGTTCCAAAATGATAAGCGTGGAGGACCTATCGTGGATAACGTTACGGGGCTATAGTGGCAGAAGCAGGATGATAGTGACGAAGAGGGTTCCTTCGCTCCTTTGGCTCCTCCACACTATCTGTCGTGCGCCGTTTGGAAATAAATTCATGTTGAAACCTGACCTGGATCGCATCAATTCCTTGGTTCATCTTATCGACCGTTTTGTGGAGCTGGGCTACAATTTGAATCTCGGCTGGGGCTGGGGTTCCTCCCCGTCCCCTTCCATGGAACCGCTCCTAATCTACGCGCTGCGAATTGGATTCTTCCACGGAACCACTCTTCCGCTCCGAACAATCCTCCAAGTTGACCATCTGCAAGTGGGCGGGGTGATCAGTTCCAAGGATCGGAATCCTGTAGAGTATCTGCTTGACCTGCTCAATTCCCTGTTCCCTGTTCCATGCGCAACTTGTTATTATTTGATTTATAATGAGACGATGGAATACTGGGACGCCAACAAGCGGACACCCGCTGACTACTGTGTGGAGGCCGTCAGATTGTCGGTGAGTCATGGATTGGATGTCACTGGGATGGTTATCGGAAGGGACTTTAAATACCACTCCGGCTTCAAGTCAATCCTCGAAATGCTGTATCGTTCTGGAGCCAGAATTGAGGAGGAGTTCTTCTCCTCGTCCCCTCCCGTCTACATTCCAGACTGTTTCAAGAGGAAACGGTGTTCCAAGGATATTGCCGAGTTGAAGGTGTGGAAGGAGGAGTTTGACCGGAGGAATCGGATGTGCTTAAAGAATATTTGCCGGTAAAATTTTATTTTTTAAACGATGACATTCTCTAATGGCAAGGATAACATTGATTTTTTTATTTACATTGTTTAGGCTACGTGTTCGGGAAATGCTGAAAAATATGGGTGATCTGAAGATGCTGGATCAGCTACCGGTTCATTTGAAAGAAGCGGTTTTGGGCAACACTGATCTTTAGATAACATGCTTGGATAAGATTATCCTAAGAGATAAGCATTGTGTTTACTCACGTTTTCAATATTACGAATTAAGGCTGTTATATATTTGGTTTTAATGATTTATGTTTTAACGGACAGTGTTCAGTAATCGTATATTAAAATATCAACATTCTATAGTAAAAAACTTAGTAATATAAATTGACGGTTACATCATTTTGCTGTTCCCGGAACGGGTGAAACTTGCATATTTCATTTTCAGTTACTTCATCCTTATTTAAATAAAATTTTAATCAGGTTGCCACGTTCTTATCTTCCTCGCCCACCACGAGGCAGTGGCGCGCATCATTTTCTAGAAGGTCGTCACGATACAGGGTTATGTTTACGCGCAGTATTGCCTGTGAAAATTAGTTGTCTTCAATTTTCAACCGAACCATTTTCTCTAATAGAAATTCTATAAAAACTTTAATCCAGGTCTACAAAACGGATCCCGGAATGGAATTTTATTTTGTTTTAAGGAGTTTTTGGCGGAAAGAGCCGGAGAGGTATTTCAGAGCTGTATGTGTGAAATAATTACAATTATAGGCTCTAGTCTTACAGGCATTCTTACCTTCTCCATTACAATACAACTTCTAGCCATCCAACTTTTAATGCGTGAATTGTCCAGTTAGAAATAGTAGTGCAAATGCAAAGGGAACTGGATCCTAACCCCTAGCTGCGGATAAGGGACAAAACGTATGTGCAGTTGTCAAACGGTTCATGGTCCCCCGCCAATAGTATTTAAAAAATTTAAAAAATTCAAAAATGTATTTTGTATCTCTATCAGAAATGAATTGTCTACGTGGCCTATCATAACATTTACATGTTTCATTTTAAAAAATCCAGTTTCTCACAGTGCCCCACTCGCGAGCACCAAACATGTTCGGCTGATCGGATGTTTAATCGGGGCATAGCGAGATGTTTTTAAGACTTGATTTCGTTGTTTATTGGTAAGAGTTCATCAATTCACACATTGTTTCGCTTTAAAACAAACATAAATGCACCCGGATCGATATGTTCTAAAAATGGGGCATTGTGAGATTGTGCTGATTTTTGCGATATTTATTTAAACTTATATCGTTTATTGATTATTTGAGCTCAGACATTCCATATTCGCATGCAGCAGCATTTTATACAAATTGGGACAACTGGAGACTTTCACCGTTTTTCCGTAATTGTATCAAATATATTTTTTCCTCATTGTCCAATCTCCAATTGCGTTTTCACAACACAAAATTTGGGTCGGAGCGGGATTTTTCTCCGGAACGGGATCCGAGCTTCGTTAGCAAATAACATTTTGAATCCCGAAGCTTATGGAAGATTATGTACCCCTACTTTAATCAGTCGTCACTTTGCACATTGCATTATTTCGAACAAACCTGTAAGTTTTATTTGTTGAGATGCAGAATGCCTGCCATCCGAATCTAGCGGCTACTTAATTACTTTGATTGGACCCCGCCTTCCTCTAAACAGGCATTTTCTGGGGATATGTCTGATACAAGAAATTGGAATCTCTACCATGGACATCACAAAGTGAATTTCGTTAGGAAAATTTCGTTTCGTTCGTAAAGACAAATATTTATAGGTGGAATGTGGATAATTGCTTGCTGTAAATTACTTGTCATTCAGGATACTTTGCAAATTAAATTCCAGTAACTATCGGGACGAATAAATTCGCATTGAAATACTGTCATGCTTTAAAAAAGACGTAGCAGTGTCCATCAGGCTGTATATTGCATTCGACCTTAATATAGATGCTTTTCTAGCAATAAAATATGATTTCATTATAGAGTGAAAAAGTTTAAGTGCTACTTAATTTTACTATTAGGTATTTGTGCACCATTGTTCATATTTAGAGCAATCCAGATCCAGACAAGTTCAACATCGATCGTTCGTGGTCACTCGTGACTTGGCATCTTGCATTTCCAGAATGAGAGTCAATGGAGGGAGCCCCATCCTGGTCCCGCTATTCAATTATTATTATTATTTTGGAGCTGTGCCGTTTAAACTAGTGTTTGACGAAAACGAAAACAAATATAATCTGATTGAAAATGACATACAAAAGGTTTGCAAATTCCACAAATTGAGGCCATTCCAAGAAATTTCTTTACGCTGGAATATAAATCATCTCATGCCTTTTAAGATCCTATGCATTATCTCAAATATCGGAGCAGTTCTGATTAGCATCGGATGGACACTATTGACTCTACCCAAGACCCTAGAAGAGGACTCTGGAAACATACTCATCGGTGTCATTGAAACCCTGACTAATATCGCAAATCTTGTCACAAATATTGTTCGTATTTTTATCCTCTGGAGAAGGAAGTCAGCGTGCCTCGAGTTTGCTGAAAAAACTCGCTTACATTATACAACTGAATTTGAGGAAAAAATAATTAGCTTGGTGGTAAGTACATATTCCCACAGAATAGATTAACGTCATGGAATTATGCGGCACGAATAATTCTATGACGTTAATCTAATTCTGTGCATTTGTTTTTTGATTCTCGCAGGTATACCTAGCTCTGGCGACACTAACGGTCTTAATGGTTGGTAATTACGTGCTAATGTATGCTACGAATATGAATTTCAATGTCGAGGACAGTTTGTCGCTTCTTGTAAATGTAATTTTGACCGGATCAATAAACACTTATCTGAGTAATTACTTCATCATTAATCCGATTACGCTGATGGGTATGTTCACTGCGCTTCATCGGGTTGCAGCAGAGTTTGAAGTTGATATGCGTCTTATCGTTACTCAAGGAGGAAATAGATGCAACTTGAATAAAGTATGGTGCTATATGTATATTTAATTCGCAATTCAAGTACGTTTTTACGCCATGCCATAAATGCCCTCGTTTGATTCCAGGGTTTATCCTTATACCAGAAAATGAAACAAATATCGAATCTCTTTCGAGGAAACTTTGGCATTTTCCTTCTCACAAGCTACTTTACATTTGTGTTTTATCTGGCCGAGTCGCCGCACGTTTTTGCAAACATGAACCGGAATTGGGCGGAAATAAACAACATGTTGTTTTACGTCGTTACTGGAAGTTTTTGGATTTTTGCTGCCGAGTTTCAATCTATTGTAAGTGACGTGCTGTCAGGTTTAAAATGTCGCATTTCCTTAAATATGACCAAATAATGAAATTAATGGGTTATATAGGTTGAGAAAACAATTTACAGTTGGACAGAGTACCACATGGCTGATAAACAATTGACATTGAAGGACCGAATTAAACTGTTTGCATTAAATAGTGAAGTGTCCACCGTCAACGGAAATAATTGCGTTGCAATTTCCAGCAAATACTTTTCCGTCACCTATAGTAGCATTGGTTCGGTAAGGAACATATATATTAATTTATTCGCCATTATTATTTAAGTACTATGGTCCACAAAATAACACGTAACAAATGTTGCAGATGATTGGCGTTATTGTGACCTACGCAATCATTGTTGTACAACTAAACCTTCATTAGGTATCATTAACGATCATATATATATAATAAACTTTGATGACAGTTAAACGTACTATTCGTCATTCAGTGAACGCTACATTCATGAAACGAGACCATAATGAAGATTAGGAAGAATCAATTTTGACAATTAGTATAGCTACTCTGTTACTCTAATGTATTTATTCACGTATGAGAGATTTGTAAACGTGTTGTGGTCAAGAGTGTTTAATAAACGCACCAAATAAATTATGTTTTTCCTGCCTTGTAAAAAACATGCAAAATCAAAATGAGTGTGAAAATCTAATGAAGTCGTTTACAGCAATTTGCACCAAATGAAACGAACTCTCTGATAAATCAGGCCTCATATCGAAATGGGTTTTTAAATATTGACAAGTTTGCTGTCGATGAAATCATAACCTTACACACATTTCAAGTTAAATTTACTAAACTATGTTCGATCTTGGGCGGTGTGTTCATTGTGTTGCATGATGTACGGACAAAACTTGCACTATCTCATTTCTGGAGATTTCGTCTTTATCTGAACAAAATTGTAACCAGCTTGTCACGGTATATTTTATTCTTATCTTCCTCATCCAAGAGCATCCCGTGGCCAAATAGCCGGCTCCATGAGCAACACAGCTTTTCATCTTCCATAAATGCACTTTGAATTCTACAGCCAGGTTCACATACGTACTTTTGACAATCCGGTTAAATATTTCACGGCATTCCAACAGGAACGATAAACTAGCAAATCCTAGCCCACAACAATAAATAACAAATATCACCAAAACATTCCCCGCCATATTAGGAGGCACCAATTCTGTTTCAATTTTCAAGCTATTGGAAAACCGTAAACGTTCACCAGCGAGTCGACTCCACCAATTCCACAACCCGGCCACCTCAACTGCCTTCAATCTTTTCAAAAGACCAGATCTCATCCATCCACTCACGGAATATCCCACAAAGTATTTCGAGTAAACTTCATTGCCAACGTTAACCTGTTTTCCGTAAGAGTCGCCAGATCGCTCCAGTCGCCTTGCAAAACTTCTGTACAAATAGTCGGGAAGTATCACGGCGGAACCGGAGCACTTCCGCAGATGACCATATAGTAAGCTGCCCTCTGCTTCCCGGTAAATGTTCTTGGCGATTGGAATATCCCGTAATGTTGAAGGGAGTAAGTTGGCTTTGGACACAACTTTTAGCGCATTTACTAAATCGAAGAATATCCCATTCATGTTTGGATGCAAACTTGTGTGATTGTACAACAATTCCCGTTTAGTTGTCATACTTGCGCTGATTTCAAAATTTTGCCCGCCGTTGTCGGAGCCAAGTGCCAAAATCTCAGAGTCCGCAGAGGCCATCACATCGTTAAATCCGACATACTTCATACTATGCGAATCAGAGAAAACGTGTGGTAGCATTATGGCAAGAAATACGAACGGAGATTGGATAGAGAATGATAATGCGACGGTACGTGTGTAGACTGTAAAATTATCGTCGAGTAATTCTTCCAATATTTTGTAGGGAACAAGTGGGCGCGGGGATATCATGTTGTACACATTCGTATGTTTGTAAGCATTACTGATGACAATACCAGCAAGGGAGACAGAGCATAGCAAAGTGCGAAGTCCAAAATTTGTGGTGAGACTTGATGACGGAAATGGGTCTCCTTGTTCGTTTAGAACCTTAAAAATTGCCATCCAGCATACCAGCATAGATTTGTGCTTGAATTGGGTGAATCGCTTGAAAACAATTGTTATCATGAGTGCCGACAGCACAATTAGGAGCCATACAGGTAGCTCAAAAATTCTTAGCAATTCTCTAAATGGAGTGGATGCAAATTTTCGGACCGAACAACTTACAAATCCGAGGTCGTATTTTGTATCTGATATTACTAGTTGTCGATGCCAAATGGCGGGTGCTGATAAACTCAAATGTGTGTTGAGGAAAATGCCGTCGCTTAAGTCATACTCACTAGATTTCTGAATAACATTTCCATTTTGGCACATTGAGCTGAGGGATAGTTCGTAAGTATAATTATTCATTATTGTGATCCACAAATGTGCATGTGCATGCGCGAGAAGGTCGACTTCCTGAAACTTTCGAGTGCTCCAAGAGAATTTGGAATTATGTGAAAATTCGTTCTCGCATTTCAGCAGATGGGCCAGCACGCTATCCCGAACAGGATGAGTGACCCTTCGTTTAGTTATCCAAATGGAGGCACCATTGCCGGAGCCTGTTTGAAGTGCAATCTGGGACAGGTGGGTAGTTGGGGGTTGCATTTCCAATGGAATGTTGATGGACGTCAGCTTAATGTATCCACACGAAACGCATTCTTGCCTTAGCTGCATGTATTCTATATTACTTGTTGCTGGCGCTAGTTTTATTACTAGGAATATATCGTGAGATATGCGCCAGTACGAAAACGGGTTCGTAACTTGTCTAATCCAACTATCGAACATTTTCCAATCAAGCACGCCAAAATCTCGGAATGTAACTAGTAAATGAATGGCTGATATTGACGAGGCCAATGAAAATTGGAAATTTGTATCCCAACTTCTACTTGGAACCAGTACAAGCGGCGGAACATGATGAGGAATGTACTCTAGTGCCAAGTTGTTAAATAGTAGCAATTCGATGAGATGGTTCCACGGTTTGCTTAATGATGAATACACCAAGAAATCGAATGGCAAGCACCATATACCATCTTGGTTTTGCTTGGCGAAGAATTTTCCTTTACAGTCATCAGAAATTCTTGTTTCAAAATACTTCCGGGATTTTATTGCTACGAATGGCGTTAACATAACAACTGGATTACGGGTTGGTTGGATGTCTAATTTTAGAAAATTTTCTACTATAAAGAAGCATGTCAGTAAAGCAGGGCAAATTGTTAGATGGTTTAGGTTAATTGGAGTAAGTTTAGTGTACCGGGAGAACGAATTATTTCCTAACGATGTCAAACTCATTTTACTAATTTTCCGTCTGAATACTGACTTACTCATTTACATACCATTAGTTTATGTGAGAGACTTTAATATTAGAATTTCCCAGAGCTGTTGAATTTGGTTGAATATTAGTTTTAAATGCTGCGTTGTAAAACCGTGTGGTCTATGACAATGCACTTTCGTAACGGCTAAAAATCAATTTTTGCTATTGATTTAAAATTCATTGCTGTCCACCAATATATTATGCATGTTACGAGGTGTGCAACTCCATGTGTTTATAAAATATTTAAGCGGATAAAATTCTTCTATGCAAAAAATTGAATACGCTGTTCAGAGAGATAGACAAATTGATATGATATATGTATGTGTATTTATTCAAAACTGATACTACTTAATCTCAAAGCATTGTGAAACGTTACTGATGTGCTTCAGAATTTTTGCATTATATCTGTGGTAAATTGATTACATGAATACAATGAAATCAACTCGATTCAACCGAATTTCTACCTTAATTCCGAGAAAATGTTAAAGGCGGTAGATTCATGCGCCTATGCTTTGAATCCAAATTTGTTACTGCCATATAGGCGGCTTTTCGTCACAAATATTTGGTAATTGTTTTCCTTGCAAAGGGTTAAAATTAAATAGATCTGTTCAGGTAGATGTATTGATTTACATTTTTTATCTAGCGTGCACATATTGTAAGCATATATTATTCATGCATTTCTGACACTTGCAGCTTCTCCAATTTTATGCATAAATGCTTTGACAATCATTGGTATATCTAAGCAGCTTACGAGATCATTCCAAAGTCTTTTAACAATACTTTTTAAATACTGACCACTAACAATCAAAATGATACATTTTCAAACATGTTGTTTGAAAGCATATTTGTGCATGAAAATATAATGTACTTCGCGTAATGAACGAATTAAAAGAGAACTCAGTTGTTCATTCAGAATTTCTAGTCATATGTATCCTATCTAATGTAAAGGCACACATATATTTTACGTCGTACCGATACACAACTTTTATGATACTAGCCTTATGAAATTATTGCTTTTCTCTATGACAGCAGCAAGCAGACAAACGCCAATCATATAAAAATATAGCAAGAGTATTGTCCAAAACTGTTCCATGTTCGTCGGTTCCACTGAATCATCGTTTGAGATGAAATTTGCCGAAGCCTCAGTTGCGTGAGTGCTTGTGTTGTACACGCTCCAAATAGCCGTCAAATTTCGCACAATTGCCGTTTTAGAAATTCTTCGAAATCTTTCTGTCATATGATTGTAGACTCCGCTTTCCGATATTGAGGCTAAAAAGAATTTAAATTTATTTAAGAAAAAATAGTTCCGCTTTGCCATCCACAAAACGGGATTGATGATAGTTGCAGGTCTGTTTAAATTTCTAATTATCTTTCGGTTTCCAAATAGTTCTAGTAGAGGCTTCATGATTCTCCGCCCATCAAAGAATTTTGAGCCAATTGTTTCGTAAAGAAATGCAAATCGTCCGGAAGTTGAGCAGATTGTCGGAGATATGCTTCGAATTGGTTTACATGCAACAGGTAAGCCTTGAGAAATGTTATAAATCGAAGTGACTGGCGATAAATCTATGGATGGACCTATCGTAATTAACTTTTCTCCTATTTTGTATCCAGATGAAATTTGAGGCATTTTGAGATATTTTACATGTTTCTGTACAAGAAGGCTATCCGCAAATATTGGAAAATTTGTTGCACTTGAAGACACGTCAGAAAGTTCTGAAATAGTTTCTGGGATATGACTGGGCTCCGAAATCTTAGTTAATTTAGAGTACATGGCGGATGTATAAAAGTTTCTTAACATAAAGGTCCCCATCATCCATGCAATTAAAATTTGCCAATTTCTCCAGTTTCGTCTACAACCTACATTTGCATCACCTTGTTCAATTAGAACCGATACGAGCCAAAATAGCCACTCATTATTTGCCAGAGCACCGAGCGTACTAGTCCATAATATTATCGTTGCAATTAGAATAATTGCGACTAGAATCACCCAAACAATCATGTCAACAGATGATACTAAAGTTCCATTTAATTGAATCCCAAATTTTCGGTCACCTTCGTGCTTTCCTAAAATGACATAAAATTGTTGGCCGTCAAATTGCACCCCGAATGCCAGATATTGTAACTGCCGCTGTAATATAGTCGTATACAAAATGTTTCTGTAGCTGAGACCTGACAAAAGGAATCTATAAAGCCAGCGCGAACTACTGTTTTGTGACGACATGAACAACGTCAGTATGCAGTGAACCTCCAAATATCTGTCGAAAGTGTAAGCTAGCGTATCGTTGCTTAAACGAGAACATTCTTGTGACTTCCCAATGGTCTGGTTGGAATCATATCCAATGTCGTTTAACTTTCCCAACCCACAGAAGGGCCTCAACCTATTGATGATTTCCCCAGGGCAGTCGAGATCAGATAGCGTGGCTGGTACAAGTAATAGTATTCTGGTAATTTCTTTAATGTGCTCTATATTTGATAGTTGAGATTCAATTAGTTCACTTTTGTCGCAGGTGAAGCATGAGATAAATAATTGAGCATGTGTTCCTCGTCTAGCGTTATCTTCTCCGTTGCTGAACGCGACAAAAACAAGCAATGTCGAACTTTGGGCAATTTCTGGAAGGTGGACAAAGAAATGGACATTTGAAAGCAATTTTGCTGAAACATGGGAGAATGCAATTACAAAATCTGGAGCGGGCCATGGCGATATGGTTTTATCACCAACTATTGGCTTTAATTTCCACGAAAATGTAAATATTTTATCTGTCATATTAGCGTACGTCGTTGTGATTGCGGTTATCAGTGAGATACTCGCTCCCGGACGACGTTCGTCAATAATAAGTGACTCAGCGACCAGCGGTGGTTTAGATATATAGACTGTGCAAATGTGGTTATATTTTGTAGGATAAAATATCTTCCAGTAATTCCAATCTGAGGTAACGTTTTGGAATGGAAATGTCGTTGATTTAATACCAGCGAAATCTACAAAGTTGTGTAGCAGCACATCATAGTCTTCAAGTCCCTTAAATATTGCGTTAGAAGTCGATGCTTGTTTATGCATAACGGTACTTTGCACAATAATGACACATTTTGACCCTTTCAATCTTTGTGCAACGTTTATAATTTCATGGTTCGGAAATACGGCGGTGGGATTTGATTCCTGTGTGATGTTTGCAGCAAATGCCACAGCCATTGTGCTAATGAGAACGACGTTAGTGAAATTAATTGAAGCCATCAAGAATGTTGTCCCGAAATCGGCAATTTCAAGCAAATGTAGTGATACCGAACGATCTTCGATATCCAAACATGGAAAGTGATATTCAAGGGACAGTAAATATAAACGGACTGAAATGGAAACAATTTTAATTTTAATTATGTATTATAAGCACACGTCGATATTTTATTTGGTGTTGATACAATGAACATCATCGTTTGCACCTACGAAATTGTTCTAAAGCAATAATAGATGCCAGGCAGATATTTCGCGACTTTGTGGTAACTATGCAATCCATCCAGAACTAATGCTAACGCAAAATGGAACAAAGAACACATACAATGGCGATGCCATTTCAGTTTCAAATTGCTTTCATGGGACATATTGTATACCAAATACAATGGCGCGATTTCAATTGTATCACGTGTACAAATAATAGCATAAGTATTATATTAATGGAGAACATTCCTTCTTCAGCAAAGTGGAATGATTCATTGTGTTTTGTGTACAATTTTAAACACAATGTTTTAGTATTCTTTGTTCGTTAATATATGTCAATACACCAGCCGCTCTGCTTTGTTCTTCGCGGCAACATGTTGTTTGGAATTCAATGTTGGTAGCCTTAACTCATGGCATAACTACTTTAACAAACCTAGTATTATTCATTGCGTTGCGCTTTAAAAACTCATATCCGTCATTTCAAACTGCTTAGACAAGACAAAACTCAGATTTCCAATAAAACACAGGGTAATTGTAGCGTCCGATATCATATATGGTGCAAGTCTCGTCCACCGAATGCAATTACAGTTGAGGAAACAATATTATTTATTTGGAATGGAGCAACATTTTCCAACCCCTCCTATTAATGAATTTGATGAACATTACACGTGCATTCTCTGACCAAACCGTATTAAGTTTACAATTCAGAGCAAATTGACAGATGTGACTTTGAGCTATAGATTGACCAATTTTTGACAAGGAAACACCGTGTAAACCTTTTGCTTGAAAAGATTGGTTATTTGGCTAGCAGGAATGAATTGTAATGACTGTTAGGGCTATGAGGTATTGCATTTATGCTATAGTTAAAACGTGGTTAAACAAGTTTATCTCCTTAAAATGTACATCGCGACGAAATAAGGGAAATCTAATCTAAGGTGAGCACGGAACACACAGCATTCATAAATTTCTTACAAAAAGGTAATTTTCTTTCATCCTATTATCACGGATGTCTTAAAATCGGTATGCGTCATTATCCTCAGAATCCTCTGAATATTGAGTATTTAATAGATAAAATACGCAGAAATTTTTGCACGATATGCAGAGAAACAACTAAGCTTCTAGATCGGTCGATGGGAAAGAAATTGCGTCACATAAAGCACGACACACGATGGGATAAAATGTGTATTTATTCAGGTTGTCGTTTTACAGTTATATTATGAGTGTATTGTTTACTGTATGAAGATAAAGACTACCTACTTACCGTAATGTTTCTTCTCCTTCATACTGACTAAGATTTGATTTAAATGTAATGCTTGTAACAATATCTCACATGAAGGCGGACAAACAGGAATACATGTATGCGTCCTATAAGGAAGTCATTCAAATTTGTGGTAATAAATACTTGTAGTAAAGTAGATAAAAACTGCAAAAATTGTTGCTAATTTTCCAAACAGCATATTTGCAACGCGTCATGTGCGAGTATATATTGTCATTGACGAACAAATTTCGTTCCTATACATGACCAATTACGCCGTTGACCACCAAAATTAGCCTAACTAGCAAGACTTATTGCTAAAAAGTAATCGAAAATTAGTTTACGAAGAAACCGCATAAACAACACAACTTTGTTGTGACAACAACTGTGCACTCGAAGTGCTTGATGCCTGGCTTACCATTCTGAGAAAATAACATGAATGCCGAGGTAATATGAAACCGTGCTGTCGTAACATGTTACCATGTATTAAAACCACAAATGATTACGCATGCATAATATAATTTCCGTACATCCTCTTCAGTTTCATGTTATGCTCTAATGAGAAGAGAATACCGCTGCCTATTTCCGATAAATAAAAATCGATTCTGCGCTGAAGTATTTGCTCATCATTTCAGTGACCACACCAGTACGTATAGAAGCGGAGTGAAGAAACATAGCAGCAGTACTTAAAACAAGTGTTCCTACATCCTATTTCATTATTTAATGTTCTTAAGTATCTGCTTAGGGAATCATTAAAGCAATCCGTTTCGTAACGATTATTTTTATATATTTTTCGTTTTCGTTATAACGTTTTCAAGTACCACTCAAAAACGACTAGGTAATACTTATGCCGAAATATAGAGTGTGCTCGTAAATTAAATCATCGTGAATTGGCATATAGTCCAGGTCCCAAGTAGCGAATTTACATACATATTTGTTCCAAATGTGAGCAAATTTCTGCAGCATAATTTGAACCACTTTTCGCTGCGTACTTGAAAGTTGAAACATAGCCAACTCCATTTTCTCAAAAAAATCCAAAATGCCAAGGGATCGGCTGGCAGAATTCCGACAGAAGGTAAATGAAATATTTTTATTTGCTGTGACATGAATATTTTAACCCCGTTATTTACATCACATATTATGTATTTCTTTTAAGGCAGGTATTTCATACGGAAGCATTGGAAGCGATGAATATGGAAATGATACGGCGTGGAAAGCCAGTGGTATGGACCAATTTTTTAAACAGGTAGCAAGTAAATGGTCAACACCTACTGCATTCGGTGGGATTTTTCATTTTTATGGTGACAATTTTTTAACTTCTGGTTTAGGTGGCCAACACGAGGGGCATTGTAGAGAATCTCAAGTTCAATGTTGAAAGAATACAGCTGTTGCATTCCGAAATTTTGTCGTCACCGATCTCCGATGAAAGTATGAACATGTAATAGACACTAGCATATTGTAGACATTATGCATATGAAATAAATTGATTGATGTTTCGTAACCACGTAGAAGCAAAAGCTGATCTAGATGACCTTGATGATAAGATCAAAATGAGTTCACAGACTGTACGAAAGCATTTGAAAGGTTTGTAATATTTCATGCTCCAGTCCATTTTTTACCACGTAAAGTTATAATACAAATATTAAATATTTCCTATATAATGAGCAGAACTGGAAACGTCAGCCCTTTCTACTTTCGAGGCGGAGGGCCATGAGTCAGCTCTACTAAAAATTAAACGTACTCAACATTCTGCATTGCTGAGCCAATACATTGACACAATGAATGAATACCGAACGGAGCAGGCCGATTATATGGACAGGTGCAAAGCTCGGCTTCAGCGGCAATTGGAAATAGGTACATACTTGTTAGCTTCCGTGTAATTTCCAATTTAGTTACATAACTCATTGAACAAATAACTGTCCCTGATTGTAGCCGGCCGCAGATATTCAAATAGTGAGCTGGACGAAATGATTGAAAAGGGGAAGTTGTCTGCATTCACACAAGACGTAAGAAATGAAGCTTAATATTAAAACGGTTTGTCAGCAGCACAATTTTTTCATGCTATGTTCTAACTCATTGCAGATTGTTTTGGACACTGAAATCGCAAAGCAAGCCCTTTCAGATGTTACCGCGCGTTATCACGATATCATAAAGTTGGAGAAATCGCTAACAGAATTACATGACTTGTTTCTAGATATATCTGTCCTTGTAGAAAGCCAGGTAATGTTTCTCGGCATTTCATTGCGTGACTATCATTTTTGCTCCAACGTTTTAATTTATGGCAATCGTTCGTTTCAGGGTGCTAAAATAGACACGATTGCAACTCATGTAGACAACACCAAGTACATTGTAAACGAGAGCTTGCTTCCATTGAACCAAGCCAACGAATACAAACGGAAATACTGGAAGGTGTGCTAGAAATGTGATAATTACTGCCAGATTTGTTAATATTATATATTTTCACCTATTATCTTGTTTGAGCGACAAAAGATTTTATGTCAAAATATTACAGAAACGGATGCTCCTTGCTGTAATTTGTGCAGCAGTCCTGATATTTTTGGGTCTGATTGTCTACGACTCCTTCCGAGATAAAAAGTGATTATATAGTTTAGTGCGCTCTACTGTTCAGAGTTCCTCTATGTACGTATATCTACCTATGTAAACATAAATAAAATGAATGACATTAAGAATTCTCTGAAGGACTCGACATTTATTTTCATGTACAATTTTAATAACGTCCGGTACCAGTGACTTAAATAGTGCATGTTATTCAAGGGTACCGAAGCAAAGTTTGTATTCTATTCTGCAAAGGGATCGGAAAATTTGTAACCCCGGGACAAAAGGAGGTTTCAGCATTGAACCTTTTTGGGAATTAATAGCGTGCGCCCAAATCCTACGTACCCAAGTTAGTTTTTACAGGCTGTCGAGACGAACAATAATGTAGAAAATATCCTACATTGCTCACTCCCCATTCATTGCTTCATTCATAGATCTGTTTGTGCGGTATCGTGAATTATGAATGACTCACTTGTTAATATTGTACTGTAGTAGTATACGGCGCACGGCCTGCAGCATGCTAAAGTTGTCCTTTAAATAGCATCAAAATGCGTTACAATTGCCAGCAATCAACACGTTATTATCACGCTGCTTTTACTGAAATAATTATTCACCATCAAACATCCATTACGGTCGTAGAGCTCCTCGAAAGTGGTGCATATGCTCTCACATTTCCAGTTACTTGCTTTCGAGTGCAGTCGCGTTTTACAACTTGGTAAACTGTTTTAAGCAAAAAAGTAATTTTTGGGGACAAAGAATTATATTAAAGTGACATAATGGAAACGCGCTCATCATCGGGAAGAAAACGAAAATATTGCAACATCCCTAGTTACAGCGAGAATTCTCCTCCGGAGGAAACGCAGCCGAATGACGAAAATTCGAGTTGGCTAAGACCACAAAACCGACAGGAACTGCAAGAGCGGAGCAATAGCATTTCCAGTGATGTCGAGTGGAAACCTCCCAGGAAGATTAACAAACATACTCCACAAGAAAGCAAACTTCATGTTAGTGCCAATATATTTAACATTTCTTAATATTTTTTCTCAAAAAAGGCAAAAATGTGCCACGGAAATGGAAAGGATGGATATTTATTTTATTTTTTCTAGTTTACCAAGACGTTTCAATCCGTGTTGGAGGGAAGGTTGACACCTCAAAATTGCAAATTTGTGTGTACCCATTATGTCGTAAGTGTTTTACGTCAACAACAATTAGCAACAACATTGTGTAAGAAACATCAATTTTTGAAAACGTGTTAAACATGTAGTCATTGATGGTATACAGTTAAAACGTTTATGGACCACGCAAATGGATCTAAACATTTTAGTAGCAGGCATCAGCGGGACGAAAGTGCACTTAAACATAAATGCGGACTTTTCTTTCCCGACGGCCAGATGTGTGTACTGACATTTGCGGCTGGCGCTCATCTTGACAGACACCAAAAACGCTTTCATGGCGTTAAGCTTTTTGGGGCTCGAAGGACTACACATGTCCCACCTCCCGCTAACTGTGGAAATTTCAAAATTATTACGTTTAAGGGTAAGCTTTTAAAACTAATTTTCCATTCACATTTTGAGTATAACAATATGTACCAAATTGACTAGTCTCATATTAGCAATACTCCAAATAATTAAATAATACTTCTTACGCAGACTTCATTTTAAAATACCAAGACAAATCACTCCCAAGTTACGAGGAACAATATAGTTTGCTTGGAGGTAATAAACATAATTTATAATAAATTAAGCATGTAAAAATTAGTACGATTTTATAAATTGCATATGGTGTATGATTTATTATTCTTTAAGAATTGCAAGATTACGTTACGTCAAATGAAAAGGATGCGTTTGCGTTACTGGTATCTCCGACGACAAGGACTGGTTGGGCACAGGAGTACCCTGGAGAAATATTTGCACAGGCATGCCAAACGGTAGCCGACACGGCGCCAAAACCTACAGGCCCCAGCTTAGAATCTAATAATGAAAACATCCAGTGTAATTCTGCCGTTGACTTACCGGAGGAAATTTTATTGACGGCAGAATATTTGGTGTCAAACCTTGCGCCAGATATAAATGGCACCGAGAACGAATTTGTCTTCAGCCTGCCCCAGGAAATAACCTCTGCAGAAAGTACCGCGTCGCCTACAAATACCACGGCCATTGCAAGCCCAAGTAGTAACTCCAAGGATCATGATAAGCCATCCAATAATACTTATGGAGGCGTCAACTTACTTTCAAAAACGAAGCAAATGTTGGCGGAGAAGAACAATGAGATAGATGTTCTGAAGGCAAAGGTGGCGTCCCTTGAGATGACAGTATTGGAGCAGGAGGCAAAGTTGGAGGAGAAGGAAGCTCAATTGGCAAGCATACAGGAACGACGTCACAAGGAAATAGATTCCAAAGTCATATCATTGGAAGCTCAAATTACGGACCTGTGCTCCAGTAGCGAGGAACTAAGAAGGAAATGCGAAGCCAAGGATGAAAAGATTAATAGTTTAACAGATAGGCTGGAAGCGGCTTCAAGTCAACTAGCAAGTCAAACTCAAGAACTGGAGAAATCGTACGGTGGAGAGTTGGCGGTTCTGAAGGACAAGTTGAGTAAGCTGGAGGCAGAGCATCAGGAGATGTATTTCAGCCGAGAGAGGATTCAGGCGGAGGGAATGGGGAAGGACGAAAGGATTCAGAAGTTGACTGGAAAGGTTAACTCGATCAGTTGGGAGTTGGAGCAGCAAACGCTGATCGAGATCGAGCTAAGAGGCACGGTAAGCCAGTCGGAAATTGCGATTTTATCTGCTAGTTCTTCTAAGAATTCTCTTGAGAATGAGCTACGACTTTGTAAAGATAAGATACAGCGACTCAAGGATAAGTGTTCGTTAATAATGCTCGAGTTTGACAATAATAATGATAAGGAATTGGAGTAATCGGAATATTTGTTCCCATCACGAGTTGAATAAAACATTACGATTTCGGTTTATGAAGCAGCAAATAAACCGACTATTAGCATTGGCTGGAATAAATTAATCTATTTTTTAATTATTTTTCTCTGGAATGCATTGTGGAATTTTAAGAGATGCATAATGCGTATAAATAAATACTTACTTATATATAAAATGAAATAATAATTTCGGCGAAATGGATTCGATCCACTGTCACATTTATTTATTTATTTTACATGACGCTAATGTTACGAAGCCACATCATCATCATCACCATCAACAAGGAGAGAGTTACGAGAGAGAGTATGTATTAGGTATGATGTATTAGGTATATATAATATGAATGTAGTAACATGTAAAAGGTAATGGTGTTTATAGATAAGTTAATTAACTTTTAGAAAGTTATATTTTTAAGGTACTTGTTAACAATAATATTTTACTTCTTTCAATTTACTATTGTAAAACCTCTACTCTCTTTGAGTATAAATACCCCTCAATTGTATAGAAATAAACACAGTTAAATTCTTGACGAATCGCTGTCAGTTCGCATTTATTTTCTGCGTAACAAATTCTGGTGACTCCGAAGCTTGTTCCCCATACTTCTTTACAGTTGTGTCGCCGTGGACGGCTCCTTTTTTTTCGCGAGCACTGGGCATTCACCGTGTCGCACGCTACCCCAGACTGATCACCTGTCGGTACGTCCGAGACACTTATGCCAAAGCGTGGTAAAATTACACGCACTACGCCGCCACGGACACGAAGCGCATCAAGGGCAACTGCACAACGTCTTCCTTCACCCCAGGATCCCTTAGCGATTGAAAGAAGGGCATCCAAGAGTCGTAGAGTGTTGCAGAATCTCACTTCCGGTTTTTCAACTTTGCAACTGACTCCTACTCCAGGGACCTCCACATCTTTTACTCCGGTGGAATACGACGTTCAACCACCAGTGAATCCGTTCTACCTACCTACTTCAGTTCATGAACTTGTATTGGACCCTGAGGATCCAGAACAACCTACTCAAACAGGCCAAAAGCGTAAGACACGTACCTTTTATTCAAAATTTAATAAAACATTTTTAGAAAAAGAGATAGCATTACCTACAACCTTAACCCCACCTGTCGTCGCGCGTCCTCCCTCGCCATCCCCTCCTTCCACGCCGACAGAAGAAGCGTTTCACACCCCTGCGCAATCTCCAGAAAAGTCTGCTGATAAAACAGCAACTATCGCTCCACACCCTTCCGGTTTTGACTGGGAAGCGTTTAGAAAATCTTTTTGGGCAAAATATCAGGCTATGGGTACTACTACCACAGCTACTACGACTACTACCTCTAGCTCAACTTTCACGACGGCATCCGCGACTACCACAATCATGAATTCGGTATATATCCCAGGTCTAAGCTATAATGGCAGCACAGGTCCTCGACAATTTTTAGATCAATTTGAAACACTGTCTGGTATAAATGGATGGTCTGGGAAAACAAAATTAAATAACTTAATATTACATCTGACAGGCCCTGCTTTGGACTGTTTTAGAAATGATATTTGTGTGAAAGCCAAGCAGGCAGGAGTGACAGAAGCATCCTATTTAGCCTCTAGCTCGGCTCCTTCATATGATGATATAGCCAAATTATTAACTGATAGTTTTGGGGGAAGGGAAACGGAGGAAGCGTTAGAACGAAAAATAGAGAAATTACAGTATAAACAATTCCCTTCAGCTGCGGAATATTTTTTTTCAAAGATGAGATTGATAAACCGTTTAGATGCCTCTATGCCCGATACTAGAAAGGTCAATTTACTATTGAAGGGACTTCCCAAACAATTGGGGCAGCAGATCGCTATGCAATCCCCCAAAGTGCCAGACGATGTGTTAACCTGTTTAAACCAGTTAGAAAGATATACAAATAGCATGGGCGAAAAAGAAATCAATGTACTTGAACAGGAGGTCAAGAGAATTTTTGAACAAGTTTTAAAAGAAAAAAAAGGCGAAGTTAACGAAATAAAAAAGCAAGATAATACAGGGAACAATCAGGAAATTTCCTCACAACCTGGTACCAGTCAAGCTCGCAATTCACAAAGAGGAAATTTCAGGGGAAAAAGAGGCAATAATAATCCAAATAATAATAACAAGCAGTTCGCCCAGGGATATAATAAAAGAAATTACAAACAGGAAGAACGATTAACTATTTCACCTCATATTACAATAAACCCACAGCCAGCCCCTACATATTATAACTCCTACAGAGGAGGAAGGGGTCGCGGCGGTGGTAGAGGTAGAGGAGGTAGAGGAAACTTCCGAGGTAGAGGTGGAAGAGGAAATTATCGACAAAATTATCAATATTCACAAGGGAATTTTCCGCAGAATAATTCACGAGGAAATTATCAACAGAATAATTTTGAAGACAAAACCTGTTACGCATGTAACATGATCGGGCATATTCAAAGAAATTGTCCATACATAGAAAAGGGAAACTAAGTATGCCCAAGGCTTCCCCCTTGGGCTCATGTAAACAAGTAACTACTTATTCTCTGTCAGATTTGCATCCTGACAATCAAGCTCAAATGCTCTTTTCAATTTTTATTATTAATGATACCCCTACAGTAACATTGCTAGACACTGGGGCTTCATGTTCAATAGTTAATAAATCATTAGTGAAATCGCGACATGTATCTGATACTATTTCCTCCGTCAAAGGGTTTGCAGGTGACACATTGCTAACAGAAACTACTACCATAGAATTTCATTTAGGTAACAGCTTACATACTTTCGAGGTGTATATTAAAGACGACTATCATAGACCATTTCTTATGGGCAATGACCTTTTTGCAATATTAAAACCAAAAGTGCATTATAAAAATGCGACTCTCACTTTTTGCGATTTCGCTAATATCAAATTTCCACTATTCTTCAATGAAGAGACTGCATATAATGCGTTAGCAAAATTAGCCAAACGTGACCAATATATTTATGAAGCTGAGCGCAGCGTACAATCACATGTACGGCTAGAAAGTAACTGCACATTGAAACCTTTAGACTATACGTGGGTACCTATATCGGTCATTGACCAAGAAGCCCATCAACAATACATGTTTGAGCTCTCTACGAAACTTTCAGATAATAAGCTATTGATCGCACCGGAATTGTACATACATGAAATAAATACTTTCACGAGTATCCCAGTCTTGAATTGTAACAATAAACCTATAAGATTATTACAAGGTATGAAAATTGGTTACATACAGTCTGTTGAGAAGGCATACCCTTTACAGCAACAACAACAAGAACAAATTATAAATAATAGTGAGTATAAATTATTGAATGACGAGCAACTAAACTCTTTAAAAATAAATCAACAATTAACCCCACAACAACAGGGATCAATGCGGCAATTATTGAGAAATTATGGAGATTGTTTTAGTTTTTCAGGAAATGATGTTGGAAAATATTCTGGTACATATCCGTATGATAAAAAGATAGCGATTGATACTGGTGATGCCAAACCAATTGCGGTCAGACCAGGAAGACATTCTTTTACAGAACGAGCTATTATTGATAATGAGATAAAGAAATTGGCTGATCTAGGAATCATCAGGCGTTCCAACTCGCCTTTGTATTGGTAGAGAGAAAAGAAGAACCTAACAGACCCATAATCTGTATTTCTTACAAAAAGCTGAATGATTTACTTGAACCAGATTCCTTTCCGTTACCTCACGCTAAAGATGTCTTTTCACTAATTAAAGGAGCTCGTTTCTTTACTCATTGCGATTTTGCTTCAGGTTTTTATCAATTTGAGTTAGACGACGCCTCCATCCCGAAAACAGCATTCTCCACTCCTGATGACCACTGGGAATTCCTCCGACTCCCGATGGGTCTGAAAATATCACCTGCCGTATATGTAAGTATGATTAAGCACATATTCCATGATATGATTTCAAAATTTTGTTTCATTTTTATTGATGATGTAGTTATTTTCAGTGATACCTTTGAATCCCATCTGGTTAAAGGAAAACTCGTTTTTGATCGGGTCAGATCCGTTAATCCAACCGTACGGGGTTCAAAATGCGTCTTTGCTGAGCAACGAATAAAATTATTAGGATACATAGTTAGTCCTGATGGTATCTCGGTTGACCCCGCGAAGGTTGAAGCCGTTAAAAACATTCCGATACCCACCACTCCTAGATTAATAAAATCATTTATAGGACTCGTAGGCTTTTATAGGAGACGGATAAAGGATTTTAGTAAAATTGCCAAACCACTAACTGATTTAACGAAGCAGGATGTCCCATTTGAATGGACCCCTGCTTGTGACGCAGCATTTAATACCTTGAAACTGAAATTGCAACAAGCTCCTATTTTAGAAGCATTTGATACCAGTAAAACACCAGAAATTCATGCGGATGCTAGTTGATATGCCATAGGGCATGCGTTAATTCAAAGGGATTAGAACAATTGCCCCCGCGTTGTTTGTTATGGCTCAAGGTTATTGACACCAGCTGAGACCATGCATTCTGTAACTGAAAGAGAAGCACTTACTATAGTAGATGCTCTTCTAAGACTCAGAGAGTATACATACGGCACTAAAATTATTATTTGCACCGATCACCATGCACTTTGCTCTTTAATGAAACTTAGGTTCCTCGTTCTGCTCGATTGTGTAGGTGGATCACGATGCTGGCGGACGTTGACTTTGAGATTAGGTATACAAAAGGGAATGCAATGCACGTAGATTGCTTGAGTCGACTTATCAATGTAGATCCTAAATACACTAAAGAAGGTTCAGTCACCGTAGAAGAATTAAAAAATAACAAAGATAATTTTGCACTTTCTATCGAGGTTTTTGACTTGCGCAAGGAGTTGCATAGGTGTATTTTAGAGGATCCGTTTTATAATTCAGTTTACTTACTTACCAACGAGCAAGGCAATGAACGCTTGGGTAAGTACGCAATAATAAACAATCTTTTATATTACATACACGATAAAACACCAAAGTTAGTGATTCCTAAGAAGTTCATTCCTTATATCCTACACACATATCATAATATCGCAAGTTCTGGGCATTCTGGTGTGCTGCGTACATATAATAAGATAGCACTTAAGTATTATTGGCAGAATATGTACACTGATTGTAAGCGTTATATAGAGTCATGTATTCAGTGTGCCAAGAGAAACCCATTCAATCAAGCCCCTGCTGGTTTAACCATTCCACATGAATTACCTCCACCTTTTCAAAAAATATACATAGATTATTTAGGACCACTAGCTGCATCAACACCAGGCAAGTTCTGCTATATTGCTGTGGCTGTAGATGACGGCACGCGTTTTCTTATAGCTAAACCAGTACGACTCGCCAATGCTAAATCGTTGGTGGATTTTGTAGTAAATGAGATTGTTCTTGTACATGGTTGTCCCAAGATCATTGTGTTTGATAACGCGAGCATTAACAAAAGTACATTAACACAAGAAACATTGAAAGCCCTCCGGGTAGCCCCTCTATATACAACAGCTTACTCGCATTCTAATGCAGTTGTTGGACGCTATATGCGGACTATAGAAGAGGTTCTCTCATATTATGTGAGCTCCCACACACGGGATTGGCCAGAATTTTTAAAAGCTGCAGTGTTTGCTATTAACACTAGTGAACATAGTGCTATGAAACATTCACCCTTTTTTCTTACCTACGCTTGCCATCCACTATTTCCTTAAGATGTGGATTTTCCCATTGAAAGATTACAGGACAGTTCATTTCTGCAACAAGTTACAGCTGCTAGAAATGAAGCGAGATGTCCTTAAAGCGCAAGATAAAAGCAGTATTCATCGTAACCTGCATCGTAAAGACATTATGTTTTCTCCGGGCGATTTATGTATGGTAGCTTTTCCTAACCTTACCGAGCAACAAGCAAGCCGTAAATTATCTGCCAAAATGAACGGCCCATTTCGGGTTCTTGACCAGGTTGCTCCCAATACCTCTATTCTCCAAGGTAATAACCCCAACGCGAAATGTATTAGAGTTCATGTGGAGAGAATGAGAAAATTTTCTGAGCGTCCATTATCTCTTCATTTTTCCGCGGCCCTCCCACCTTCTCATATAAACCCCGATTCCTCTTCAAATCATTCCAATCCTTTACCCTCCGTTCAGGAGAACGTTATCACTCGTGTTGGGCGAATCAGTAGACCTCCTTTGCGTTTGAATTTGTGATTTTGTTTCGATTTTACTATGAGATTTCTTATCCTTTTTAGTCTGTGCTGGTGTTTGGGGCAATGTGAGTTACTGCCTCCTCAGCAGTATCGCATTCGCTCAAGTTCAGGTTTGTACTTAAAGCCTGCAACTCTACAACCAGTAATATATTCTCAGTTTACGACTTTACTTTTTAATCACTCTTTCTACATTCAACCTAAATCTGTATATTTTAACGATAAGACACTTAATTATTGTGCCCGATTTGTGAATGGATCAAATATTGATAAAGCGACTTGTAACCTGTTGGATGGTATCGTTACACACATAAAACAATTAGAGGCGAGTACAGATAATATTTTATTTCGTATGACAGGGCACACATCAGGGCAATATAAACCACGACATCTTTTAAACAGAAAAAAACGCCAAGCTATATTAGGTGCATTGGCAGCATTTGGGGGATATAAAATATATAATTATTTTTCAGGAGAATCTGATAGCGAGGCTGTTTATGGGCAATTATCGCAAGGGTTATCACAAGTACAGAAAGAACTGGTCAGTGAAGGTCGAAACGTAGTGAACCTTGCAAGGCAGATTGATAATAAAATGGACGCAGTAATTCATTCATTTAACCAGATGATGGAAGCCGAACAACATAATATGGTTACTCATTTAAAAGCACTTTCAATCGGCTCTGTACGGCAATTATTCATTCAGTCCAATGTCATTCAAGAAGTTACTAGATTAGCAGATGCCGTATTATACCAATCTGTATTGCAGGATTGTCGCAATAGAAAATTAAGCATAAGTTTAATGTCACAACAAGTTCTTAAAATGGATTTGCAACGATTGCAAGATAAATTGGATAAACAGGAATTTGAATTAGCCATCCCTATTACTGCTATTTCTTCGTATTTTCATTTTCCGTTAGTTACATGTAGAATAAATGGTGAAACTAAGTTTATAAGTATTATTATGGATATTCCAATTAAAAGGAAAGGCGATAAGTTCAAGTTATATCAGGCAGTATCAATTCCCTTTAATAAAGATAATGAAACATGTAGACTACTCAATGATTATCATACAGTAGTAATGAGGAATAAAGAACCTTTCATTTTAGAAGGTAGCCAGGCGCACAAATGTAATTTTGATTCGGAACTTTGCCGTTTTGAAGAATACGGTGCTGAATTGAGTAAAAGTGCGATTTGTATTAAAGCAATGATTAAGGGAAAACCAGTTAATGAGATTAGAAAAATCTGTCCATTTGAGTGTCATCCTAATAATCATGAAATCGTAGTTACTGAATTAGATAATATGCATTTTAGTGTTTTGAATATTAAAGATAATGTTATCGTAAGTTGTAATAATAATAGTCATGTAGATAGACAAGTGGTCTCTCAAAGCTCTCTCCCAACGCTCCAGGATCTGCCGGGAAATTGGATAATCAAGCTGAATTGCAACTGTAAACTGGATATAGGAGATCAAGAGGTCATTCCACCATTGCTGTGTCGACACAATGGATTACCTCTATTACCAGAAATAAACCTAATGCTACCATTCCATTGGATAACCTTGGATAAAACTAAACTTATGAAGGCTTCAACGCTGGTCCAGGAATTACGCACATCAACTATTTTTCCCAATCTCACAACAAGTGGATTGAAATGGACAAAATTGGAAGTCATAAACCCAACAAATATCCAACCCTTATGGAACAGTACCGGATTCCATGCTCATCTATGGAAGTTTCATGAAACCTACACAACCGGAATGTTGGTGATTTGGAATTTTATGCTCACGATTCTAACATTTTTTCTATGGTGTCGAAATGGTTATAATGGGTATCACATTCCCTATTTGTACACAGCCTTGAACAAAATTAGAGGAGTGCAAGCTCTTACTGTTAACGATGCAAGTCAGCGTCATTTCATTTTTCTAATTGTATTAGCTATTCTAAATTTATTTATGCTGTGGTGCTTTTTTATGTTAATCTTTTTTTATTTACGACGTAAGTGGAAGCGAAATACCATGGGTTGTGCCTTTTATAGTGGTGCAGAAGTGGAAGAAGCCTATGTACCTACGTCACAGCGGCGGCCAACAAGACAAACACATAGAAACATTATGTACAAAGGTGGACAAGTGTATCCATCCTTATCTCTAGAGGAAAGTTCAGCTCCACCGATGAAGAAAGTCCTTTTGGACCATGAGACGTAAAATCAAACTGATTTTATTTTATTTTTTTAGTTTTAAAAATGATTTTCTTAATAATGGTATAACACGCAATCAAACCATTCAAATATTGTGTGTCAAATCCTCGTGTTTATAAAGTATGATGGAACAGAAGTGAATGCACAATGTTCATCAACTTAGTAGAAAAGTAACCTTTGTACACATAGCCCCGTAATTGGCGTATCATGGCCTTGGTAGAAGAATAAGTGATCCTATGAGCACGATGATAGGTATTATTTATCACTGATGGTAATCCAGTGTCATTGAACTGATATTCCTGTAACCATAATGTACCAGCTAAAAAAAAAACAACAACAATAATATGTTATTGATTTTTGATGTATTATATAATATCTGATAATATTTCGATAATCTTGATATTTTATAATGATTCGAATGAATATACATACGTGTGTGATGATATATGTTACTTCTGTTGTATAATCGAGCGGTGTATGGAAACGAGCAATCGGGTTGATGAATGACATAGTGGTAGGCTATCCAGGACCCGTTCCGAGGTGGAAAAGACGAACAGACCAGATAACGTCGCCAAGGACTGATTCCAGGCAGAACAAACAAACCCATTAGTCCTGATAAACACTCCTTACAAAATTGCCGTTGTCCCTCGTCAAAATACTCCAGGAATCCCAGACCATAAGCAAACACTACTACCGCCAATAAAATGCCGATCTTTGAGAAAGACATTTTTGAAAAAAAAAATCCTATCGGATGGAAATGAAAAAAAATCCTATCGGATGGAATTGAAAAAAAAAATCCTAACGGATGTGATGAATAGAGTCTCAAGATTGTTCCCTAGATTTGGAACTCTCAACTCAAGAGCAATAATTGGAATAATGAATATCCCTATCATGCACCGTCTTAAAATACTACACATTAGGAGCAGCGCAGATTTCCCATGTCGTTCGTGGCCCCTCATTGACTTTGACCTGCTTCACCTGGATTGTCCTGCATCAGCAATTCCATTATCATCAGGAGATGATTTAACTTTTTGTCGGGGTTGTTACGAAGCCACATCATCATCATCACCATCAACAAGGAGAGAGTTACGAGAGAGAGTATGTATTAGGTATGATGTATTAGGTATATATAATATGAATGTAGTAACATGTAAAAGGTAATGGTGTTTATAGATAAGTTAATTAACTTTTAGAAAGTTATATTTTTAAGGTACTTGTTAACAATAATATTTTACTTCTTTCAATTTACTATTGTAAAACCTCTACTCTCTTTGAGTATAAATACCCCTCAATTGTATAGAAATAAACACAGTTAAATTCTTGACGAATCGCTGTCAGTTCGCATTTATTTTCTGCGTAACACTAACCCAAATTAAATGATTTTATGTAGTAAAGTACAAATTATTTCATGCAAAGACATTTAAAATAGAAACAAAAAATGTACTTAATACTAAAAATTTGTTGAATGACTTTTGCGGTTACAGAAATATAACAGGAAATATATTAATGTGCGCCAATTATGCAAATTTCGTCGTATCTGAAATTTTGACAATTTCCTCGTCAATCATTAATGACAGGTCCTTCAGACGAATTCGGTCTGGAATACAACCGGTGTCGCCCGTGATACAAATTCGGAGTCCTCCGTTGCACTATGTGTTGCAGCCTATAGTCAGCCTGTCATACCTTGTTGCAGCACCACAAAAAACATGACTTTTGAAATATTTTTTAAAAATACACTTTATGACAATTTTAATAATTTCGAAGTCCCCCTAGATGCAAAATCGCATGAAGAATCCGATTTTGGCATTATTTTCTTCAAAAACGGCCGTTGTAAATTTGAAACACGCGGGTGTTTTTAAAACTTACTTTTTTCGCGCGCTTGCCGATCCGGTAACTGAAATCCGAATGCACCACAAAAAAGCCCGTCTCCTTTTACGCCAGACATCATTGACGGTTTTCAGTTACCGGATCGGCAACGGTTTCAAAAATGCGCGTGAATAATTGCTTCTTGCTTGGAGGTTTTGGTTGACGGCACCCAGAGGTGCACAAACTTCCATCGCACGCAAATAGCACGATTATAATAAATTTCAAAATCGACGAAAATTGGGAATGTATCGCTTCGAATGACTTCGCTTCCATCACAGAACCGTTCTTGACGATATTGAACAATGTTTTCAATAGAAACTGTTAATCTTGAAGTATTAACATTTAAATAACAGGAGCGGTATACATTAAAAATTGTCAAAAATGTTTGTATCGCAAAAACGAAGTCATTCAAAGTGATATATTCCCAATTTTCGTCGATTTTTAAATTTATTATAATCGTGCTATTTGCGTGCGATGGAAGTTTGTGCACCTCTGGGTGCCGTCAACCAAAACCTCCAAGCAAGAAGCAATTATTCACGCGCATTTTTGAAACCGTTGCCGATCCGGTAACTGAAAACCGTCAATGATGTCTGGCGTAAAAGGAGACGGGCTTTTTTGTGGTGCATTCGGATTTCAGTTACCGGATCGGCAAGCGCGCGAAAAAAGTAAGTTTTAAAAACACCCGCGTGTTTCAAATTTACAACGGCCGTTTTTGAAGAAAATAATGCCAAAATCGGATTCTTCATGCGATTTTGCATCTAGGGGGACTTCGAAATTATTAAAATTGTCATAAAGTGTATTTTTAAAAAATATTTAAAAAGTCATGTTTTTTGTGGTGCTGCAACAAGGTATGACAGGCTGACTATAGGCTGCAACACATAGTGCGTTGGTGGAAGTAATACCTATTCCCAACGCTAACAAAACAAGTACAGAATACACAAAAAAATAATGCTGATTTAGTTCATAGTTTATCTGCTTACCTATACTAGTTTCAGAAATCAAACGAATTTGCTGAACTTCATAAAATTCTGTTCGTTATTACCCATTGACTGTTGAGAAATTGGCATGAAGAAAAACATGTTTGTAATATTTGCTCCTCCGAAAAGCCTTCTATTCTGCGGTCCAACAATATTACTCAAGCAAATTGTGAACGCTTTCACTCCACCCAACATTTTGGCCAGTGGCGTTGGCAGTAATCCCGAAATGTATTGGAATATAAACGCCGTCACAATTGGTAATGTTGATCGGGAACTGCGTACCGCTTCCTATCGGAAGTATTCCAGCCGTTGAGCGGTAGTGTCAATCCCAAATTTAGCGCGGACTTTTGTGAATGTCCTGGAAATTACATTTTGCATATATTTCGGATATGCTAAGATATTTCGAGTATAAAAATATTTGGAAACTACGTTTGCCTACCAGTGATTGGTTAGTCGCATATTAGGATGTCCTGGAATTGGCAACGGCACAATGAAATGAATTTCATCCGGAACTCCCATCTTATCATTTTCTGAATGATACTTTTCAAAATATCTCTCCATTCCTGTGCTAACTGCAGTCGCAATTATGTGCGTAATGCTGCACCCATAAGTCTCGGCGGCCAATTTCATTTCCCCCACATTCATTTTCTGTCCCATTGAACAAATCCAGTTTCCTGTGAACTTCAACTTGCCATTATCATCAAAGTGTAGGGCGTGTCTGTCCTGCTTACACATGACCTCATTCATATAATACATTCATATAATTCATAAATACAACTTTAGGTCAATGCTGCTGTGCATCCATTACTCCGCCGCCTAAACAATCCATGTTATCCAAGGACATCAAAGCAACGATAGTACAAATATTCTTCTGCGGCGAGGGATAAAAAATACCTAAGCCAACGACGACATTTTCATCGAACCTTATTAGGAGTGATGACCATTAGTATGCGCACAACCCCATGTACCCAAATTATTTTAGAGGCGGTTGGGCAGAGACTAACCGTGCAGACAATAGCATACATTGTTCTCGTCTCATCCATTACTGTTGTGATGCTCCCGTCTCGCTCTTGTCGTGAATTTATGAATGAATCATTCTGTAAGACCATCTTGCGCACGCACGACTACAAATAAAAGTTGACCTATAAATAGCATCACTATGCGATACATGTACTTATTGGAAAGCAACACGTTATTCTCACGCCGTTCCTACCGCAGATATGCTACAATCTTAGATACGCATACCCAACAGTCTTTCATTACTCCAAGCTGTTTAATATTGCCTCCAATCTTCCATTACTCGTGTGTGAGTGCAGAGAACACTGTGCAGTTGCATTTTTTCCTGTTTGAGCTCATTTAAGCAGAAAGTTTTGGTGAAGCAGGATTCTGCGTTTGTGGAAGAATGGAAACCCGCTCATCATCATTCGGAAGAAAACACAAATGCTATAACATCCCGAATCCCAGCAATGAATCTTCCGCAGAGAAAACGCTGCTGGATGACGAAAACACAGCATGGCTAAAGCCACAAAACCGACAGGAACTGCAAGAGCGGAGCAAATATATTCCTGGTGATGTCGAGTGGAAACGTCCCAAAAATGCAAAAGCACGAAGTCTCCAAGAGATTAAACTTCACGTTAGTAGAAAAATTATCTTATACACTTATCAGTGCTGCATTTAAAATGGCATAAAATGTACGTAGGCAAATGGAAATAGATTGAACACGGATTTATTATGTTTAATATGTTTCTAGTTTACCAAGGCATTTCGGTCCGTGCTGGAGGGAAACGTTGACCCAACAAAATTAAACATTTGTGTGTACCCCTTATGTCGTAAGTTTTTCCTTTAATGACGCATATCCTTAAATCAGCAACAATTATTATTATCTATTATCTGTCCTAAATATTTCATTTATGTCATCATTTGATCTATCCAGTTAGAACATTTATGGACCAGGCGAACGGATATAAACACTTTAACAGCAGGCACCAGAGACTAGTAACTGCACTCCAAAACAAATGCGGACTTTTCTTCCCCGATGGCAAGATGTGCATACGGACATTTGGAAGTGGCGTTCATCTTGATAGACACCAAAAGAAGTATCATGGCGTTAAACATGTCGGGGTTCGAAGGCATGTATATAACCCACCTCCAGCTGGATGTGGAATCTACAAAATTATTTCGTTTAAGGGTACGACCTTAAAATACGTTCAATTGTTGTCCTAATTTCAGTTTACTATAAATAATTTAATCAAATTTGTTACGCAGATTTCATTGTAAAATACAAGGACAAATCTGTGCCAAGTTATGGGGATCAGTACAGCTTACTTGGCGGTAAATAACATAGATTATAAATGAAATATTTTATTTATCAGGATCAAAGTCTGATTGTCTGAATTGGAAACTTTTCCGTATTCTTTCAGACTTGCAGGATTATGTGACGCCAAATGAAAAAGATACTTTTGCGTCATTGGTAGCTCCGATGCCAAGGACTATATGTGAACTTGAAATCCACGAAGAAATCTTTGAAGAGGCATGCCAAACGGTCGCTGACACAACGTCACAAATCACATCACTTGACTCTCAATGTAATAATGAGGGCGACATGGTGTCTAATTCCGTGATTGAATTAACGGAAGAATCTGTGATGACTGCAGAATATTTGGTGTCAAACCTTGAGCCTGATGTGAACGGATCGGAGAATGAATTTGTCTTCAGCTTACCTCAGGAATTTTCTGGTGTGGAAACCAACCCTTTGCCTTCGACGAACATTGTATCCATTATTCCAAGTAATTATGCTGCTAATGATGTATCTTGCAGTATTACTTATGGTGGTGTCAACTTACTTACAAAAACGAAGCAAATGTTGTCGGAGAAGAACAATGAAATTGATGCACTGAAGGCAAAGTTGGCGTCCCTTGAGATGACTGTATTGGAACAGGAGGCAAAGTTGGACGAGAACGAGGCTCAATTGACGAGCCTTCATGAGCGCCATGGTAATGACATGGATGCGGCAAATTCCAAAGTCGTTTATTTGGAGGCTCAAATTACGAACCTCTGCTCCAGTGGCGAAAACATTAGTAGCAAATTTGAAGCAAAGGACGCAGCGATCAAAAGCTTAACGGAAAAATTGGAAGTCGCTTTATGTCAACTAGCAAGTCAAACTCAACTGAAGGAATCGTACTGTGGAGAGCTGGCAATTCTGAAGGATAAGTGGGGTAAACTGGAGGCAGAGTATCAGGAGATGTATTTTAGTCGGGAGCGGATACAAGCGGAGGGAATGGAGAAGGACGAGATGATTCAGAAGTTGGAGGGAAATGTGTGTTCAATCAGTTTGGAGTTGGAACATCAAAAGCTGGTCGAGATTGAGCTGAGAGGAAAAGTGGGCCATTTGGAAACTTCAAATTTGGCCGCTGAGTCTGCGAAATATACGCTCGAGAATAAATTACGAGTGTGCAAGGATAAGATGGAACGACTCAAGGAAAAATGTTCATTAATTATGCTTGAGTTTGAGAATGAGAGTGGTGACGAATTGCATTAGTTCTGGAATTATCACGAGTATACTGAGGGAGACCGCGTTTTCGGTTTTATGAAATAGCAAGTAAGCCGGGTATGCCAATGAGTTAAACTGTCATTAGTTCTAATACTTCTGCTGAACGCGTTGTGAAATCAATACATAATGTAGAACGTAAATAAATAATTGAATTTACAATTCATATTCATGTATTCTACACGTCGCTTATTGAAACGTAATGTAGTAAATGGCACATAATATGCTGTAAATAAGTTTCAAAATCGAAATCTGCCAATTTTTTATCTTCCTTCTTAATCTGCAAAATTCAAATCTGGTAGGAAACGAATAGGAAAATAACATGTTGGTAAATACCATAATATCATCGAATCATACAATTTTAATCTTATTTTTAAAAGAAAATACAAGCGTCGCAGTAAAATATTTAACTTAATCGCATAAATTATGCTTATTGCTATACGTTGACTCTTGAGGAATTGGTATGAAAAAGACCATGTCAGTAATATTTTCGTCTCCGAATACCCTTCTGTCCTGAGGTACTACAACATTATTGAAACTAATTGTGAACGCTTTCACGCAACCAAGCATTTTTGCTAATGGTGGTAGTAGTAATCCTCAAACTTATTCAAATATAAATGCCGTAACTATAGGAAGTGTTGATTGTGAACAACGTCTAGCGTCCTCGTAGGAATGTTAAGGGTTTTCAGTCGTAGGGCTCAATTCCAAATTCTGCATGCAATTTTGAAAAAGTTTTTGAAATAATATAAAATCAATTTCCAGGGGGTGCTTTCTAAGTAACCGAGTTACATTTATTATAATTGGTGCAATGTGTTTACTTTGTAGATAGGTATGTTATCAGAATAACTGAATATAAATTATATATTTCATTAATTTTTGCTGGGATAACATTTCCTTTCGTAAACAACAATATAAATAATATCCAAACAGCTCGCTCATACGTGCTCGCCCTAATCTTTAGTAGTGCCTAACGTGGTAAACTTTAGTATTCAGAAAAATACAGTAATTATAGAACAATCCAATAGTGATGGATTGTACCATATGCAATTACTTTATTATTACCAACACCCTTTAGATTTTAATATCATTATTATTCTACCGATAATTTTATGATTGATTTGTCGAATGTCAATTACTTTAAATAATTGGAGGGATGTATGCTTTCAGATGGAACTACTAAAAAGGCGTGCAATTGTAAGTCAAACTGACGCAAAATGATATTAATATCTGAGTTATTAGGGCGAGATAATTTGGATGAGCGTAGGCTCTCAGGTGGAACTACTAACGGGCGTAAACGTGCTGTGAGTCCAACTGAAGTAAGGTGATATGAAGTACATTTACACCATTAGTGTAGATAAATGATAAGATTCCAGTTATCTATGTTATTAGACTAGGCAAAATGCCTTTTAGTGCATGCCACTGGTGCTTGAAAACGGACATTTTCAATCATAGTGCAATTTTTTAAATATCTCAAATTAATGTTAGGACCATAATATCCTTCAATGAATAGGAGGCACAATGAGCCTTGAGTATTGTAAGGATTGTGAATGGATGTCATACTGGCTGAGTTTAGAACTAAAAATCCGAACCGGAGCATCGAAGCATAGAAAATCTACTGAGCGGTTTCGATCCAAAGACGACAAATAACCAGACAAATTGAAGCAGTAGACATTAGTCTTGAATCGTATTCAGTTATTGAATCCTACTCACAATTGTAGGTTATCCAGGATGTCATACCAACTTTAATAACGTTTCCTCCTACAATACGTCTCGAACATATTGAGACACCATTATGTTCTCCAATTTCGTGACGATACCACTAGAAATGTTTTACTTTCTTTTGGTTTCTCCATACCGATTACAAACGGTTTGGGAAAGGGAAGGCGGTGCAAAGAGTTTGCGGTTGTCAGTCATCAAAATACAATGGCTCCCCCAAAAGGTTCTTTGTGGCGTTCTGACATGTTCCAGCATTTCATGGACCATATGGGCGGGTTATGAGAATCAGCCAATGGACACCAAAAATCCCATCACCCATTTCACACTTGTAGTGCTGATAACGTATTTGGTCTACATGTTTCTTATTATAAAATATTTGTGGCTGGATCAGCAAAAGGTAGTGATTATGGTCAACAGGATGCAACTGTTAGTTTCAGATGTTGCTGTCACTGTTCCAAAGTGGCAGCACAGAGGATTCCTCCATTTATTTGGTATTCTGTATGTTCTACTAATGGCCGGGCAAGCAGTAAATCAGTCCATTTCCACGTCATTCAACGGTGTGTGGTTGGCTTTCGTCGCCGCTAACTTTGTTCACGGGTACCTGATTGAATGTTTTGGTAACATGACCTTGGTGTTTATTTTTCTCGCTTTGCGAAATGAAACCAAATCATTTTCTGAATTTCTGCAAAATAATAAAGTTGATGCGTTCTCCGGGAAGTCAAATAGCTCCCTTTGGAATCGTATTGAGATACAGTTTAATGGCATTCAAAATTTGATGAATGATGTGAATGCGATAATAGGGCATCTGGTAACGTGCATTGTGGTTACATCAGTTTTGTTTGTAGCCATATCAACGAATAGTGTCTTGACGGTAGAAGGCCAGTATTCAGACGTATTGAAGAAAGCATAATCTGCATTCTATCTCGGGATGAATGGCATTTTCTTGTTCCTGATGGCCGACATCAATTTCCATGTTGGGGAACTTAAAAACTGGATTATGGTCAAGGAGAATCGGAAGCTGATACAACCTTCCTCTGATGTGTCAGTTGTACTGGATCAGCTAAACTCCAACGTTGTGGCAGTAAAAGCGAGCAATATATTCTCAATAAATTATGATGTTGCGGCAACTGTGAGTACTTTAAGATTGTTGACTATCTTTGAATATAATCTCATTTGACTGACGTTGACTGATTTGAATATAGTCATCTTTATTCATTACAGATGGTAACCACTATGGCAACATACTTCATTATTTGCGTGCAAACACGTACAACAAACTAATATAATTACTTCGTACACTTACACACCATCTATATGTATAAATTAATATATGTCTTGTTTATATGCCACTATTTACATTAATACAAAGCAAATTTATAAATTACATTGAAAACTCATTTTGACAAGCTACTCAAACTTTCTTAAGTAAATACGCAAGGCATTTTTAATTTTATGTGATCCAGCTCATTCCCCCTGACAAACCACTGACTTTATATTAATTACCTTGGCGTACTTTTCTTTTCGTGAACGATTCTTATAGAAACAGTCCGCTAATCTGAATATACTAAAATTATAATAATATGACATTATAGAAACGAACTGCTTATAAGCCGATTTCGTCCCTTCAATTAAACAGCCAACACACGATAACGTGTAACCAGCCAGTAATATGACAAATATAACAAATACATTTCCATGCAAAGACACACTTTCTGGCATAGAATTCTGATTCTCAGTTATTACATTATTGTTGCCGCTTGCAAGTCTAGGGAGCCAAGTAACAATGCCGGACTCTTGGATTCTGTATATCTTAGTGAAAATATCTGGCGGTGCATAATTTCTTACATCAAGTGCTATGCTGTAACTAGCGTACAATTCTCGCCCGATCGAAACAGATTTTAGTCCTTGGTTCATTACGGATTTTGAAATCTGCACGCACTGATGTTCTGGAAGAATGATTGCAGTACGGTTGCACGTCATAATGTCGTTCAAATACCATTGTCGTTCCCATTCCCAAAATAACGTCTTAACTGCAGTTTGAAGCCTATCCGATAGAAAGGAGCTTGACCACGGAATAATTTGTGCTCTTTCTAAGGGAAAGAGGGCATCTATAAATCGACCCACAAGAGCAGGAGCATTTGGATGAATGCTGGAAACATTTTTGATTCGTTCAATTTTTCCTTTTCCTTTAACCGTATTAGCGGAGATGTACAATTTTAGCATGTTAGAAATCTCAGATTCTGCATAAAAGTCACCATGGCAATTGTCTCGATTATATTCTTCTGTGTCGGGTAATCTGAAATTTGAGAAGCATATATGGTGCCTTGCTATTTCAAAAGAGCGAAGCTCATGTAAACCGAGTAGAAATTTTAGACTTGTAATTCGACTATAAATTGTAAAATTATCGTCAACTAGTTGATCTAACGTCTCGTACAAGAGCTGCTGCCTCGATGTGATCATATTATATACGTTATTACTTTTATATGCGTTGCTAAGGATAATGGCGCTTAGAAAGAACCCAGCCATTATCCAACGAAATGGTTTTATGGTCATCATGAAATCTGGGAAAGGAAACCCTTGTTCTAAGAGCACATTCAGAAGCGACCACATGTTATCATACCAATTGATGGGTTTTTCCCTGCCGCTAATATTCAATCTGAATTCTGTCCGTGTCATTACAAAGGATACTATAGCAACAAAAATTGCAGTAAATAGCCATACGGAGCCATCATAGACATCGATAAGTTCTCCAAACGGAAATGGCTTAGTTCCTCGTTTCCCACAGGTTACAAATCTAAGTCCAGCGGATGGATTCTCTATTACCAGTTGATGCTCTAAACGACTGAGTCCATCCGGAATAATCTCTGCCGTCCATTTTAATAGCCCATCACTAGGAACTTGGCTGTACATTTTCGAGTGCTCCGAGGTTTTTGCCCTACCGTTTTCGCAGACGGTGTACTTGACGTCGCGTCTAAATCCTTTTGACAAGAAATGTGTTACGTTTCTGTTCAGCATTAAGAGCGTTGTCGATGCTGCATAGTGAAAGCGTTCTTCCTTATTCGTAACATCAAACATCATTCTACTCCAATCTCCCCAGTTATCTTTGCCACATTTCAATATTTGATTTGATAGGCTGTGAATCTCCTTGTCTTCAAACCCTTCCAAATGTGAATATATTCTTTCCGTCCAAAATCCGTCCCAGGGTAATTCCGGAAAGCCAATTGTCAGCAACTCCAATGGCGCGACCCGCGAAAATTCCTGAATATTCCATTTTAAAAATGTATAGTAGTCATCAAGGCCATATGGTTTGAGAAGTGAAACATGAGTTATGTTGAAAGTGTCACAGGACACGGTCGCAAGTAGAAATATGTCGTGCAGTACATTTGGTCCGTCCAATTCCCAGATTGGCCAGCGCAATTCAATGGTATTTCTCATCCATGTAAACAAATCCGCCTGTATGTGGTCTCCAGCTTCTTGTCGTCGAACCACAACGTTGAGTACTGGCGTAGAGCTGGGTAAAATGTTTTCAAAATTGTTGTGATATTCATATCTGAAAATGGATGTGTACCAAGGAGTTCGGAACACCAGTTGATGTTCAGGAATGAACAGTGCGATATGTATTACAGATAACCAAGGTTTGTACAGGGTACTTGCAGTCATCAAATAAATTTGCAAGCAAGCGTCAATGTTCGACGGAATCGCAGAAACCACTTTGGATTTTGGACAGTACTGGTGTCCTTCCCGCAAGTCGCTACCGTTTGCCATGCTTCTTGGAATCCATATGTCCACGGCAGGATAATCGTCCAGCAATACCAGTTCTTGGATAGGATTCCTCACGATTATGGGATATTCAGAGTAACGTATGTCAACGTTGTGGAAGTTTGTCATAACGATGAACGGCTTAAGGGAATCAATTGGTTTTATGAGCTGGTTGATGTTGTCCGGGGTATAAGAAACCGTCGTCCCGAGGACCGTAGTTATTTGCACAATAATCTCAAACACTTCGATTGAATTAAGCATGGTGGTTACCTGGATGTAGATGTTGACACGGTGCCTAATTTGCCGACATACAAATGCAGAAAAATATCAGGAATTTTTGCTTTCGGAATTCTATACGTAACCGATGTTGCGGAATACTAAAACAGTAGTGGTCAAATAAGAATCGCTACGAATAAGAAGGTGCCAGACACAACGATAATGGTTTTGCCCTTGGTTCAAGTGACGCCAATTGAAAAAAACGATGTTTCAAGTAAGGTGAATATTTATTCGGTTAAGCATGCTCAGAATTTCCTGGACAATAATTTTAAGTATCAAAGTAACAATTTTCAAAGATAAGCATATCGGTTAGACATTTAATCAGCAGTTTAGTCTTTAATATGATGTGGCCAAACCCGAAAGAAGAAAGTATATGACGGGAATATGTCTCACAGTGTTATTATTATCTATGGTCACGCGGGTTTTAAAGTTTTTTGCTTTCCTAATTATACATGTAAACCCTTGTTCCAGACTCTCCCATCCCGGGCAACATAATTATCAAAATAATTTCTTCGTGTGTGTTGAACCTTCTGAGCGACAGGATTGGAAACACAAAAATTGAATTATTTCAAGAATATTTAAACTGATGGCGGATTATTCCTGTGGATAGATAGCATAGATGCCCATGTGTCATATCGATTAGATTTCTTGGTGTCGTCAAGGTAATGTCCCTAGAGAAGTTCAGCAAATTCCTCCTCTAGCATATCCAGTGTGAGACATTTTTAAATATATCCAAGAAATAAAAGGTAGCTCAAGATTTATTCTCTAGGTTACAAATCTGAAGAGCTATAATTCCTAAAATGTCCATACCAAACGACATCGGTAAGGACAGGACTCTAATGGAAAATTAGTTGACAAGTGGTACCGTATTTGTTCAAAATAAGGTATATATTATTCCTGATTTGTCAATTTTGCAACCACAAACTATTTGCAGAACATATAATGCGACCAACAAAACATATTTTACGTAATTAGAAGGAATTAACCCATATATGAGAATGACGAACAAGTATCGCCTATAGCCGTATTCGTAGTCAACAAATTTACTCTGTTGTTGTCTAGCGAAATAAACAAGAAGAATAAACGTCACTGAACAGCTTGCAAATGGTGTCCTTATAAATGCTGAAATCAATCGATCGGGGATAGCCTTTGGCATCATGCCAATACCGAGCACATACATTCAAGCACAATGCCAAATTTATTTTAATGCGTTCTGCGAAACCTAATTTACTCACATTGTATTTACCAACAGGAGCAAGCCGATCTCATGGATAGGCGCAAGTCTCGCATTCAGCGGCAATTGGAAATAGGTAAATAAGAGTTTGTCTAAACTACTAACTTCCGTGTAATTTCAAATTATGTGGTAAAAACAAATTGAACAAATTATTTCCCCGGGTTATAGCTGGGTGCGCTTATTCAAATAGTGAACTGGACGAAATGATTAAAAATGGGAAATAGTCTGCATTCACACAAGATGTAAAAAGGAACACATTAAAAGGTTTTTTGAGCAATTCAATTTCTTGCATTTTGTTAAACATTGTTGCAGATTGTATCGAAACATTACAGAGACGGATGATTGTTGCTGTAGTGTGCAGCAATCCTGGCATTTTTGGTTTTAATTGTTTACGACTCGTTCCGTGCTAAAAAGTGAATATATATATAAATTAGTTCACACAATTATACAACCTTGCGCCATGTATATGTACCTTTATAAATAGGTACTATTCATGATTGATGGTAAAAACCAAACGGAAAAACAATAAGCGTCTCATAGTGCCCCATGAGAAGGAAAACAATATCAAAAGACGAAGGTGAACAGAAACAAAACTCAAAAGAGAAATAGAAACTGAACTTAATTCCAAGAATTGATTTGTTAGCGAAAGCACATTAAAATAATAATTAATTGTTTTCACATTGTACATATTTATGGATTAATAAAGAAATAGATGTCCAAAAATGGTACAACTTTTTCCCCTAAACCAATTGATGAAGGAGCGTTTTTATCCACGGCAATCGCAATCCGTTAAGCATATTCGGGACCGCAAAAAAACCTTAACCCACAAAATTAATTAATGACTAATCAACCTCCTCAGCAGCAATTACAATTATTGTATTCAGTCTGGAGTATGGACAAGTGCGTGTCCTTGACTCCTCTATCATTCCGCAGTTTCATCAGATGCCAAGTTGGAGTTGTGGGTCCACTTCCGAAACATGTCGCCGGTTTGATTCCATAATCTCAAACAAGTTAACTTGGCAAGATATCTCTCCAGCGAGGTCATCCCAGGCACCAGCTCAAAGTTTCCGTAAAAGTTGGGCAACTTGACCAACTTATAGTAGACTCATGTTCATTAGTTTAATTAAAGCATCACTGAGAAATCTTGTACGGGGCATTATGAGAAAATTTCAAATGGCGATACAAATAATGCAAAAGCGGTTGAAGGAATAAAATATACTTTAAGAAACATTTTAATTTGTAATAGGCGCGGAACTAGTTTCATAGACTTCAAAAATTATTTTTGTAAATAAATTCATGAAATGACAACTAACAACTAAAGAGTTTGAATAATTCATATAAATATATGTTATTAGAAAATTCCACTTGTCATGCTACAAAATTGGTCAAATAATGCGTGTTACAATGCCCCAACAGTTAAACATCCCTAACTAATTTCAGAATTCAGAAATACGTTGGAAGCATTGCAAATTTAAATACTTAATTAGTTACATTCAAATAATATTTAATAATTAATAAGTCCAAGTTGAATAATTAATGAAGGAAAGTAAGTGTACAGTCTTCATCACTCCTCCAGAACACAGCCATTTCATCAGACACCTGGCAACACAAAAACAAGACGTTTAAAAATCATTTACTATACATCTCATATCGGAAGTAATTATAATTTAAAATGGGGCAGTGCAATAAACGGATTAATTAAACGAACGGGTCTCACCTGTGATTGGGTTGGGAAGCTGAGATGCCTCAGGTTGGGCATCTTGAGGAGAGCGAGATGGAAGACGAGGTCAGAAAATTGTGGAGCCGCCGTGTCGATTTGTAGACCATCTAGGTATTGGGGGAGGTCACAGTTCATAGAGAAACTTACGAGCTCTACAGAAAATTAAGTAGAAATAATAATTAATTAATGACGAACTAGCTAGGAATATAATTATTCTTCAGATCAATAATGGATAGATTGTTTTCGTACCTTGCAAATGCTTGATGGAGGCGAGACCCACTTCTTCCAATTCCATACTGTCCGGGTCCCCCTGAATTGCAGCGATCCGTTCCTTTGGAACTCCAGTCAGGACCGAATCCCAGACGTCACTGAATCCTCTAATCCAGGAACCGATCACGTTAATCTTCAAATCCGTCAACCGGCCCAATGTCATGAACAGCTCCATGAGTCCACTTGTGTCATGCGGTGAAATGGCCACCTCCAACTTTCTCGAGTTGGGAAAAGCCAAGTTGATCTGCTCCACCATTTCCGAACTTAAACTGATTTCAAAATCCTCAGCATCCGAAGAAACCCTCTCGTCAGCCAAAGACAATTGGAGGTAGGTCACCTCATTAAATATTGAACCCTCCGTCCATCTCCGAAACATGTCGGGAGTGTGCTCCCCCAAGCAGAGAGACCTCAGTTTTGGAAGGCAGCGCTGAAGAATACGGAGTCCTGGCTCCAGCTCCACATTGATGGAGTTGATGGAAATCTGCTCCAAGTTATCCATGACTGGAAAGCGAATGAGTGAAGCTTCACGGGGCGGTCGGTGACTGAATTCGCTCTCAATAACAAGAGATTTGAGTGACCGTCGACACTTGTCCAGCACTCGGAATAACAAATCATCAGAGACAGGAGCGATCCCAATTGTCAAGTCCAAAGAGGTGAGGTTCGGAAGCGGTGTTCGAGCGAGCAGTTCCATGTAGTCGTCATTCAGCAGATAACCACCCATTTTGACTTTGGTCAAGGTCGGGGGAAGAGCGACGCAGCCGAAAATGGAGAATCCGGTATATGGAAACCGACGTGTGGATGGTGAAGAAAGAATCCATAAGTCGAGCTCGCTCAAGGCGCTGGCTCGGTCCAGTAAAGTTTGAATCAAACTGGAGGACATCATGGCGATCCCAGTGCCTCCAGCGGGGGGTTGAGTCTGGATTCTTGGATGCTTCAGGCAAACATCGATCTTCAGTGTTCGCAGACGCGGGAGTGACCACTGCTGGAGTCCATCAATACTGGATGCTGGTTGCCCGTTCTCGGTGAGGTCGACTCCAAGTTTAATCAGCTCCGTTCCACGGTGCGTCACAATCCTCGAGAGTTCTTTGAACCTTTCCTGAAGATAAATGTGTGAGGATTCTCTGAATCTGAACCCTGAGAGCTTTAGCGGATAAGGGACACTACTCAGGTTTGTCTGAGGGGAGGCTGCAAAAGTTTCCAAAAATTCTTCCTCATTTCCATTTCCAATCTTGAAGAGATATTGATGAATTTTCCACAGGATGCTGACGACGCTCTCGTTCCAGCTGGTGTGGACAAGGCGCAGAATGCATGCGGTTTCGCGATCCACTTTGCTGCCATTTTCGAACATGACGTACTTCAGAATCTCCTCCCGGAGCTATGATTTGTTAAATAAAACTCTAGTTAACAACGGATGGCTACCGATACTGGAACTTGTGGTGTTATTAGCGTTGGTGCTAATTATTGTAATCAAATGAACAGTTACGAATTAAGATAAACGCTTACCGAAGGATTATCCAAGACCTGGAACATGAGAGCGTTCACCCTCAGACGTGGTGACCACCTCGTCCTTTGCTGAGGCAGCCGCTTGGACGCCGACAGCTGCTCACTAGAATTGACATCCATCGTGTGTCCCCGTCCTGTAACAACAAGAGATACTTAATTAATTGGCATTAAAATGGTTAAATTGAAGTGTTATATTTACTAACTGACACTGATATAAAAACTCCCCCAACCTAACCCCTCACAAACTGATCTCACCTTGAATTTTTCCACCCTTCAAATAAATTGTCACCTTGTACTTAACTCACAAGTTTATTTCTAGTCACTCTTCAGCTCAGCTTATCGGAAATTTAATTAGATGAGTTTATTAAATTTAATTGTTTACAACTTATTCTCCAACACACTCACACAACTCAACTCGACAGTCAAACTTTTACTTTCGCGGCAGATTCCTTTCAACTGTTTCAACACACACAAGTGTCTTACAGTACCCCCAGAAAAGACAAGCAGGTGAATTACGAAATGAATCACATGAAACAATAATTAACTAAATAAGATAACATATTATATAATTATTTATATACAATATATTTTTTACGTTTTTTTGCATTTAAATTTTACGACAAGGCGAAACACGACGCACATGAAAGAAGTCATCCATTGTCTCAAAGGGCCTCAATATTTATTTTTTTTTCTTTTATCGGCTAATTCATTAATTAATTAACGCTAACTTAACTTCGTAAATTAATTAACTTCAAACTTACTTCATCTCCGTCATGCTAAATTTGCATTGTTTGACAGTATGGTGAACTTAGATTACGTAATCTAGCCAGGCTGATAATTACTTAGTGGGGTATTATGACACAGATGAACTAACTTGAGCATTTTGGCAAACTGTAAAAAATGGTCGTAATTACAAAATAAAATTAATTATTTACTTTGCTCAAAAGTTTCTTACATGTTATTCGCTCATAAAAAGTTTAGTGCTTGGGTGAAGGTCTTTAAGAAATGAATTAAGGAACGCCTGGAGGTATACGTTTAAGGTTCCCTGCACGCTGGTCCTTGGAGAGTTCTCCAAATCTTCGGAGTCGCCGTTAACTTATGCTGTATTGCAAACGTTAGATTTGTCATCTTATCATGAATTTATTTGATCTGTAAAATTATACCGGTAGTAGTCAATGTTCAGATCTTTTTTTAGCTTACTGTGTGCTCTTGATTTTCATGTTGTAAATTAAGTACATTTTGCAAGAATGCAAGAAAGAAATTCTGCAATATTATAAATTGATGAAACTTAAAGCTAATTAATGGTTAGGTAATGAAAGTTTATTGAAGTTAGGAAAGGTTATGAAAATAAAAATGCAGTAAAATGTGATATGAAAAGAGATTCGACGAGTTTCTCAAAGTGCCCCGATATTAGAAGCAATTAAAATGTAATCGTATCTGCGGGAAGTGTTATTGTGGAATTACATATCCAGGGCAACACAATTCACTAAATTAGCAGTTTTGATTCTGTTGTTGTTTTTTGAAATGTCTCAAATTAAAGTACAATCAGTTATGCCTAAGCTGATAGTTCAAATGAAGTTCAACATTATGAAATGGGGTTCATGTATAGCGGCATAAGAAGGCAAATGTATGATATTAGGTTTAAATTGTGACGAGAAAAAATAAAATGTTAAAAATGTTTATTACAAATAATTTGTTCCTGCAGCTGTTCGTAAAGTTTGAAGTTTTCTCAGAACACCCCGTTAGGCATTTCTAGGAAATAATTTCCCAATTTAAACGCTGTTTTTAATTTGTTAATTATAATAATTATGTATTTCAAAGTATCTGCACTCTCTAGCAAGTTCAATTATTTTTGGTAGTAATAAGCAACTAGGTTCTGTAAGAAAACATAAAGAGGTAGCACTTTAGCAAACACTTTTGTTTAAAAGCTAGAAAAACGAAAAAGCTTCAAAACGTCTTTACCGTTAAACGGTGACCTTTGACCCCAAAACGACCTCAGGACTATGTGCTACATTCATAGACGTATCGAATGAAATGTCACTTGCTATTTGACCTCGTAACGGTTTTTAACCGTTGCCGTTGTCATATGGGGTTAGCAAGCATGAAGGAGTCCGAAATTCTTGGCCGTTTAAGCATGACAGCATAAAACGAAAAAAATATTTAAAATCGCCGTTACCGTTAAACGATAACCTTTGACCTCATAATGACCTCAGATCTATGTGCTATATTCATAGACGAGTCGAATGATATGTCACTTGCTATTTGACCTCGTAACGGTTTCTAACCGTTACCGTTGGCATATGGGGTTGGCAAGCATGAAGCAGTCAGAAATTCTTGGCAGGAGAGCATAAAACAAATTTTTTTTTAAATCGCCGTTACCGTTAAACGATAACCTTTGACCTCAAAATGACCTCAGATCTATGCGTTATGTTGATAGACGAGTCGAATGATATGCGACTTGACATATGTTCCCATTGAAAAAAGTTGACCTTGTAACGGTTTCTAACGGTTGCCGTTGAGCTAGAGGGTTGAAAATCAATGGGGCCCGTCCCTATGGGCTTAGGAACCCATTGCAAAAAACAGATTTCAAAAATTCGTCTCCGTTCGAAAGATATCGGACGGACGGACGGACGGACGGACAGACACACAGAACGAAATTATAAGTTAGCACTAAAGTGCTACCTAATAAATTGTAACGGAAAGCGTCTTTAAAATTTTTCACGCTCTCTTTAATTTGGCTGAAAACAATAAGACTGACACCACTACCACCATGCACTTTAGGTAGACTGTAGTAACACTGTTCGCAGCACTAACATTTTTTGCATCTATGTTAGAAATAAATTATCTTGATAACACTTTGCTTACTTTTTCACATTTCGGCCAAAAAACTGCAAATTCTCATTTTGCCCCAACAAAACGACATCCGATCTACTCAAGTGATCACAACTATATGGAACATTGTACTGCCCAGTTTGACAAGGGCAAGGTGAAATGCTCTCGCCTGTTCCATAATACAATAATTCAACTCATTTATCATACGGTATACATCAAGTAATTTGATATATACCTAAATGCCGTGATATTTCTAACATGAAGATGATTTTATGCAATTCGGGGCCTTCCAAGTATAGAATCTTTCATGAATCATAATTTATAAAGTGTGCAAAAAATAAAGTATAAAAATACGTATTAGTAATGGTAAAACACATCATACACATTATCACTTTCGACACTAATGACGCCAATACTCCACAAGCAGTCAAATGCTCATACTAATGAACTCCATGCATCCACCATCTTTGTTACTTGAACATATCCATCCAGTTGGTAGTACAGTTTTTGACACTTCTCAGTAGTACTTAATTGTATAAACATGAATTAAACGAATTCGCACTCTCAACAGTTTGAAGTATATACTATGTGAAGGAATTTTTGATGGTTCAAATGGTTGCAGAGATAATTGGCAATTTCTCCAAAAAATTCGGTGGTTTCTTCCTCTGGAAGATAATCTGAGATCCGTTACTATCATTTTAAATGGGAATTTTATTCATGCTCCAGTTTATTTTTAATCCAGTAGAGGGCCTTAAGACGCTCCCACCCCACGCTCCATAATTATTGAAAATAATTTCGGTGTTCGTGTTGAATGTTCAAGAGACACGATTGGTTCACGGAATTGCCCTCATTGGTTACCAGAAAGAATTCAGCCGAAGGACTGTGTGAAGGGCAGAATTTGCCAGGTTATGTGACGATGTAAGGAACATCTGTGAATATGATTGCACGGAAACCTCGGTTGTTACTGCACTTCCAACAGTTGGAATTATTACTACAGACAGGAGCAACTATGAGTCCAAGTGGAATCACCTTCATTCCACACCTTTGAGGTAAAAACAAGTGTATGCGCGGTCGGGGTAAAGAAATGCCATTTCTGAAATGGTAAGCTGATGACAATCTGGTCATGCAGATACATCCACCCCACCACCTTAACCCGATTCTGCAGAACTATCAGGAGGATAACGGAAGCCGGATGATGAGAGGAGAAGATAACTTTAATGAAATATGAAAATTACGAACACGAGTAAAATAAAAAGGTTTCCATTATTATTTTATGTCGTTGCATGTTGCGAAAAAATAATTGAGTTTCCTCTAGTGTCCGTTTTCAAGCCCCTTACAATTTTGATGTGCGAGAGCAGCCATTTTACCTAAAATTTCATTTACCTAAGTTTCAGGGCGTAAGCAAAACAACCCGCGACTCGGCAGTCACCAAGCAATTCATTTGGCATTCCGCTGAGATTTTTAGGTTCTAGTTAGTTGGTAATGTTTTAAATACTGGCTCCATCAATATTTGAATGTTAAAATTATTTAATAATGTGAAATTAAAATGTGTGCTATGGAAATATTTAAGAAATAATCGTTCTTGGTGTTTGTGCTTACCGACTAGATATTAAAATGCGGGACAAACAGAAAACCAAAATTTCCTACCACAAATGAAATCAGTCGTAACTTAATCGTAAGATAGCAAAGAACTCTGTCGCGTATGCTTCATCAATCCACTAATATCATTGACCCAGTTTTTGTCACCGGAAAAAGTTTACCTCAAATTTCTCAGTAAGAGCCCAACGTTCTCGTGGTTTCCCACATCAAACTATATCCCTTCTACATTTCTTTATATGGCCACAACATTTCCACCGTCGGAATTGTCGAGGCAAAATGGATTAATGATTGCCGACAGTATCATAGAAATTGTCCATTAAAAATAATAGTTAATAAATGCTACTTTTAATTAAATATTAAATTAAATTATTTAATATATAGTGTGAAGCTGTCAAAGCACTTAGTTTCTTCCAAGTACAAAAATCGACATAGACTTAATAAAATATATATCTTAATCGAAGAACAGCGTTAAATAAATTACTGAAATAGGTTTTTTAATGATTTTTTCGTGGAACATTACAACACAAATTATTGATGGATTCTAAACTAACAAGTAGACTCATAGTCATGTCATAGTCATATCATAGCCATTTCTCCAATATTATGGTTTAACATTAATTCCGTTTTGTTGAGAATTTTTCGCTGAATATAAAAATGCATTTTGTGACATTTGTTTGTGCTGACCGAGCCATTAATGTTCTGAAAACCTTCGGGGTACGGTTTTGATTTGAAATCAATTATAAAAGATTTTGAATCACACATCAACTAAAAAGTTAGCAAACTGTATGCTAATCTTGTGTGGTGCTAATCTTGCACTCCAATGCTAAAACTTCCGGCGTTTTTCTTCTATAGAATCCAGATGTGAAATTTGTCAGAGAGGAGACAAGTATGCTTAGAATCAGCGAAACATGATGTAGCAAACTACTGAACTAATGAGATCGCATTATCGAGGGGACAAGACTACGAGTTCATTTGTAAGTGGAAGGAGAAAAAGTTAAGGCATACTGTTCTATATGAATATTTAAAGCTTTCAATTAGAGAACGTTACATAATAAGTAGATAACTAAAAAGCATTATAATTTAAAAGCAGACTCAATTTAAAATTGAATATTATAATGAGTCGATGCAAAGTGTACAGCGTTAAATAAGTTGTCTACATGAAAATATATAATTTAAAATTTAGACGATAGCAGCCGTGGAATTTTTTCAGACATTTTAGGCAGCTGTTACTGTTACGTAACTACTAGAACAGAGTAAGCCCCCTGTTCACGGAATAGTCGATAGTGTATCAGATCCGGTGTTTGCTGATTGAACATAGAACAAATCCCAACTCAATTGTCAATCGTACTTGTATTTTAATAACAGGTCGATATTCATAACAATCATGGCGATTCAATTGCTATGGAAGGCGTTCGAGCTGAACAACAAGTTGTTCACCGACAGAATGTATAACCATATGCTATCCATGAATACCCAGGAGGAGAGATTTCGGATAGAACGAGACTGGCGACAACTTATTCTCTTTTATTTTTCCTTCGCACTAAATTTCTACGCAATCTTCCTTTGTAGTTTCATCTCGTTCGAGTGCGCTCTACAGCAAAACGAAACGTTCTCGCTCCATCTAGCCATCCTTAGCTTCCAGATTGTTTGTCTAATTGTTCTAGCATTTTGCTCGAACATACTTATTGCTTGGCAAGGAGAAGATTTGTTTGAAGGCTGGCTAAATCGCCTCTTCCAATTTGATAGGGAACTCAGGAATGACAGGCGGCAAAAGGGGTTCTCTTGTGAAATTCCTTCAAGGAACCTGATTCTTAAAGGTAGCACATTCACCATATTGAGCATTACGCTTAATTGGCCGGATTATGTGTGGCGTGTGGTATTTTATATTTATTTTGCTTATGATTTACAGAAATGAAAAACGTTCTGCGCAAAGGCAAACCGAGGGACGCGACTGGAAGTGCAATGTTTATCATTGTTGTACTCTTCTACATTAGAGGAACGACGTTGGGATGGTTGCTTTACTTTAATAATATAAGCCCCATTTACTACGTAGTTAGGTTAATTCCTCCTAGAAATGGTCAGATCGCCATCAAAATGGTTTTCACGCTACTTGATATATTATGGGTAACACTGGAGACGTGTCGGTCCAATGTACTTCTGTGGTTACCATTGGTTTCCTCGTTTGGCATTACATTGAAATGCCTCAAAGCAATTGCGGCAATGCCACCGGATTTGAAATCCATACGCCTATATGCTGAGCTTCGTTGCGTCTGCCAGATTGGGTATAATGGAGTTCGACATTTGACAGCAGTTGCAATGGGAATTGGCTTTTTGTTAACAGTTCTCGGAATTTGGGTGATTGTAGTCGGGTTTAAGGCACTTCCCTTCGTGATATATATAATGTTGTCGTTTGTAGCACTGACTACGTTTGCTGGGTTTTCACTATTTATAACTAGCGTTAGCGAATGCTACGTACTCAGCAAGCATTTTCTCGGCTTTAAGTGGTCGAAAAGGTCATTCCCTTTCTGGATAGCTAAATCAAATTCGACAAACATTTTGAGGTGCTTTGAATATAAGGTGTGGAGAAGACAGGCTACTGCGCATAGTCCCATTACGTTTTATTATGGAGCTGCACGATATATTGAAGGCACTACAGCAAATTTCTACACTAGTACAGTGGACCATGCAGTTAACCTTATTCTTCTTTCTAGGTAGGCTAAACCCTTTGTTACTTTTTATGTACATTTTGTCTGACGTATTAATTTATTGCACTATTTAAACACATTAAAAATGTGCAATGGGAGCCGGCCGACCCACAATGCTGAAGAAAGTAATCTCCATATATACCAATATATTAAGATATGCATTATTGTATTATATATGAGCGTTTACATGACTACCAATTTACCAGTATATAAGTGGCGAATACCACAGATATGGTGTATAATCTTGTATCAATAAAATTTGACATTGATTCAACATTTTTTAATATCCTGAAATAATAGCCATGGCTTATGCTTCATTAGTCATGAATAATTTCTATAGAGTTAAAAAAAATTCTTTTAACATCCGATTGTAATTTATTTTTATCTTACATTCGTAACTCTATTCTAATGTAGTTTTAATGTGTTAAATTATGTATGTCCATGGTCCTATATTTCATTTGAATTAAAAAATCCTGCTAGAAATAAATTTCCATTAAATTAGCTACATTCATATCCCAATTTTTAGTAACTATATTAAGCATCATGTTGCTTGGTTTAAACATTCTGTCGCTACGTAATGCTGCCAAACAACATCTCGCATTACGTCGGTGTTTACTTTGTATTTGTAGATATGTACCAGGTTTATGTTGAGTACCAAATTTTAAGTGGAAAGAGTGTGGCGCTTATGTATAAGATGCATAGATCATTTCCGTAACTATAATATAAAAATATCATAACAGATCCAATTTGTTGATAAATATTTGCATTAAAGTGGCTCACAACCATTACCAATCCCGATAACATTTTAAGGTGATTGTTATGCGTTCATTTCCCCAACTTGGTTGAGTCAACTCTAGTCGTAGGTCAACTTAAAGATGCACCAGACGGAGAAAAGTGAAGCAGACACGGCATTAAATTTGCGAAAAATAATATTTCATTAATTATGAGCGAAATTAATATTAGCTACAGCAATGTGCATAAAAGGTATTGATTTTTATTGTACTGGCAATGTAGAAGTAGAGAAGCAAAACATCAAATACGTTTTTTAATAATAAGTTGTGAATGAACTTTTTCGTCGCCCTGATAATAAGATTATACTGTCGCCCCACTCAAGCTCAAAGATACCATATTGCGAAAGTGTATACGTACTTTATATTGTCAGGCAGGAGGAATAAATTTAGAGCATTCTTACATCAATTCTTACAATTGTAATTGAATATTATATTGAAAATCAACTCTTGAATCGTTTCAATAAAATTAGAAATGTTAATTGCAATGCGGATGTCCCACAATAAACTAGAGCAACAATATAAATGCGAGCTTAAATTGATCTCTAGTTTTTACTACCTTGTGTAAATGAAGGCACGAATATGAATATTACCTGAAATATAATTCAATATTAAATGATATAAGACAAATGATAATCAAAGTGCCAATGACATCTTGAAAAGGACCGCTGTCAGCTTTTTCAGCGACATAACACCATAACACCCCTCATGGTTACCTGATTGAATGCTTTACAAACGTATCCAAATTAGTTATTATCGTTGCATTATCCAATTTGACGAAATCCTTTCCCGAATATTTTCGAAATAATCATTTTGACACAACAGTGAATCATCTGATAAACTGTGTGATTATATTGAGATGTAACTGTAATGCATTCGAATGTTATAAAATGAGGCGAATGCACTAATTGAACATTTGTTGACGTGTGCGACCGTGTCATGTGTTCGATAGTGACAACAATAAATGCATGTAAACAATTGAAACACAAGATCACTGAAATGTTCATTTGGTTGTTTTACTTTGAGATAGGCCTGCACCAACCATTCAGAAATTGCATTTCATGTAATGTAACATTCCAAGATAACGACAAAAAATACAATGACATCAATACATCTTTCTATTTACCAAATTGAATCGAGGCAATAATCTTTACAATATTGTGGTTAGAGCAGGTATTTGTGATGTACATTTTCAAATCTCACCTTAATGCACATTCGAACTTAGAGTTCTCCCAAATGAACTACATCGTACCAAAGTGAGTAATACAAATGGGTCACATTCGGAAGTTAGATGTTTTAAGGCGAAATGTGAAAACATAAGGGATGTGTAGTACGGATAATTTATGTAATGGTGGCGACAATGTCAAAATACCTTAATTATGCTAGAGAAGAGCTTAATTCTTAATTTAAAACTATTAATTATAAGAAAATGTTAAATGCAAATATACTACTATATAATGCTGTATAATGAATTCCTTAAAATACCTACTTTGTTCATTAAAACCTCGATATTCTTTTTTGTCTGACGTAAATTTATCCCAAAATTACGAACACACCAACATGATAGTTCGCCTACCTAGAAACAAGTATAAGACTGATTGCATTGTCAATTGCGTTTCTAAAAAAGTTTGTTGTAGTATCGTCGTCAAATCGAGCAGGCCCATAATAAAAGGAAATGGGAATCTGTGCAGTAACCATTCTACGCCATACCTTATATTCACGACAGCGAAGGATATTTTCCGAGTTTGTTTTTCTTGTCCAGAAAGGATACGACTTTTTCGACCACTCGCACCGGAGCAAATGTTTGCTGAATTTAAAGCAGGAGCAAATAAACGTAAAGCCTAACAAAGTTACAGAAAAGGTGATTGCTGCAATAAACGAGAGCAAAATGTATATAATAATGGGAAACGTTTTTAAGCCGACTATGACAACCCAAGCTCCAAGAACCGTTAACAAATATCCAATGCTAACTACCACTTCCGCCATAATTCTGACTCCAGAAACGCCAATCTGACTGATACAACTTAGTTCAGAATACAACCGTATAGACTTCTCATCTGGGGGCATTGCTGCAATTATCTTGAGACATTTCAGTTTAATACCAAATGAGGATATCATCGGTAAGATAACAAGTGCAAGTGATCTACATGACTCCAGGTTTACCCATACAGTAGCGAACAGCGTGAACGTCATTTTGATAAAAATGGTGACCTGGCTGTTTGGTTGAGGAGGTATTGCGGAAATGACATAGTGAATGGGGCGAATATTTGTAAAGAAATGCAACCATCCAAACGTTGTTCCAATGATGAAGAACAATATCACAATCATACTCGTGATAATTCCAATGAGATCACAAGAACGACCTTTCCGCAGTGCTTTTCCCATCTCTGCAAATAGAAATATTGATTTACCAACAGATAAGAGACCCATGTCATGTTACTTCTTTTACCGACCACACTACGTCTTGGCAGTCCTTAATGCTTGACTGGACGTTCCGAAATTTAAAATAATAGAATAACTGATTTACATACCTCGACGAAATAGAGCTTTTGCGGATATACCATTCGAGAATCCCTTTGGTCTCTTGTCATTCCTGAGCTTCCTGTCAAATTCGAAAAGGTTGTTTAACCATCCTTCGAAAATATGTTCCCCTTGTGCGATAATTATCAAATTTAGGCAAAATGGTAGAGCAACTAAACAAATGATCTCGAAGAACAAAATAGCTAGATGGAGTGACATCTCATCTGGCTTATGTAGAGCGTACTCCAACACAATGAAGCTACACATGATGATTGCGTACAATTTTGCCGCGAGGGAGAAGTAAAGTGGCGCCAGGTTTCTCCGGTCTCGACTAATGTGATATCTTTCCTCGTTGGTATTCATGTATGGCACATGATCATACATGCGGTGTGCGAACAGTTTATTGTTCAGCTCGTACGCTTTCCACAATAATGGGGTCGCCATGGCTAAGAAATTTGGCTCTACTAATCAAATAATTTGATAGGACGATTACTGACGAGTGGTATTAATTGAGGCTGCTAAATGTGGCAATGTGGCAGTATACGCAATGATGAGAGAACAATTGAATGCTGTTGCTAAGTGTATGGTTTTCAATTTAATGTCCGCTATGATTGATTTTATCTAGAGAGTTACCTATAGCTTTTTTCCTAAAATTGGTTCTCCTCCTGGCACATGTACAGAAAGTCATAAACCCTGGACATTAGTTGTGCAATGTTACATTCCTCTTACCATGGATACCAGTGAGCAATTTTTTAATATCCTGAAATTATAGCCATGGCTAATGCTTCCTTAGTCATGAATAATTTATGTAGAGTTAAAAATATTATCTTGATATCCGACTGTAATTCATTTTATCTTGTATTCTCAACTCTATTTTAATTTAGTTTTAACATGTTCATACCTTCAATTTGAATTTTTAAAAATCAGCTAGAAATAAATATCCATTACATTACCTGACTTTACATCCCAATAGGTATTAACTATATTAATATTACACGCCGGGCACATGAGTAGCTCCTTGGTTATAACATTCTGCCGCTACATAATGCTTCGCAACAATATCTGGTATTATCTTGGCGTTTCGTTTGTATTTTTGGATATGTAGCAGACTTGTGAAGCTTTAGGTTGGCATTTTACAGCATTGCATTGGCATGGCATGGTCAGGCTGTAGTACTTATGCAAAAGATTCAATATATCATTTTTCTAGCTGAAATATCAGAACAACTCCAATTTTTTAATTTTATATTTGCAAGAAAATGATTGCAATATCGTATTCAGTTTGTTGGTTCAAACAAAGAGTAGGCGAAATTCAAATACTAACACGTATCTACATTTTGTAATTCATGACAAATATCTTTGATTTTGAAATGCTGAAACCACAAGCATTTTATCAATAATAGCCTTTTTGTACATTGTAGACAGAAAAGGGTAACGATTGAAATACGTTGTGGGGTTCCGTTCATTAACTGACATGACACTTGCTTCAACCCAAATACCAAAAGCAAAACTGAAATGAGTCAGGACGCCAGAAACAAACTGTTGAGGAATCCCATGACGAGTGGGGTTGGTAATTCTGTGGCCATACTCGAACCATTTATCGCTATTGTAAAGAAAAAGTGGGATACATATGTAGTGTGGAATAGTATGTCAACTAGCTTTCATTATTTCGGGAAGACTTTTTAATCTCGTATTTACGGTGATGAAATAATTGGCAACCGGTGCTCAGTAATGATGCCACACACATGTAAGGAGAAATATAATACATTAAGAATTAATCTATAGTACAAATGAAACCACCTTAACAATTAAGGCCTGAGTGTAATCAGCGCCACGCCTATTATTTAACAGGGCAGTCACTCATCAACCATTAGCAGTAGTCATTCGGTAAGATTTTAAGGTGATTGTTCTCCATCCATTTCTTCTCCTTGGCTGAATCAACTCCAATTGCAGATATGCTCCTTATTTACTCAATTAATAAATCTGAGATTTCATGATGTACACTGATACTCTTCGAATCTATATTTGCCTTTGATTCTGCCCGTATCTGTATCAATGCAATTATTTATGCTCCTACAAAAAACGGCAGTCACTTTCACCGACGATATAAAATGAACATATTTACTTTAAAATCTGCCATTGGCATATGTAATCTGAGACAAAATTCTAGAATATTAAATCCCTAAAGCTGACCCACATTAATCTGTAATAGCACCTAACCAGTCACCGAACATTACTTAATCATGGATTATGCTTCCTTAGTCATGAATAATTTATATAATGCTATACATTTCACTTAACATTCGAATTTAATTTATTTGTATCTTGAATTCCCAATCCGATACGAATGTAGTTTTAATATGCTATATCACATACGTTCAATTTGAATTAAAAAATCCTGCTGGAAATAAATTGCTTTTACATTACCAACCTGCACTTCAAAACACGTATTAACTATTAACTAGCAACCTGTCCCTAAATACGGACGCTGGTATAGATTTAGGGAGCGTGAACGTATACTCTGTTAATATACATGTACTTACATATTTAGGGCTCCACGTGATAACTTAATTGTATAGAAGAATATGTCAATAAAATATAAACTCACAGGCGGAATTGCAAAGAAAATTTGTTCATATTTTGGTTTAAACAACTTTCACTATGTTAATCAGCGCGCTGGATAGGAGGACCAACTGTCAATTTTTTAGCCAATTCTAATGAATATATATTTCCTGCCTTTTCTAAATATTTGGGCGCGCCACGATCAGTATGTTGTTTGAAAACGGTTTTAAACATTTTAATCAGAGTGCTTAATTGTACCAAATATTACCCTTGACAGCGTAAGTTTGTGGAAAAAAGTCCTTATTTTCACTCTATTATGGTACCATGTTCATATGACGTGATCGCTTCTGTTGCCACCCCACCTCCATCATTAGTTTTCTCATTCGGGTTTCCAGTGCAGAGTATGTAATAGTTACGCCTTGGAGCATGTTGGTCCCACCCACTAGTCACCATCAAAAAGTGTGACATTTGTGGTGGACACCGCTCCCAGACGGTGGGCGTCGTTCATCGTTCCAGAATCACAGTCAAGTCATAGAATGAAATGCAGAAAAGGGGAAGGAAGCCTCCTCCCAAATGAGAAACCATCCCCTGAATATGGCCTCAAAACTGGTTGAGAATTTTCATTGGCTATTTTTGATAAGCTCTGTTCATCTCGGAATCGCATCTCCTGTTGTCTGTGGAATGTCGTTTGTTTCCTTTGACTTTGTTGAGGCCGAACGGATCATTTTTAATTGCAATCCGAGCAACTAGTGTGAGAGCAAACAAGAGAACTCGTTCATTGAACTGCGCACGCAAGCTCAAGCAATTAAGTTGCTGCTGAAGGAGGTGGGGTGGCAACAGAAGCGATCACGTCATATGAACATGGTACCATAATAGAGTGAAACTGAGGACTTTTTTCCACAAACTTACGCTGTCAAGAGTAATACCTATTTTTTTATTTAATTCTGATATAAAACAAATCCCGCTATTTTACCTTCTAGAGGGCGCCACAATCAATGTTAATTGATAAACATAGCAGATGCTGATTCTACGCATCAAAATCTATCTGCGAACTAATTTTCAGCGCAATTCAAAAAAGAGTAAATTTGCAAACCGTTACACAGGTTCTTCCATTATTTTACCAACATTGTTCAAAAACCGTTAACGTTTTAAAATTCGATTAACGTAGTTATCAGTGGCAACTTGGTCGTTGTAATATTTGCATACATTGGGGCACTAATGATGCATTATACTTTGAGTTGGCGTACGAAAATGAATGCAATTTTCAGTTTTTGACTTTTGACCTCTTAATTGGCAGTGAAAGGTTTTTAATATCGAATTGTGATACCCCCATTGCACTTCCCCATCTTTGTAGCTTCAAAACGATACCTTGCACGACTTTTTGCGATTTGAAACTAAAAAGTTTTAGGAATCACAAACAAAAAATCCTATTTGTATTAAGTATATAGATATTATTACACGACGGGCATATACGTAGCTCTTGGTTTAAACATTATGTTGCTACATAATGCTTCGAAACAATGCATGGTATTATCTCGGTGTTTCCATTGTATTTGTGCATATGTAGCAGATTTATTATGAGTAGCAAATTTTAAGTTAGTATTTTAAGTGGATGGAGTGTGGCGCTTATGCATATGATTCAATTGATCGTTTCCATAACTAAAATATTAAATTTTGAAGGTGATTGCTACGCGATAATTTCTCCAACTTGGCTGAGTCAACGTCAATCGTAAGTAAATTTAAAGATGAACCGGAAGGATAAAATTGAAAACAGGCAGTGTTAAATTTGACAAAAGTAAATATTTAATTAATTATGAGCGAAATTAATTTTAAACTATGGCAATGCACATAAAACCTATTCATTATTATGTACTTCAGCTTGTGCTGTAGGAGAAACGTCAAAAGTAGAGACGCAAATGTGCATATAAGCCGTATTTGAATCATAAGTTGAGAATGAACTGTTTCGTCGCCCTGATTATAGTGTTGTACTGTCAAGCTGTTGTACCCAAACTCCAAGATATCATATTGCTAATGTATATGCACACTTTATATTGTCAAGCAGGAAGAATAAATTTAGATAATTCTTACATTGAATTAATTATAATTGAATATTAAGTATATTGAAAATCAACTCTTGAATCGTTTCAATAAAATTATAAATGTTAATTGCAATGCTGATGTCCCAAAATAAACTAGAGCGACAATATAAATGAGAGCTTAAATTTATCTCAGGTTTTTACTATCTTGCGTAAATGAAGGCACGAATATGAATATTACCTGAAATATAATTAAATGACATAAGACAAATGATAATCAAGGTTCCAGTGACATCTTGCAAAGGAGCGCGGTCAGCGTTTCCAGCGAATAACGCCCCTCATGATTATTTGAATGATTTACAAACGTATCCAAATTATTTATTCTTGTTGCATTATCCAATTTGACGAAATCATTTCCCGAATATCCTCGAAGTAATCATTTTGACACAACAGTGAATCATCTGTAAAAACTTTGCGATTATATTGAGATGTAACTGGAATGCATCCGAATGTTATCAAATGAGGCGAATGCACGAATTGAACCTTTGTTGACGTGTGCAACCGTGTCATGTGTTTGATAGTGACAACAATAAATACAATTGAAGTGAACAATTGAAACACAAGATCACTGAAATGTTCATTTGGTTGTTTTACTTTGAGATAAGCCAGCACCAACCATTCAGAAATTGCATTGCATGCAATGCAACATTCCAAGTTAACGACAAAAAATACATTGACATCAATACATCTTTCTATTTACCAAATGGGATCGAGGCAAAAATGTTTACAATATTGTGGTTAAAGCAGGTATTTGTGATGGACATCTTCATATCTCGCCTTAATGCGCATTCGTCATTAGAGTTCTCCAAAATGAACTACATCGTACCAAAGTGTGCAATTCAAATGGGTCACATTCGGAAGTTAGATGTTCTAAGCAAAATATGAAAACGTAAGGGACGTGTAGTACGGATAATTTATGTAATTGTGATGGCAATGCCAAAATACCTTAATTATGCTAGAGAAGAGCTAAATTCTTAATTTAAAACTATTAATAATAAGAAAATGTTAAAGGCAAATATGCTACTATATAATACTGTATAATGAATTTCGAGAAATAGATAGAGCTACCCAACCCCCGGCACATCTACGAGTCAAAACCAAAATCTGTATGCGATGATGATGGTAGTGACGTAGGCATCAGCGTAAAAGGCACCTTGTTCCTTGTTTACATGTACACTTTTGGCTAATTCTCACGCCGTGAATTGATTTTCATAATAAATCGGACGATCTAACGCACAGAGAGGAATACCCAATAATGGTAATGCTAACGGAGTCTACGTCATAATTCAATTTTTCGTTAAAAGTGTCTGATGCTCCGAACCTAGAATATATACTCCTTGAGAGCTACCTTGTTAATCAAAACCTTTTTAACCTAGCTTTTTTAAACGTAACTTTATCTTAAAATTACAAACGCATCAGCATAATATTTCGCCTACCTAGAAACAAGTATAAGACTGATTGCATTGTCAATTGCGTTTCTAAAAAAGTTTGTTGTAGTATCGTCGTCAAATCGAGCAGGCCCATAATAAAAGGAAATGGGAATCTGTGCAGTAACCATTCTACGCCATACCTTATATTCACGACAGCGAAGGATATTTTCCGAGTTTGTTTTTCTTGTCCAGAAAGGATACGACTTTTTCGACCACTCGCACCGGAGCAAATGTTTGCTGAATTTAAAGCAGGAGCAAATAAACGTAAAGCTTAACAAAGTTACAGCAAAGGTGATTGCTGCAATAAACGTGAGCAAAATGTATATAATAATGGGAAACGTTTTTAAGCCGACTATGACAACCCAAGCTCCAAGAACCGTTAACAAATATCCAATGCTAACTACCACTTCCGCCATAATTCTGACTCCAGAAACGCCAATCTGACTGACAAAACTTAGTTCAGTGTACAACCGTATAGACTTCTCATCTGGGGGCATTGCTGCAATTATCTTGAGACATTTCAGTTTAATACCAAATGAGGATATCATCGGTAAGATAGCAAGTGCAAGTGATCTACATGACTCCAGAGTTACCCATATTGCAGCGAACAGCGTGAACGTCATTTTGATAATAATGGTGACCTGGCTGTTTGGTTGAGGAGGTAGTTTGCAAATGACATAGTAAATGGGACGAATATTTGTAAAGAATAGTAACCATCCAAACGTTGTTCCAATGATGAAGAACAATATCACAATCATACACGTGATAACTCCAATGAGATCACAAGAAGGACCTGTCCGCAGTGCTTTTCCCATTTCTGCAAATAAAAAAATTGATTTACCAACAGCCAAGAGGCCCCTGTAAAGACTACGATCTACATATAATCATAGTCATGTTACTTCGTTTACCAACCACACTACGTTTCGGCAGGCATTGTTGGGTATTTTTCAGAGGCCAAATCTCATTGAATTTTGTTAATCGCAAACACTTTGGGAGACATTTAACAGAGTGCCAAATGTTCCCTCATAATCTGTGCACATATGCCATAAGCATCTTTAAAGCTGATTGACCCCCCCTTCCCTTCAAAAAATGGATTTTGCCCATATTTCTCTCAGCAATGGGGCTTGACCTGAAACTAATAAATGCAAAGTTTCAGGAGCCTCCGACTATTGTGGGGACCGCCACCCCCATGTATGTGTTTTGCTGATTTTGATTCCCTTGTTAAATTGACGTGTGCGCCATTTTCACAGCTTTCAAGATATCTTCAATCTGAGACCGGATTCGGATTCTCCAACTCTAAATTGGTCTATGGCACCTTTTCGATTTTCGATATTCAAATTTGTGTTGAAATGGTAGGCCTCCGAATTTGGAAAATCGTTGAAAAACGACAATTTTTGAGAATCCTTAAAAATACCAAAATTGGACATATTTGTGGCTCTGTCGTTCTCCCATTCGAACTCCCACACAAAATCTGAAATATACGTTTTGAAGCTCGGGAAATGGGCTTTCCGAAGCAAATTTTCATGCATCTATATGCCTAGGAATTCACAGGTAAGCGGAGATAGAATTACTTCTTGTTTTCTAAACACTTCATATTGAGAATCTGGATAACGAAACTTACCACACCTACACTTTACATTAAAACAAAATTGTGCTAATGCACAAATATAGCGCTTTAAAAATTAGTAATGGAGACCAAATTTGGCATTCGGAATAGCTGTATTAGAAAGCAGCAGCGCTGCTGTCATATTATGTTGAAATACGACATAACCAAAATCAGTCGTCATATGCTATTACATACTGTCATCACAGATTAATACAGTCGGTCATGAAGATGGGGCCGCAATTACTAATTTTTAAAGCGCTATCTTTGTGCATTAGCACAATTTTGTTTTAATGTAAAGTGTAGGTGTGGTAAGTTTCGTTATCCAGATTCTCAATATGAAGTGTTTAGAAAACAAGAAGTAATTCTATCTCCGCTTACCTGTGAATTCCTAGGCATATAGATGCATGAAAATTTGCTTCGGAAAGCCCATTTCCCGAGCTTCAAAACGTATATTTCAGATTTTGTGTGGGAGTTCGAATGGGAGAACGACAGAGCCACAAATATGTCCAATTTTGGTATTTTTAAGGATTCTCAAAAATTGTCGTTTTTCAACGATTTTCCAAATTCGGAGGCCTACCATTTCAACACAAATTTGAATATCGAAAATCGAAAAGGTGCCATAGACCAATTTAGAGTTGGAGAATCCGAATCCGGTCTCAGATTGAAGATATCTTGAAAGCTGTGAAAATGGCGCACACGTCAATTTAACAAGGGAATCAAAATCAGCAAAACACATACATGGGGGTGGCGGTTCCCACAATAGTCGGAGGCTCCTGAAACTTTGCATTTATTAGTTTCAGGTCAAGCCCCATTGCTGAGAGAAATATGGGCAAAATCCATTTTTTGAAGGGAAGGGGGGGGGGGGTCAATCAGCTTTAAAGATCCTCCATTTGTATTTTCATGAACTGATACTGAATTCAACCACCAAAATCCTAACAAAGCACTTTTAAAACCATAAGTGCGCTTGAGTAAGCTTATGTCATTGATGGAGAATATAGCCAGTGGTTTTGCCATTAAGAATAGGCCTGATATTTCCGCTCTCTATTGGGGGCAGTACTACCATTTATTACAGTCCTGGCGTTGCGTTGTAAAATTTCGGCGCTTTACGCGCTGTGGTTCCTTCATTTGTAAATGATAATAAGACGAAGAAAGAAGCCCACTCCAACAAATATTTCCGTTGTTTTTAATCGATTAAATATGTTCCCAGAACCGTAAGATTTCCACTGACGAATGCTTATTTAGGGAACATACTAGCCTTGTGCCTGCTTTGATGAAATTTGGGTTGCAGAATTCTGAATCAGGGCGTACAAAAGGTAAATGAAAGTAAACGTCTTGCACAGATATCGAATGAACAGGACTGTACATCTATTTGTAAGTAAGACTAAATGGCAAAGTCTCCAAAAATATGCAGCTCTGTTACCTAGGTATGATTTCCCAAGAGTCTACTCATTAATTTGCCACGCAACCAATAGGTTAAAAGCTCGACACAAAATCGTTTTGTATGTTAGTCGTCAGACAATTATCTTGGTATTATTTGTATAAGATTTTCCAAGCTCGTATTATTCACTATAGTTAACTATCACAATAAAGCTCTATGCCCCTATACATTTTAGATAAGTATAATCGACGTGGGCAATCGGAAACGTGACGTGTATACATAACTTCTTGCAGCTCCTTTCCATATACGATATGCATGCCTACAATTGAAATACGGTACACAGCCTGGGAAATGAATGAAGCTTTCAGGCGAATTGTAAGGAAAGGAATTTATGAATGCCAGCAAGTTCAAAAATTACGGCATTTCATGTCAGTCGTATGGATTTGTGGTACCGTGAGAATCTTCAGTTCCTACAGTGAAATTTGAAAATCTAGACATTTAGATTGCCTGGATAATTGTCCTCTGATTAACACACAAAAAGAATTTTATCTTTAGTTTTATAATTGTTGATTATACAATCAAATCGGAGAGCAGAATTTAGCGAAGGTTCTGAATAATCACGGCATCAACGGAAACCTGGGACAGCGTAACTTTACCATTTATTCTGCATTGGCATACCCTATTAACAGAGAGCGAAATGACTCTGAAAAATGCTCGACTAGACATTCCGAAATTCAAAATAATAGAATAACTGATTTACATACCTCGACGAAATAGAGCTTTTGCGGATATACCATCAGAGAATCCCTTTGGTCTCTTCTCATTCCTGAGTTTCCTGTCAAATTCTAAAAGGTTGTTTAACCATCCTTCGAAAATATGTTCCCGTTGTGCGACAATTATCAAATTCAAGCACAAGGGTAGAGCAACTAGACAAATGATCTCGAAGGACAAAATGGCTAGATGGAGTGACACCTCCTCTGGCTTATATAGGGCGTACTCCAACACAATCAAGCTACACATGATGATTGAGTACAATTTCGCCGCGAGGGAGAAATAAAGTGGCACCAGCTTCCTCCGGTCTCGATTAATCTGATATCTTTCCTCCTTGGTATTCATGTATACGAAATGATCATACAAGCGGTGTGCGAACAGTTTATTGTTCAGCTCGTACGCTTTCCATAATAATGGGGTCGCCATGACTAGGCTCTGCTAACCAAATAATTTTACAGGACGAGTGCTGACGTGGGTACGTTTGTGGCTGCTAAATGTCGCAATGTGACAGTATACGCAACGATGAGAGAATAATTGAATACTGTTGCTAAGTGTATGGTTTTCAATTTAATGTCCGCTTGTGGTTGATTTTATCTTGAGGGTTATATATAGGTTTTCTCCATCCTGGGACATGCACATAAAGCGGTAAGCCCAGGACATTAGTTGTGCAATGTTATATTTCTGTTGCCATAGATACCAGTGAACAATTTTTAATATCCTGAAATAATAGCAATGACTTCTTCATTAGTTATGAATAAAACATGCAAAGTTAAAATATGTCTCTTAACATTCGACTGTAACTTATTTTTATCTTATATTCGTAACTGTATTCTGATTTCTGATGTAGTTTTAATCTCTTAAATTATGTATGTCCATGGTTCAACTTTCAATCTAAATTTAAAAAATCCAGCTAGAGATAAATTTCCATTAAATTAACTAACTTCACATCCCATCAGGTAGTAACTATATTAATATTACCCGACGGGCACATGAGTAGCTCATTTGATAAAACAGTGTGTCGCTGCAATGCTTTAATGTCGCAATGTGAGAGTATACGCAACGATGAGAGAATAATTGAACAATGTTGCTAAGTGTATGATTTTCAATTTAATGTCCGCTTGTGGTTGATTTTATCTTGAGAATTATATATAATTTTTCTAAAATTGGTTCTCCTCCTGGCACTTTTACGGAAATCGGTAAGCCTTTGAAATGAGTTGTGCAATTTTGTATGGCTTCTGCAATATATACTAGTGAACAGTTTTTTAATATCCTGTAAAAATAACCATGACTTTTGCTTCTATAGTCATGAATAATGGTTAAAAGGTTTATGTACGTGGGGGCTTTTTATGAAAATTGGACGATTTTCGGCGTGGATATCTCCACATAAATTACATACCATGGTATGTGGGGCACATCAAGCGAAAGAGAATTTTCTGCTCTTTCTTTTGAGTATTCGAATGACTTTCAACTCATTCATTTGCGTATGTGAGGACCATGCAAGCCAATCGATCCAAATTTAAAGAAAATCCAAAAATGAAATTTTGAATGTATTTTGAGAAGATATGTCTATATTCCGCTTTTAGAGTGGAATTTCCGGATTCAACTTTGACCGGTAACGGAACACACCTTCATGTCCTTTTGAGAAACAGCGGACACCTTGTAGTTAAAATGACTAGAACTTTGCCAAAATTCTCCTTGTAGTGGGATACGATGGTGTTTTGAAACCCTGAATATCAGATTTCGTAGATGTTAGTACCCAATCGGCGGTATATCAAAATCCAATATACAATAAGGAAGGTACCCTAACGTGCTCAACATATGGGCAAACAAAAGAAACTTGAAGCATAAATCAGTCTCAAGACGAGGCACAATTGTTGGACTTACGGTCTGTCCCAAGTTCCCTGAGATTTACTGTTACATTTCTTGAGTGACCAGAGTGAAAATACTGGCTTGAGGCATTGCATATCTTCACCATCGTATTTGCAACTTATTTCTGAACTATCCAGAATGATTTTTGGTGGGGAAATTAAAAAGTGGCTTCGGCAGGAGCACATCCAGTTCAGTCGATGTGGTGAAAATGTGATTTTTAAAGTTTGAAACTAAAGACGCCACCATTCTTCACAGAATGCAATTACGTTCATGTTCATTGGTGGGACGGATACCTAGACATTAGGACTAAATATGTTGAAAAGTGGAATGGTGTACGGTAACGTGTGCGTGAATGAGGGGCGCACAAAATCGTCCAATTTTCACAAAAAACAACCACGTATAGCTAAAAGTTATATTTATGTAAAGCTAAAAGCTGTATTTATGTAAAGTTAAAAGATTTCTCGTAATATCCGACTGTAATTCATTTTATCTTGTATTCTCAACTCTATTTTAATGTAGTTTTAACATGTTAAAAATACATGTTCATATCTCATACTTTCAATTTGAATTAAAAAATTCAGCTAGAAATAAATTTCCAATACATTACCTGACTTCAGAATCCCAATAGGTTTTAACTATATTAATATTACACGACGGGCTCACGAATAGCTCCTTGGTTAAAACATTCTGCCGCTGCATAGTGCTTCGAAAGAATATCTGCCATTATCTCGGCGTGTCCCTTACATTTGTGGATATGTAGTAGATTTATGATGAGTATTAAGATTTAAGTTGGGCATTTTAAGTGGACAGACACTAGCGCTTATGCTTTAGATTTCATGCGACATTTCCGTAGATAAAACATGATCACAGTTCCAAGTTATTCATAAATATTTGCAGCAATGTGACTGCAATATTCGTATTCAATCTGTTGGTTCAATCAATGAGTAGGCGAAACTCATGGACGAAATGCAGTAAAGATTGGAAATCCGTCGTGGAGTTTTTTTGATTAATTAAGATGTACTTGCTTCAACACAAATATTACTAGCAAAACTGAAGAGTTAGGAGGCCACACACGGTCATTTACGGAGCCCATTGACGAGTAGGATTACAATCATGGGGCCATACTCGAACACTTTATCGCAATCGTTAATTAAAAGTGGAGTATTGTGCGTGGAATAATCATTAAATTAGCAATCATTATTTAGGGGATAGCTTTTTAATGTACGCATTTACGGTTTAGCGTTCATTACAATGAAATACCCTTTGATCAGTATTGGTGCCACAGATAGACACAGTTGTGAAAAAGATAATCCACAAGCATTCATGGATATTACAAATTGAAACCAACATATGAATAAAGAGGCGTGTTTAACTCGGCTCGCCAATTAATAATACAATAAATACGAATCTATAATTGAATCATTTCATTACCTAGTTTATGTATTTACATGTATCATTACGTAGTATCAATTGTGGTGTTCCTAAAGTAGCCAGCAACTAATACACTTAATGAATGGACACGGGAGTTACAAGATAAATAAATTACATATTACATACTAACGAACATATTGCGTGATAATTTAAATTACTTGATAAAAATTTGAAACTATTATTTATATTCCACAACTTATCTGGTAACGACGAACGAAATCGAAACAAGAATACCAACCACAAACACAACAACGTCGTCTTCGCCATCTTGAATGGAATTGCTTTGTTTTTTACTTGCACTTCAATGAAATTACGCTTTCAAAAAATTTGAACCTTTTATCTGCAGACAGTTGGGTTGTTTTCTATATTGCCAATTTGCGTTGCTAATGTCAACAGTAGATGGTTTTGCAGCATGAAAATAGGACTACCCAAGTGGCGGGTGAATAGATGCATAATCTGGAGAAAGTTGTGTTTCAGGTAGTTGATTAGAATTGACTTGATCTTGGATGGAAATTTGTTTTGCCTTATTTATTTTGATATTTCATCCAACGTATTCCTTAATGTTTTGTCGCCGCCTATGAATTTGCTATGGCAGCGACTATTAAATGGTCATGAACCACATCCACGGCTTTGTCACACATACATATAGATAAAAATTTAATAGTGTATATGTCAAAATAATTTATGTTATTATAAGAGTTCTTCTAATCTCTTTCTCACACATTTACTTATAAATACTCCTGGTATTGTATTTCGTAAAATCTAACTATTCCAGAGTTTTCAGCACCGCTGATTATTTAGGTGACATTCATTTCAGCCGATTTGGTACAGTACGTACCGTGCCGTACCAAACGATGTCAACGTTTTGCCAAGTGAAGTCGGGACTATTCCCACTCTAGTTCATACAAACTTTACTCTGATTTTTATTCATTTTTCCGATATCCTAAACAGCAGGAACTCTCATCAGAAAAGAACGAATTACAAAAACTAGAACAATGTTAACGGCATGGTCTACTACGCTGCTGCAAAAAATTATTTCGGTACTTTCGTGAAAGCGTGTACATTCATAATAAGACAGAATGGGAATCTGTGCAGCTACACGTGTACTCCAAAGCATATACTCAAAGCATCTCAACATGTTCTCCGAATTTGATTTCTTGATCCAATATTGGAAAGACCGCTTCGAGCACTCGCATCTGAGCAAATGATTTCTGAATTTGTAACAGCTGCAGACAAACGTAAGACTTAATAGCCCAGTAACAAATGTAGTTGTTGCAATAAACGACATTACCATGTACGTGACAACGGGGAAAGTTTTCAACCCAACTACAAGCATCCAAATTCCAAGAACCGTTAACAGAAATCCAACTCCCATTACCCCTGTAGCCATATTTCTAAGACCAGACATTCCAATTTCCAATTAGTAAGGAATAGTAGCCAGCCAAACGATGTTGCAACGATGAAGCACATAATAACCATGGTAAACATTGTAACTCCAATAACGTCACCTGACCGCTTTTTGCTCAGAAGCTTGCGTATTTCTGTAATGCGCTAGAAAAAAAATTGCATAATCATAAACCATGTGAGCATAATATATAATATTTTGTTCGTAATATATTAAAAGGGCTACCTTGAATGATCAATGATGCTGATGAGATGTCATCGGCAGATTCATTCAGCCTGTTGGTCTTCCTGTCAAATTCGAAAAGCTTATTTTGCCAGCCTCCAAAAATATCTTCGCCTTGTATAATAGTTACAACGTTTAAGCAAAATGCTAGAAAAATTAAACAAGCAACTTCGAAGCTAAGAATTGCGACGTGCAGAGGCAGTTCCGGTGGTTTTAATATAGCGTACTCCAACACGGCAAAGATGCAGAGGAAGATTGCGTAGACATTTGGTGCGAACGAGAAATAAAAGGGAATAAGTTTGCGACAGTCTCGTTCAAATCGAAATCTTTCCTCAATTGTGCTCATGGACACAATGTGGTTATACATGCGTTTGGCGAACAGGTTGTTGTTTATATCGTAAGCCTTCCATAGCAACGGTGTCGCCATGATTACTAAACGTTTTTTAGTCTCCTTTTCGTGAATATTTTGAACAGTAAATGGAACAAAGGCGGAAACGTTTTCTCAATGTGATATTAAATTAGAATTAATTTAAGGTTATGAATGCAATGTTTCTTTTTTAATTATTTGACAGTTTTTACATTTTATCCCGTAATTTCCGTAAATCTTGTCAAAGACAGTAAAGCTCTAATGCGTTGACACGAGCTTAGCTTTGTTGTTTGCATTTCTGTAACGTAAGTACTGAAGCATTATATTGTGGAGAAAAGTCCGTCGACTTGTTAATTCTATTTTTCTGTTCAAATAAACCAATTTAAATTGAAATTGTTTTTCATTTATAACAATTACTTTATTAGACTATTAATCAGAAACGGATACGCGATAGCGATCCAGTCGACGATATGGTTATTATCGTTTCTGATGAGGTTATTTGTAATGAAATGAATTTTTTTAAATTGTCTCGGAAACTCCAATTTGACGTTCATGTTCCTTGAGAGAGTATTACAAGTTTTTTTTCCGAAATATGATTCGACGTTTTCTTTATATGCTATGATTTGACAATCAACACACGAGTTCACTTGAATAGCTTCAAACGCTGTTTATATTAGAAATAAATATTAGCAATTTATATTAGAAATGAAAGTAATCATGGAGTGCATCGGACTACTTTACTAAATTTAGATTACATAATTAACTTTAAATCATATAATATGTCATCATAATAGAGTTTCCCAGACAAATTGATAAACGTCTAGTCATAAAAAATAATATAATTAGAAAAGAACTAGATATGAACTTTTTCAGATACTGAATTATTTATCCTGGTTGATTAATAACCTAATGAAAAAATTATTCTAAACGAATACTAGTAAAAAAGAATAACTATTATAGTTTTAATTGATTTACATAGTTGAATAAGTAAATTACATTAAGTAATTGGTTTACTTTCCTCGACATAAAAACATTATACAGTTATTTCCGGTTGCCGTTTACAGCAATAAAACAAAGCATTATTCGTGCTCAAAGCTTTCGAGTTTCAAAGGCCTAATAACAGATTTTATCTAAACGGACAATAATGAAAACAAGGCATAATTTTAATTATTTATCATGGTTTAATTACATAGACAAACAAAAAAAAAAGAGTAGACGAACTTTCCTTTGGCTTAAAAGATTAGGCAGTCGTACCCGTGCGTGCATTACTGAAAGGATAAAACTATGCACGACTCTTGCTCACAATATACGAGTTTAATAGCAGAGGACGTGACATGAACATATATAAAGACCATAATTAATTTTGAAAAACTATACATAACGAACAAGATCGAATCAAGTATATTTGAATATTAAAGTGAAAAGTATCCACGTAACCAAAGTACGCATCTACTCTCCCGTCATCCCGCTATTCTGTGTCACTTTGAAACCTTCTGCAGCAAACACGCACCCAAATTAACTGTCATCCTGTCATATTGTTGGGATTCAAAGTACAAGTTTCTTAGTCATGGCGACCCCATTGTTGTGGAAAGCGTACGAGCTGAACAATAAACTGTTCACCGACCGCATGTACAATCATTTGGTATACATGGATACCAAAGAAGAAAAATATCGGATTGAACGAGATTTGAGAAAGCTGACCCCGCTTTATTTCTCGTTCATGGCAAACTTTATCATAATCGCATTCTGTAGCTTCGTTGTGTTGGAGTACGCTCTACATAATCCCGTGGAATTGTCACTTCATATAGCAATTCTTTGCTTCGAGATTGTTTGTCTAATTTCTCTGCCATTTTGCTTGAATTTGATAAATTTCACACAAGCAGAAGGTGTTTGGGAAGGATGGTTAAATAACCTGTTTGAATTTGACAGGAAGCTCAGGAATGAGAAGAGACAAAAGGGATTCTCGCGTGCAAAATCTTTCAAAATGCTAATTCGTCGAGGTAAGTAAATCATTAAAACTGTTGTACACACACCATTTGAGAAGAAGAATAGAGTATTTTACGCATGTTTTTTTTGGTTTGCAGAATTGAGTTACGTATTCCGCAGAGACCGACCTTGTGACTTTACTGGAATTGTGCTGTGTGTCGTGGTCGTACTGTTCTTAATAGTGGGGACAACGTTTGGATTGTTTGCATTCTTTGCAAACATACGTCCCATTTACTTCGCAATATGCAAAATACCCCCTGGACCAAACAACAAGTTCACTATATTGCTCAAAATGCACTTTGCATTACTTGTTACATTCTGGGCAAATCTCGAGTCATGTCGGTCCATTGTACAATTTATCCTTCCGTTGGTATCCGCGTTTAGCATTACACTAAAATGTCTCAAGATAATTTCAGCAACGCCCCCGGATGAGAACTCCATGCGGTTGTATACTGAGCTTAGTTGGATCAGTCGGATTGGCCTTTCTGGCGTTAGAAATATGGGCCAAGTGACGGTTGGCATTGGGTATTTGCTAACGGTTCTTGGAGTTTGGGTGGTTATAGTTGGGCTGACTGCGTTTCCGATTATCATATACATTTTGCTAACGTTCATTGCAATTGTCACCATTGCCACAGCGTTATTAAGCCTTACATTTGTTTGTGCGTGCTTTAAATTCAGCAAACACTTGCTCAGATGTCAGTGGTCGAAAAGATCATATCCCTTCTGGATACGTAAAACAAACTCGGAAAATATTCTGCGTTGCTTTGAATATAAGGTATGGCGTCGACGCGTAGTTGCTCAGATTCCCATTTCCTTTTATTACGGGCCTGCCCGTGTCGATGAAGATACTATATCAAACTTTTTCCATAACGCAGTGGACCATGCCGTCAGCCTAATTCTTGTTTCTAGTTAATACGTTATTGCATGTAATAGTAATTCCTAATCGATGTCTGTTATAACAGAGCACTGATAGAATAATTTAGTAAATTCTATGATTGAATTATCTAATATAATTGAATACAGAATATAATTGAATAGCATAACGGTAAAATATAGTTGCACAAACAGTTTTAAAACGCATAATAAACTAATATTTGGAAATATGTGAAATAAGTTATTAAATATCTATTAATATGCACATGTATGTTATTCATGGCTATTTAGTAGTCGTCTCCTTTATTGCCGACCAATTGTCCTTGTTTTTGTTTGGACACAAGGCGTAAACGATGCAGTCTGTCAACTAAAATGCTAATTTCAACATTGTCATTCCACAACTAGCGGATATGTAATTGAAAACACATAACATTAAACCAACGCCCGTCTGATTATTAAAATTGGGCAAGAACGCAATGTTTAAATTCGGAGAAAGAACATTGCGACATCTTGTAATATTAAAAGTTAAAATCTATTGGATTATAAAGTTAATTCACGAAATGCAATTTATTTCGGGTCCGGTCTTTAAACTCAAAATGAAAGTTGCATTCATGCACAAATATAATTTCAATTATTAATATGATACTGAAATTGAATTATGGAAAAGGGATAAAATAAGTTGAGCAACATTTTCGGTCGTGAACTCCTTTTGGCACTGCCATTGAAAAACTTGTTGCAGTTACTATATTTGGGTAGGGTCTATTGAAAAGCTACAATGAACCAAGTTTCAGCGTTCCATGTGCAGTACAGTGGTGACCGGAGAAGTACACCAAACCTGGTGGTTGGAAATTTTGTCAGATGCTCACGCTGAAACAGCTAGAGATACATTTATAAAGTTTTTAACCAATTGTGCCCGCATTTTGAGCTAAACGTTCATGTAGTGTAAATAAAAATTCCGCCCAAGTTATGTTATAAAAAATTCTGATTATTTTCGCCGTCAATTTTATCGGGGAAGTATTTTACACAAAATTTCAAAAGCTAAAATGTACACCAAGTAGTTTTAAAACGGCTTTACACGATGCTGGAAAAATCCCATAAAATACTATGTTGTGATGAAAGTATTTGAAAAACTCTTGTCCGACGGATACAAATGAACGGATTACATAGTTTCGGTGCCAATTATGTGCTTATTTTACGTCTCCATTAATTTGGAGATAAATTATAAATTATATTTACTCATTCTGGATTTAAATTATGCCGTATTTACTCCTAGAAATATTTTATTATTTTATTATTAGTTATTGCCGCAGAGCATAGGTGTTTATATTTGCTTGTGTAACTAACGTGCAAAAGCGTTCAATCGTCTTAAAAATCATAAAAATATAATTTACTTGGTTTTACACGTTTTGTTATATGAAATATGTATTTTCAAGCATACACATCCAAAAATACTCACAGCATGGAAGTCGTTTTTACAAATGTCATTTGATGGAAAGAATAACTGTTGGAGGGATTTTTTGGAGGGATCGTATAGAACAATTTTACATCTACCTGGAGCATTTTCTAGTGGCGGGAGATACTTTCCCGACATTCCCATAAACCGTCAATATAACAAAACTTCTTCGGAATTTCCGTTCAAACTATGTGAACATTTAGCTCATAATTTAGCACACCTCCTGCTCCCACAGTACTAGACATGGGACGCTGAAATTTGGTACATTGCACCTAGTTTGTCCGTAGATACTGTCAAAATATCTAGTACCTAAAACGATTGACAATGGTCCTGCGAAACAGGGCCCACGGATGAATAATATTGCCCATTGCAATCAGATATTAAGGAAAGTATCTAACGATATATAACTTTTGTGTGGCCACGGAAGTATAACTGTTGAATATTGCTTCCTGAAATAAAAAAAATCACTAGTTTCCATAACAACAGCAGTACAACATTGTACAACTTACGTTCATGGCACACCAGTTTTACATCTGCATCTTGAAGTGATTGCGCCTAACGAACCAGGATTACTTTAGGATATTATTAAGGATATTTAAATTTCAGTATCCAATCAACTCTAATTGAATATTAAATTGAAAAAGCATTAATCTAACCAGAGTGTTAAGTTATTCTCCCATCACTGCGGTACTCTTCCTGAATTTTAAACCATTAGAACCAGGAAACATACCCAAATCTGCAGTCATCCCATTGTTTGCTCAGAACGTTTCGTAGCCATGGCGACTCCATTGTTATGGAAGGCGCACGAGCTGCACAATAAACTGTTCGCCTACCGCATCTATAGCCACATAATACATATGAATACCAAAGAGGAACGATATCGTATTGAACGAGACTGGAGAAAATTGATTCCATTTTATCTATCGTTCGGTGCGAGTTTTTACATGATCTGCTTTTGTAGCTTCATTGCTTTCGAGTACGCCCTGCATTCACCCAAGGAACTGTCACTCCACTTTTCCATCTTTTCCATCGAGATCGTTTGTCTAATTGCTCTGCCATTTTGCTTGGATCTGATAACATTTGCACAAGGGGAGCAAATTTGCGAAGAATGGCTAAATCACCTATTTGAATTTGACAGGAAGCTCAGGAATGACATGAGGCAAAAGGGCTACGCTCGCGGCATCTCCTCAAAGGCTCTAATTCGTCGAGGTATTTAGATTGGTTAATCTATTCAGCACATAACATAAGATAAAACATTATTATGCTTTTTTCTTTTGATTTGTAGAATTGATAAATGTTCTGCGCAATGAACAGGAAAGTGACATCATTGGAAATATCATGAATGTTAGTGTGGGATTGTTTTTCATCATTGGAACAACATTTGGGTTGATGGCATTCATTGCGAATGAGCGTGCGATTTACTACATAATTTGCCAAATACCCCCACACTCAAACAACCCATTCATTATAAACCTCAAAACGGTCATCACACTGCTGGCAATTCTCTGGGCAAATCTCGAGGCAAACAAATCCCTTACATTTCTCATTCTACCGTTGTTATCCGCGTTTAACATTACATTAAAATGTCTCAAGACGATTGCCGCAATGCCCCCGGATGCGAATTCCATACAGCTGTATACTCAGCTTAGTTGGATCAGTCGGATTGGCCTTTCTGGCGTTAGAAGTATGGGCAAAGTGACGGTTGGCATTGGGTATTTGCTAACGGTTCTTGGAGTTTGGGTGGTTATAGTTGGGCTGACTGCGTTTCCGATTATCATTTACATTTTGCTGTCGTTTATTGCAACGATCACTATTGCTACAGCCATACTAAGCCTTACGTTTGTTTGTGCATGCAATAAATTCAGCAACAATTTGCTGAGGGTCGAGTGGTCCAAGAGGTCATATAGTTTCTGGATTAGAAAAACAAATTCGGGAAACATTTTGCGTTGCCATGAATATAAAGTATGGCGTAGACAGGTAGAGGCACAGATTCCCATTTCCTTTTATTATGGACCTGCTCGATTTGACGAAAGTACGACAACAAACTTTTTCAGCAATGCAGTAGACCATGCCGTCAGTCTTATTCTTGTAGAAAATTAGATTAAAGTATGATTTCGTGTGATTTAAACGTTATGCCTAATTGGTGTCTGTCACAACTTTGATGAATGGGGTGCAGATTTGTTAATGTGCATTACAAATTAATTTTAGTTGTTATTAATAAGTACGCTACACAAATATAATCGTCACATCTTAGGTCAACTTAATTTTGATTGAATTTTAAATTGAAAAGCAAATCTCTAGTAATTACAAATGCAAATTGCAATTTTGCAATGCTGATGTACATCAATGATCCGCTACAGATTAGAAAATTGTTCGGGAAATCCAATCCAATTATATTATCCTTTCAAGTATTTTTGTGTTGAGATTCAATTAAGTTGGATAATGCTAACAATTTTTGCAATTTAGAAATAATGATCGAGATAAGTTTAATAGCTATTACATTATAATTTATGATATCACCCTGATGTAGTCAATAAATATCATTGTGCGTTATTTCGGCTTACGGAAGTAAATTGATTCAATATTTGTTTAGTAACATATGAACACAGCATGTAATATAGTTGAATTTTATTGTATAAAAAAATGTTTGATGAAAGTAAAAAACGAATATTGAAATGACATTATAAGAATATTAATGCATATACTACTTATCTACTAAAGATTTCAAATTGAAAGAGATTGGCGAAAACTGCTTCCGCTGTATTTCTCGTTACTGATAACTCTTTACGCAATCCTCATCTGCGGTTTCATTGTCTTGAAGTGCATGCATCCACGATCAGAAGAATGGCCTCTACATGTAGCCATTGTTAACTTTCAGATTGTTTGCCTATTTGTTCTACAATTTTCAGTCAACATAATCATTTCTAGACAAGGTGAAGATATTTTTGAAGGCTGGCTGAACAATATCTTCAAATTTGACAGGAAACTCAGGAATGACAAGACAAAACGGGGATTTTCTCGTGACACTTCCGCAAACGCTCTGATTCTACAAGGTAGAACATTTAATATATTTCTCACTTGACCAATTCAAATGGAGAGTAATTTATATGCATTTTTCTTATGATCTGCAGAAACGAAAAGTGTTTTGCTCAAGAGCCTTCCAAGTGACGTCATTGGAATTACAATGTGCGTCAGTGTGGTATTAACGTTCCTCATTGGAGCAACATTGGGATGGTTAATTTTTGTTACCAATATTGGCCCCATTTGCTATTTTATTAGCAGAATTCCTCCAGTAAATAGTTTTGTCGCCTTGTTTCTCAAAACGTTTTTTACACTAATGGCATTTGTATTTGTAACCCTCGAGACGGCTCGATCACTTGCATTTGTAGGCCTAATGTTATTGTCCGCGTTCAGTATCACATTAAAATGTCTCAGAACGATTGCTGCAATGACCCCAGATGAGAAATCCGTGCAATTATATGCGGAGCTAAGTTACATCTTCCAGATTGGGATTCCCGGCGGTCGAAATTTGGCTGCAGTTCTAATGGGGATTGGATTTTTATACTGGTTATCGGAATGTGGGTGATTCAAAACTTTTCGCACTAGCGTGCACATTATGTTGTCGTTTAGAGCAACCAATACGTTTCTTGTAACGTTTGTAAGCCTAACTGGTGTATGCGCCTGCTATATATTCAGCCAACACTTGCTAAGATGCAAGTGGAAGAAAAAATTCTTTCCTTATTGGATAACGAAATCTATTTCAGGAAATGTATTGAGATGTTTAGAATATAAGGTGTGGAGTAGACGCGTGATGGCACAGCGTCCCATTTCATTTTATTATGGATCCGCACGACTTGACGACGACACTCCAGCCAACTTTTTCAGCAACGCTGTTGACCGTGCCGTCTCCCTCATTCTTGTTTCGATGTAGATCAAATGTTGTAGTGTACATGTGAACGTTACGCATGTTGTGGCATTATTTGTAAGTTCTAGTTAAAATGAACAACAGCTGCTTAATTGACATAAACATTTAATGTAATTTAATTGTACATACATAACGTTCTGTCCCAGAGGCCCTCAGTATGCGATATTTTTGCGATTTGAACTATTACGAGGTGTGGTGGGGTGCCGCCCCAATATTATTAAATTAAAGTGCTAGATTACATTCATTAGCATGTACATATTCTGCACGTCTATACGCTATATTAGTTTGCTCGCTACTTGAAAAACGGGAAAGCATTTGTAAATGTAATGAAAAGATCCAATTATAGATATGTGTATTGATTGCACAAACAGTTGGCGAATCGGTTTAAGCACTGGTTCTAATTTATTTCCACTTTGCAATATCGACAAATGCTTAATAGATTATCATATTTCTTACCTGACTTAACCAACAAAAGGTGCTTTATTACGGCAACCAACACCTAAACATACGCGAAACAATGATTACAAATTTACTGACGATTCCACAAGAAATATCCTACCTTCTTTTAGCCACTCCATTACGTATTCTCCAGTTTACCGATAGCGGTAAAGCATTCATTTATGGCCCCAGAACTGTAACCGTTATCCGTTGTTGGCTTCCCCAAAAGATTGTGTGCGGACTATTAACACTTTTCAGCTTTCCTTGCGACATTTGGGTTGACACAAGTGTAACTTCATGGGGTGCTAAGAACCCCACGACATATTTCCAAGGGATACTGATGTTCGTCTACTCCGTACACAGATTCTTATTGATAAAGTGCTGTTGGTTGGAGCAGGCCAAGATCGTTGGCATTTGTCATGAATTACAAAATGCAGAAATACATATGGATTTGCCATCCTCCACCAAGTGGCATAGTAAAATGTTTCTGCGAATAATTTGCCTTGCGGGCAACTTGGTCTCAATAGCATTTGCTGCTAAAGAAGCAACCGATACTATGGTGGATGGTAATAGATTATTCACAATTTTAATAGCCATTGGATTAGCTCATTCAAATATGGTTGGGTGCTATGGCGCCGGACTCTTGCAACTGACGCTATTATCCCTCTGGATAGTTACCAAGTCGTTTCGTGAGTTCATCAAAAATTCCAAACTAAACACGGATTTACCACCCGCTGTAATTTGGGAACGAATTGAGGACCAATTTGAAATACTTCAGAACTATTCGGAAAAGATAAATAATTTGACAGGACACATGACGTCCTGTTTTGTGATAGAATATGTTCTATTTATTGCCATTCGTTTGGAGAGCATCCTCACACAACAAGTTAAGCTTGTATGGCTAGTCGCCGTGCTTATGTATTTTGTGAGCAACGGAACTATATTGATTTTAATGGCGGATGTAAGTCACAAAGTTGGAGTCATCAAGGAGTGGCTTGGCACTGTGAAGAACCGCAAAGTCATTAGGTGGTCTACATCCGTTGCTATGACACTTGATCAAGTAAATTGCAATTCTGTTTCGGTCAAGGCTAGCAATGTATTCCCAATCACATATAATGTTGTTGCTACGGTGAGTGATTGATTTCATTTAATTGATTTAATTTACTTAAGTAAAATGGTATATTGTTGAATCTGGCGAATGGTTTTATACTTTAGGTAATTTTATTTGCTTGTAGGTGATGACAACCGTGGCAACTTATTTCATAATTTGCTTACAGACGCGCTCGATATCTGCACCTTCAGAGTGAGCAAATTCAACATGTTTATGTAATACATGCCACAACATCGACGTAGTATTTGCATGTGCCTGAAACATTGTTCGATGGTTTCCAGAGATGTAATTACATAGGATTTTACAAACCCTGGTACATTTACAAATTTAACTGTCATTGGAGGTTTAACTGTAACTAGTGCAAATTGCTAATAGTGTACGAATTTGCAAAGGAATCCATTCAAGTAGAGATTTTCCTGCTTGTTAGAGAAGAGTTCATTTTAACTATATGTCAAAAATACAGTATGTTGGTTGTACTGGGCTTATGGAAGAAATATCTTAAATAAATTTCTGGACAATAGACAAATCAATAATACATTCGTTCGTTACATATGTATCTATTAGAAGCGTAATCAAAATTTGAATTAATCAGTTGTATTTTTGCTCATTTCCTTTTAGCTCGTCATTTAATTAGTTGAAATCACATGAGCAGAAGAGTAATGGAATAGGCACGTGTGTTGAAATGTAGTTTATTCTGAATCAGAATCATCACGATGATGACACATCTATCCCGACGATTATCGAATCAAAATAAAAGTAATGGCAAGGGGAACAAACAGCAAAATATACGAAGGAAGTCGAAACAAGTGCCGGAATGGTACATATATGAATAATTAGTTAAGGAGACCATGTTTCACATGTTGTAGTTGGAGGTGGGCTATACTTTTATTTTATTATATAGTTACTCACTGTCATAATTTACATGGCTGTCTTTAGACAAAGTACTTTGTAATTTATATTTGTAAATGTAACTGTGGGCTAATTCTGGTTTGGCTTTTAACAAATTAAGATGGCAGGTAGATACGTGCTTAATTTAACTTATTTAATGTAAAATAAAAATTGAGTTGCCATAACTGAATAAAAATCAATTTAAAGCAGATATTTTGGGAAATATTATATGAATTTTTCAGAGCTAAATATGTACACATGTATTTTTGCTTGAAGCTAAAATGTTTTCCAGTCGTTTCCATAACTACCGGAACTCAGCAACTCTTTTGAATTCCGGAACGTTTTGTCAATTATTTCAGGACGAAGAATCCTGTTGCAGTGGTATAATAGTACTCGCAATGGGTGACTTACTGGTAAAGTTTCGTGACCTCAGATCATCAGGTACGGGGTTGAGAGGTCAAAGTATGTCGAAAAGGTGTTTTAGAAAATTGCTTATACAATCTACAATTTTAAAGATAGAGGGCCAAACTTTTTTGCATAGTAGTCAGAAGAAGATTATCTAGGTAGAAGTCATTTTAGATTTTAAAATTTCGACTTAGAATACTTATAAACTTAAATTTCTCACAGTGCCCCAAGTCCTGCAGGTAAGGTCAACGAAATTTACCAGAAATGAATGGGGAACTGTGAGAAACGTAAGTTTATAAGTCGAAATTTGGAAATCTAAAACAACTTCTACCTCGATAATCTTTTTCTGATTACGATGCAAAAAAGTTTGGCCCTCTATCTTTAAAATTGTAAATTGTACAGGCAATCTTCTAAAACACCTTTTCGATACACTTTGACCTCTCAACCCCGTATCTGATGATCTGAGGTCACGAAACTTTACCAGTGAGTCACCCATTGCGAGTACTATTATACCACAGCAACAGGATTCTTAATCCTGAAATATTTGACAAAACGTTCCGGAATTCAAAAGAGTTGCTGAACTGTCATTCAATATGAAATAGGCTACCTCATGCTCACGGCTAAAGGTTTCACAGGCGCCAATATGTACGTATATTCCGAAGTCCCAAAATAAGATATTATAATTTTTGGAAAACTATATGTAAAGCTCAAGATCTAATCAACTATAATTGGATATTAAATTGAAATCCATCCACTTAGCAACAGTATTTAATTGTGCTCTCATCGTTACGCTATTTTGAGTCACTTTGAAACCTCTCACATTAAATAACGAAGTAAAAAATCTGTAGCTCTAACATAAATTTTGCAAAAAAAAGTTTCGTAGACATGGCGACTCCATTGTTGTGGAAGGCATACGAGCTGAACAATAAGCTGTTCGCCGACCATATGTATGATCATTTGGTGTCCTTGAATACAAATGAGGAACGATATCGGATTGAACGAGAATGGAGAAAGCTGATTCCACTTTACTTCTCGCTTGCGGCGCATTTAGGCACAATCGCATTTTGCAGTTGCGGTGTGTTGGATTACGCCCTACATAAACCCGAAGCATTGTCGCTCCATCTAGCAATTTTTTTCATCGACATCGTTTGTCTAATTACTCTAACACTATGCTTGAATGCGATAATTGTGGCCCAAGGGGAAAATATTTTTGAAGGATGGCTAAATCATCTTCTCGAATTTGACAGGAGGCTCAGGAATGACAAGAGACAAAAAGGATATTTTCGTGACATCTCTTCAAAAGCTCTTATTTGTCTAGGTATGTTGATCATATAATTATACTTCACTGAACATATAATAACCGATATATTTTTATGCACTTTGTTTCGATTTGCAGAAATGAGAAACTTGCTTGTCAAAGGACATTCCAGTGACGTCATTGGAATGATCATATGCGTCATGGCGGTGCTGTACTTTATCATCGGAACAACGTTTGGAGCGTTGATATTCATTTTCAACTTGCGACCCACTTACTACGTTATAAGCAAAATACCCCTTTTACCAAACAACCCTTTCACAACAATTCTCAAAATGTTCGTCGTATTGTTCGCAGCAGTCTGGGTAACTCTCGAGTCATGTCGATCCCAATCACTTGTTGTTATGCCGTTGGTCTCCTCGTTTGCTATTACACTAAAGTGTCTGAAGGCAATTGCAGCAATGCCTCCGGATGAGAGGTCCAGTCGGCTGTATACAGAATTAAGTTGTGTCAGTCAGATTGGCATTTCTGGGTTTAGAGTTATGGCCGAAGCGTTAGTAAGCATAGGATATTTGCTGACGGTGCTCGGAGCTTGGGTGGTTATTGTTGGGTTGAAATCGTTTCCAGTCAGCATTTACATTTTGATGTTGTGTATTGCAGCGATCACGTTTGCTGCGATGCTGATATATCTTACGTTTGTTTGCGCCTGCTATAAATTCAGCAAACATTTACTCAGGTTCAAGTGGACAAAACGGTCCTATAATTTCTGGATACGTAAAACAAATTCGGGAAACATTTTGCGTTGCTTCGAATATAAGGTATGGCGTAGAGAGGTAATGGCACAAATTCCCATTTCCTTTTATTACGGGCCTGCTCGATTTGATGAAGACACAACAACAAACGTTTTCCGCAACGTCGTAGATCATGTCGTCAACCTTATTCTTGTCTCAAATTAGTCGATATGCTGTTCTAGTTTGAATGTAAACTTTATGCTCAATCTATGTATGCCGCAACAAAGAAATTCCAGGTACGTTGTAGTCACTACCTTGAGTGTTGCGCACAATGGTTCACAGATTTAAAATCGGTAATACATAAGATGGTTTAGAAATTTCAAAAAAATGGTTAGATTAGGAATTATGTTACGATATAATATATCGTTTCAAATATTCGTTTTAAATTAGCCTAAGATTATATACATTGCTTGTATATCCCACAATTTAGCATAAGTTATATATACGGTCCAGCACCCTGCAACCATTTGACATTGACGTTTCATTTCTGAGCAGCAGGTAACAAAGAACAATTGAATTCGTAATATGTTTAAATTCATGTACATAATATAATAGAATATTATAGCATTCAATAAAGTTGCTGAAACAAGTTGAGAACGGAAAACAAGCTGATACATCGAACAATACGAATTATTCTCTAAACTAGCTGCCCGAGTAAAAGTGAGCATAAGTCACGGATATACTTTTAATAACATAATATATTTGAAAGCCGTCTCCATGACTACTTAATATAACACTGCACATGTTCTTAACCTACCAATTGCAGATCGTGTAGAATTGCAGGCAACGACCACTCGGAAGCGATTGCTGCGAATGTGCGATTGTTTAGCATTGTTGAATTAGTAGCATATTTGGTACAAGGCACTGATGATTAGCGCAAATTTTGAAAGACCTCAAGTCGTTTGTCCAATTGGGTTACCTGTTACTGTGCCACTGTGGCTTCTGAAGAAATGTCTTATCTGTAATAAATGTAGTATGTACGTTAAACCTAATTGGTTTCTAACTAATGCTGCATAGTCCACTCATGATTTGTACTAACGCTTCTCAATTGGCCGAGAATAAATGCAGTGAAATTTGTTTCAATGTTAAATTATTGCTAGTATCGTAATTAAATTGATCATTTTAAAGATATTTTCAAACACGTAAGTTTTGTGTGAACAGTTGGCGACAATTTTATATTTGTTGTGATAACGCCGCTTAGAGTATTCACCTTGAATTCAGTAAAAGTTAGCATGCATAAAATTGAGGATAACTGGAATTAATTAATTTGCACAAATATGTGCCTGCATTAAATTACATTAAAATTTAACTTTGTCGTTGCAGTGTCTGATTGAATTGCTTCCGATGACTAGAGACAGAGTGAATATGAAAGTCGAGTTTGTTTGAAACGGTTAGAAATACATATCGACTACCAACTAGAATCTTCACCTTTGTATTGCGTTGAATGAAATTCGTCTTCGCCACAAACCAGGAAAAACCTGCAAACAGCATGTCGGATTACTAATTTTCAGACATAAAATTTCAGTGCATTTTTACAGAACTTGAGGATCTGTTTTTATCTGTTACCAAACTACTCTCAGGCGTATTGAAATTCGCCTTGATGCGCTTATGCACCACATTGAATACGAATCATTACTGATGAAAACGACATATCTGTAAAATCCGCAACGTATTACAATGCCGTGATGGTATTTCGTTAACAAAACGGTAGTGACGTGCAACGCTAATTTCAATTATAATGCAGTTATCAAACATGTCACACCGAGCCTCATTAAATGGAAGCCATAAATTAATTATGCTTTACTAAAACTTCGCGGTTAAAAATATTATTGATTTAAAAGCTGTTCATAAAATTAAAACAGTTATACGAATTCAACATTCACGAAATCAATTATCCGGCCAACCTTTTAAACAACTTTAGAATTCATGTTGACTCTTTAATGTGAAGCTTTCAGCGCACTGAGTGAGCTTACTTCAATACTTCAACCGAGTAAAGGGCGTAGTTTTGCATTTTCGATTATACTTTTCCTGGAAATATGTCAAGTTGAAGTCAACTTCAACCTCGATCAAGTCAGTGATTACTTATCCATTATATTGACTAAGAATATGAGAATTTTTTAAAAACTGATAATTAAATCCAAGCTCTACTTAATATTACGGTTGTGGAAATGATCCGTTGGACCAATTGTTACTAGTTTACACTCTGTCTACCATAAGTGTTTATTTTATCATAGGTATTCTTCAATGAGCCGCTACGAGACAACAAATACTGACAATGAGAGAAAACAAAAGTAATAGCAGATGGGTTTGAAGCATTAGTTAAGAACGCCGTGTTTAAATTAAGAAGCTCAATGATTTATTGATTTAATTTGGATGGCTTGACATTTAATATTTAATTCACATAGCAAAATGAACTACGATAATGTAATAATAGGATATTTTCGGCCCTCATTTTAAATTCAGACGGAAGATACGACTTGCAGATACATAACTTAACGAGTTTACTACCGGAACCATGAAATGCTTGTAGAGGTTGTTCTTGCCATTGATCTGTCTGTATGCTGTGTATCTTTGTGCCTGTGTGTCCGTTTGTCTGTAAACACAATAACTTTCCTCCACGGTTGGGCGGTATGTCTTAGTAATTGCAATTGAGACCACAAAGGCTGAAAAAGGTTAATCTATAGTAAAATGTTATATCATGGTAATATAACTCCAACTGTAAAAGGTAATTACTAACAAGGGATACGCAAGAGGTGTCCACGCGCTTTTCACACGGCGTTAGTGTGAATCTACTAAATCGAGTGCGCTGAATTCAGATCCGAGCACCAAAATCCCGGAAAACTTGAGTGGTGTGGTATGCCATATGCTGTACATGCCATTTCGTATACACTACAGTGATTCAAAACCAAACTTTATCAACTACAAGCGTGTCAATACTCGTTTTGCCACAGGTTGTCATGTGTCGTTTACCATGTGTCTTATGTTACCGTCTAACATAGGAAAGACAATAATATTGTCCTTATCATGTCTGGTATTACCTTTCACTATTGGCATAGTATATCCCTTCACTATAGGCTTGGTATTACCGTTTACTATAGGCACTACTCAAAAAATTAGCATGGCCAAAAAACACGCCCTCCACAGCCGCAATGGTGAAACAAGTACCCCGAGACCGATTAGGGTCCTCGTCACGCATCATAGAACAAATATGGGCAGCGTGAAGTAAAACAGACGAATATCAGTTTATTGCTAGATACATGTAATTCAGGACAAATGGCATGTACAGTATATGGCATACCACACCGTTCAAGTTTTCCGGGATTTTTGTGCTCGGATCCGAATTCAGCGCACTCGATTTAGTAGATTTACACTAACGCCGTGTGAAAAGCGCGTGGACACCTCTTGCGTATCCCTTGTAAGTCTATAGTATAAGGTAATACTAAAAATTTCCAAATTCAAGAATTTCTGTGGAATGTATTTATCGCCATTATGGCTGTGAACTTTGGGAAGGGGAAACAACATGACGCACCCTACATAGATCGTCGGCGCAGCAAGACTTTTAATCAGCTCGGCGAGATCTGCAAAATGGATCATCGTTTCGTCCTTGGCCGAGCTGGGTCCAGCTGCATTTGATTAGGCATATGGCCCTTTGACACAGATGTCCTTGTGTCATTCTTGGTCAAGATTCGGGATTGCTGTTGGTCTTCCTCAGATCGAACCCATGGGTATGGCGGAGAAGAGCTCACCAGGAAGTGTTCTAGCAAAAATTGTTTATCGGCTTATTTAGTAGAGGATTTTAAGCTGATCATTTTATGTCATCGTACCATGAGTTAATTCGCCCAACTACTAAAGGTTCTAAATTAATATTTTGGAAGTCATAGGAATGAACAATTTAACAATTTTCAAAACGACACACTTCCGGTAGTTATGTAATTCGAGTTTACACACGCCCTAGTTGCGAAACAAGATAAAAATAAATTAAAGAGAGATTCATATCGCTAAATGAACTTAGATAATGTAATGAGAGGATATATCTGGCCGTCAATTTAAATTCCGATGGAAAGTAGCGACTGGCGACATACATAACTTGACTTTTTATTATTATAAAAAGATTGAGTTGCGAAAGAAGATAAAAATAAATTAAAGCGATATGGTTTTGGAAATTTCCAACATTATCTAAACTCTTTGTTGCTACGTAAGTTGAAGCATTGGATATTTTTTAATGATATTAAAAAAATGTTCACTCGTTGACATAGCGACAGGGTTATAACATTGCAATACTCATGTCCACCTGTCCACGACATTTAGTTTTAGCGGCGGTGTGTAAGCGTACATTTGCAAGGGGTCGATGAGAATGTCCTCAATTAATTGCTGTATTTGCTCTTGAACTTTGAGTTGCTTAAGTGCCTGTGCGAATTTTATAGCACAGCGTTTTGGCTCTCTCAAGATTAGTGAGACGGAGTATTATAGGTTACCCAAAATCATCGTTTTTAAAAAAGCTAATTGTAACGTTGAATTATATTAGTGTCACCATTTGGGTATACGTATGTGGCGACGTTCGATTCTTGCTTTGTTTAAAACCCCAATAATTTTCAAAAATTAATAAGGATATTCTCCAAAGAGGAACAAAAGCTCTCTGAACATTAAAGCTGAAGAATCAGCAAAGAATTTTGTTTCCATCACCTGTCATTACTTTATATGCCTATTTTAAAACGGGAGCAGTAACTATCGTCCACACCTTTACTGCAAGAAGAAAATATCGGATTAAATTTTTTAAAGACAAATACTATTTTAAGGATTAAATAAACCATAATCGGACGTCGGACATTAAATTGAAGAGAAACCATTTAATCACACTATTCAAATATTCACCAACCTCTCAAAATCTCAATCTCAAAAACCGTTCTCTCAAACTTTTAGGCTCGAAAGGCCAAGTTAATTAGTCATGGCGACTCCATTATTGTGGAAGGCGTATGAGCTGAACAATAAGCTGTTCGCATACCGCATGTACGACCATATACTTTCCTTGGACACCAAACAGGAAAGATACCGGATGGAACGACAGTCGAGAAAACTAATTCCGCTTTATTTCTCGTTCGTACTAAGCGTGTACATGATCTTGTTCTGTAGCTTCATCGTGGTAGAGTTCGCGCTACATAAGCCCGAAGCATTGTCACTCCACCTTTCCATTTTCTGCTTCGAGATAGTTTGTCTAATTGGCCTACAATTGTTCTTCAATTTGATACTCCTCACACAAGGGGAGCAAATTGGCGAAGGATGGTTAAATCGCCTTTTCGAATTCGACAGAATGCTCAGGAATGACAGGCGACAAAAGGGGGTTTCTCGTGGCATTTCCTTTAAAGATTTAATTCGCCGAGGTAATGTAAATCTGCCATAAATACATATGTTAGGCATATAACGTACAATTCAGTATAATGGTTCCGCATTTTTCTTTCAATTTGTAGAAATGATAAACCTTCTGCGCAATAGAAAGCTTTGCGACGTTACCGGAATTATCATGTGTGTCAGTGTGGTATTGTTCTTCATCATTGGAACAACGTTTGGATTGTTGGTATTCGTTACCAACTTTCGTCCTATTTACTACGCAATTTGTAAAATACCTCCTCATTCAAACAGACCGGTCATTATAATTATCAAAACGGTCTTCACACTGCTTGCTATTATTTGGGCAAATCTCGAGTCAAATAGAACCATTACAATTCTAGTCCTACCGTGTATATCGTCGTTTAGTATTACATTAAAATGTCTCAAGACAATTGCAGCAATGCCTCCGAATGAGAATTCCTTACAGCTGTATACACAATTAAGTTGTATCAGTCAGATTGGGGTTTCTGGTACTAGACTTATCGCAGAAGTTGCAGTAAGCCTTGCATATTTACTAACGCTTCTGGGAGTTTGGGTCTTTATCGTTGGGCTGACTGCGTTTCCAATTATCATATACATTTTGCTGTCGTTTATTGCAACGATTACTTTTGCTGCAGCCATACTAAGCCTTACCTTTGTTTGTGCATGCTACAAATTCAGCAAACATTTGCTCAGGGTCGATTGGTCGCAAAGGTGCTTTCGTTTCTGGATGAGTAAAATGAATTCGGAAAACATTTTGCATTGCTATGAATATAAGTTGTGGCGTAAACGGGTAAATGCACAGATTCCCATTTCCTTTTATTACGGGCCTGCTCGATTTGACGAAGAAACTACAAGAAACTTTTTCCGCAACGCGATTGACAACGCAGTCAACCTTATTCTTGTCTCAAGTTAATCCAAATCTATTGTGCTTGTAAACTTTATACCCGCCGCAATAGCAAAGCGAGGCTTAGATTTGTGACCGAAGTGAACGATAATACTAAGGTCTATATTGGCAACCGAGACAATGGCAGCAATATAAAGGCGGGTTGCTAATCCAGAAGAAGTAATGCGTTTCGTCATTGCGAAAATCATACCCGACTATTTTTGAGCAAACCGAGTTTTGTGCGATAAACTTTAGTGACATTTGTGGTATTTGCAGTAGCTTGCTTTAACGGAAAATTTCGTAAAAATCAATAACCTCATCAAGTTTACGACAATTGCGCGGCTAAAAATGGAGTTCTGATTATCATAATGTTTTGTTTGGTTTAATTGGTCGACGAATTCAGCCTGTCCTGATTTTGTTTCACTATTATTATTCGCTCTGCTGCCGAGGTATTTTAAACTTCGATTGCAAACAAAATAAAACACAAACAAGGTAGTAATATTTTGCGGAATTTTATCTATGAGTTAGCTCAAGTTTATAGTTAGTTCGGTAGTAATAAAGGCTTAACGCATTTGCTTCACTCACACAATCAAAAATAAACATAACTAATATATGTGTTTGTCGTTATCAATAAATACTTAAATATTTTATGGCCATACCGGACTATTGCTAATTGATACTCACTTGCTGTATAGTATTCAATTTAATCCAAACGTTCATTAATAACTTGTCGTCAGTACAGCCAATACAACTTCTGATGTCTCTTGACTAGTCCTATCAATTAAAAAGCTCATATCACATTAATTGGATCGAGTCAATGTCAAAGACATCGACGGCATAATTGACATAATAAAAGAACAGCTTAATTAAATGCTCTGTTACTAAGCAAATGAATGAAATGACGCATCCAAAGGCAAATGCATATGCTACCGCTACAAGATTCCTGAGCCGCAGCGGTTTTTCAACATTGGACTCATTTTCTTTCACGTCATCTTCATCGTCGTAAAACTTCATCCATGTTTCCATTTTATTGTTCGGACTCTTGTCCACTTCAGCCTTATGCGCTTTATCGGCCGCAGCTGCAAAACCCATATCGCGTTCCAAGGACATTTGATCTTTTATCCATTTGCTAAATAGTCCGGACTCCTTAGCCGCCCCAGTGTATCGGTTCAGTATTTCGTAATGGATGGAATGTTTCTTCAAACTTGTGGCAACATCCACAACAGCTGCTGCATCTTGAGAGAAATACAATGATTTCAGTTGTGGGTGTATTGCCAAATTTTTCATCGCTTCCGCTGTGCCCAAATGTTTCCATACTATACAAGCCGTCTTGTCGTTTGTTGCAGATATTAGACATGTATCAATGCTCCTCACCACATTGACCCTTTTTACAATTCCCTTAAATGTTGGAGTAGGTGACGCCTTCAATATTTCCAGTTCCATTCTCGAAAATGAAAACAAATTGAGTGTGTAGTCGTCATGTTGCTGTAATTGTTTAAAGGTACGCGGAATGACTTGCTTTTGTGGGAATGTCAAGAATCCGACAAGATGTGTTTTGTAGACAGTCGCAACCACAAAGGCGAGCCAAATGAGAGACAATGCGGTAATTCGTACTGAAGCGTGAGTGGGAATTCGTACATTCTGTTCTAGGAATAAAGCAAACGGCAGGAAAATGCCCTCCTCCAGGAATGTAGGCATGCTAAATGTTGATCGTTGTGCAAGTCCGCAAGTTACAATGATACTGAAAAGCAGAACGCAGGTTCCGAAGGATGTCAATGTAAAGATCCATACAGTTGGAGAGAGTGGAAAAACGAGAGCCTGCCAGCGTAAGCGAGGTTCGGGTTCTTTCACACAAAATACTATGGTCTCCCTGTACGACAGCGTCGTGAACGTCATCAAAGAATATTTTTCCTCAACGATTCCGCCGATGGGACAATAGTCGCCACGACCGTTTGCCATTTCCCCCTCAAATCCCGTCCACGTTCCGTTCTCTAGCCTTTCGCCAACTGGCAGGTCTTCTCCGTAGAAAACTACACTGAAATTGGCCCTCCTTGAGATTTCAACTGTGAAGTTGTAGTGAGATCCACGGTATCCGAGAACATTTCCGTCCTTGTCACGTTCCACAACAAATATGGGAGTCACGCTGAAAATCGGAACTTTTAACTCTCGTCCATTAAAATTGTTGAAACGGCGGGGAATGCGAAGCTGTTCGGACGTTTCAAATGATCCTGTGAAAATGTTGGGCTCCAGAAGGTATCCCACTTTGTTGCTTCCAGTATTTGCTCTATCCAGAAACATTCCATACTTCATAGATACCTTATCGATTACTTGGCCGTAGCTCAATGCTTTCTCCAGAACTGACCGACTCTCCGAATAAAACACAAATTGATCGTAAACGGTATTCCCTAACACCTTGATATTCAAAATTGCTTCCTCAGGTTTCGCAATTGTGTATACTGTACTCCAACAGCATGACCGATATATGTTTCTCGGAGAATGCAGTGGGGATTGGTATGTGTTAATTTGGAGTTCGAGCGGTTCATAATTGTCAAAAATTGCCGACAAGTTAAATGGTGTTGAGGATTTGGCGGAGTACAGCCGAAGCGTGCAAATTTTTCCTGTTGCTTCTCTGGAATATATCAGATCTTCAATCAATGTATTTGTGACAAGATTCAAAACAGTCGTGTCTTTGGATATGTGGATTGTATGAGGAACAGCTTGAGCTGTTACTAGAAATATAGGCAGTATTAAAGAAAACATGGTAGCGGCGCGTATGTGTAACTACGATAGTCAACGAGACGCAACTTCTATGCAACTAACATGCAGAACTTTGGATTTTATTAGGCCTCCGTCCGAAATATCTGTGCTAAAAATAAATACGGTGCTACAGTCAGATGCTTCTGGTCAAACTGGTCTTCGACGGATGGTAATTATTATGTGAATGATATTACCGATAATTGTTTACGGCATGGTGGATAAAAATAAGGTTAACCTTTCCCGGTGGGCATTGCTATTTTATGTTCAAAGTTATTTTTAGTTGCGTTTATCCCATTTCAGTTGATTGTTATTTTTGTACACAAATTTATGAGCTACTACATAAAATCAGCATGCATTGCTAATTAAAGTGAAGGTAAATAAACGGGTAATTACGACCAATATCTGTCTTCGGCAAAAGCAGACTTCCAGATATTCCCCGGCATTAATTATTAAGTTTGTGTTGGAAGAAGCAGCAGAAATGACGCAAATGCTCATAATGGATTGGAGAAGTTGATACGCGAAAAGGTTTAATAAGCTTGTCACTATCTGGGAGATGTTCTGGAACAATAATTAGTCTTAATTAGTTTCGAATGCTTAATCTTATGTTAAATGTGGACAAGAATAAATCACAAAATAGTATTTTAATTACACAATCTTCTGAAGCAGATCTTTTCGATATAAAGTTAAAAATAAATTATATGACCGTTGTTGGTCAGGTTGGGGCTACCCAAAAATGATTTGGTGCTTATTGGCACATTGACTACTCGATCCCGACCAACACCTGTCATATAACTCATTTTTGGATTCATTCATTCCTGTCATATAATCGGAACAAAATTAAATAGTTTTCGGCATTCCTGAAAACGTTTCATAAGATTCAGAAATTAAAACTTTTCAGGTGTACTGGAAAATAAATAAACTAAATTGAGAACATAAAATAACGTCAATCTAACCGTTATAAATATTATTAAATATTAATAAATACTACAATTGACATGAATAAGAAATGTTTATGACTACTTCAGTTTCAGTACTAAAGATGCGGTACACGGTCAATATACACAAAGTTTGAACCCTTAATGAGCTCAGAAAAGCTACACTCTTCAAACGCAAAACATAGCTATCAATAATACTACCGTGTTATCAACAACACTCATCATATTAAAAATAATGGACTACTATTCCATATATTGTTTTTGAGTGAAACGTCGATGATAAATTACCACCAACTGTATGATTTTTGATGGATGAAATGCGACATGCATTTAGAAAATTTAATTTACCAATTTAATACAAGCCTTTCAGAGAATTTCCACCAGGCTATACCAATATTCCGTTGACAACTCTCTCTACAACCGTCTGATAAAATGTGCATTTTGTATTTCGTTTCAGCTCAAAACTGCTACCACATTTTAGAGAAATCGGTCTCATACAACTGAGGCGCTTACCATTTTCCTTCCTATTCAAACCCAAACATGACTTTCCGCCAATGTTCTCGGCAACCATTTTTCCAACCAGCATCATGGTTTCTTCCCTGCATTCCGTTACAAACGGAAACACCAAATATACTGCAATTGTATCCATACATCCACAAGCTGGAATTACCCAAAACACGGTAATGGGTAGGGCATCAACATACTTTATGCTTTCCACAGTGCAGATTACAATCATGTAAAAGAAGGCGCCCAGGAATATTTGAAGCCATTCTGACAAGACCTTTTCCACTGTCGATATGACTACATTGATTTGGGGATACCAGGTAAGAAATTCCTGAACATTCATGATTTTTAAAACCTCGATGCATTTCGTAAACATCTCGAGCCAATAGAATAACATAGTGACGCAAGTGGCGTACGTTCGAGTTCCTTCAATCATACACAACATTGTTATACAATGTCGCGTATACTTTGATACCAGCTGGCCGTTTTGACACGTGGAAGAATATTTGTCGGTACATATCACTGGATAAACAAAGTAGATGTATACATTGTAAAACGGATCCATGTCATGGTACACCAGAAACGGAGACGAAAACAAACCCATTAGCACAAGAGTGTTTATTGTCATTTTTATGAATATCCCGATATATTTCCAAACCTTGCCCTGGACCACATGATCCTGTTGTTTTATTGAAGCCAACGAAGCTGTGTAAAATAAAGTAAATTATAAACTATGCTGGTGAAGGAAAATAAGCTATTCACACATTACCTAATTTGGTGAAAGTTGCTCTCAATTTTACAAATCCATCCAAAATGTCATCCAAATAGTACACCATAGATGCGGATGTAAAGACCATGTAGCAGCCGACAGGAAACATTGCCGCTGCAAACACTGAGCTCCGAATGTCAAAATGTGATGCAAATGCCACAGTAAATCCCAGTGAGCCCACACCAATTCCACTCATTATCAGAAAGCAACTTACAAACCAGGTCCAATATTTCCTGGCTTGATTTCCCTCGCTGAAATATAATTCCTCGAATGGATTCCACTCCAGAAGGCATGTAGGAGTGAAACTGTAGCTTTTGTAACAGAAAGTGACACAGGACGCCGTCTCAAGTTTAAAGGTTGACATTTTGCTCATCCTGTTTCGTAAATCTTTGGGGCAATGCTGGTTTCCTACATGAAGAAAATTAATATGTGGTAGTAGTGAATATATATTATTTGCTTATAGGTTTAGCGAATGAATGAGTAGTGATGATCTAGTAAAATGTAGTTAACGAATCACTGGACTTTGTGGCTAGTTACATGACGCAATCTGATATGCCAAATATAACTCTTGTGTAAGCCTTTCATAAGCTTCCAAATCCAATTAAAAATACACGAGACAACGGCGCTAAGTAAAAATTAAACAAAAATATAAAAATAGGACAGATATATAACGGATTTCATAGTTCATCAGAACGGTGGCGCACAAAGGAAGAACAAATATTTGCAGTGCATTCATAAATCATTAGAGGCGATTCCGAAACTGTTTGCATTCTATACAAGCTTAAGTGTGCTAACACATTTATTACGTGCATCATTGGAATCTATTTTTGCTCGACCAGACTCATTCACCAAAGTCATTGCGTCCTAATGCTCACACGTTTGGTAAGATAAAAAAAATTGGAGTCCAAGTAAAATTGTTTATCCAATTCAAAATGACAAGTAGCCATCAGTCAGAATTCTCGATTAGTCTGATGGTGGTGGCGCATTTTTAATTGGTACTATTTATGCCTTTACGTAACTTGTTTTCGAAGTTAACGGTAGCATATATTTATCTATTCTATATATTACAATGACTTGGGACAAAAGTGCGGTCATCAACTTATCCTTCGTTTCGGTAAAATATTATGGATGTCTAGATTACGCAAAGCCGCAGAGCATGCTCGTTCGTGTAAAAAGGAGAAAATCGTTAATAATAAATTGCGTTTGGCCGGACGTTTCGTATTTTTATTTATTCATTAATGACTTGTCTCTCTCGCCGCTTGTCTAGTGTTATGGACCTGCTCGATTGGACGAAGATAATATAGCAAACTTTTTCCTCGACGCTGCAGACTAAGCCATCGACCTTATTCTGGTTTCCATGTATGTAGTGAGCTTTGTATAATGTATAAGTAAAGTCTATGCTAGTGTTAACAAGATAAGACGAGGTTTGTGTTATTGTGTAAATTGGAGATCGGACACTAAGCTTTTGACGAAAGTCGAATAGGTATGTGCACGGAATCTATCCTTATATTAGTTTGGAAATAGCCCAACGCCATTTATCTAATTATTGGTATTGTTTAGCTTAACGAATGGCTGTCACGTTGCCAAATTTAGTAATTATTCCCAATTTGGGAACGCCGTATCAGATATTTGTAAGTCCGAATAGTTTTGAAACATCATTATTTAGTAAATACGGGAGACTCATTTGTAAAGTTTTGTCACCTCTGTCTCTTCTGCTCTGGAGGTAGAAGACATAACCTTCCAAAGTCCAAGTAAGGAAATCGTCTGTATTACCAAAAATAGAATAATTACGGTACTGATCGCCGGCCTGGCGCAGTCATTTTCTTATCATAGCGGAGCAGATAGAGCGTAAATATAGACGTGAATGCATATTAGAATTGAATGGTCCTGAAATAAAGTTGCTGAAACGAGTTAAAAACGAATGCAGCCAAATGTGAATACATGATGAAATGGAATACCACAATGTTAGAATTGATTTCGCAAGAAAGATTCAACACACACAATAAATGGATGTATTTCGGATATTCTAAGCCTGTAAACCATTTATTGTTAATTAATAATTGACAGTCTGCATATGCTTTCGCTAGCATTATAATATATTTTTTATAATTTGCATTACAATTTACAATACTAATACCACTAAGCCGTGCCCATGTTCAAAGCATTTATGGAAACTTCGGAAACTCAAGCGTGGAATTTCCGGAAATGGCAGCAACAATATTGACGAACTAAAAACCAATCCAATGATAAAATAAGTTCGAACTGAATTACGTGGTATTTAAATTTCAGAAGCGACGACGTAGCCTTACTGCATACGTCGAAAAAAGGATTAAAATATATGCAATTTTTTTAAATCCAATATCTAATCAACTGTAATCGAATGGTGCAATTTGCCACAAATATTCTGGTAACCATGTTGTGTGTGCGAATCATGTTTTTGAGAGTAAAGAAAATATTATTATTGTACATGAAAACCAGCGTATATTACAGATTTGCAAATTTCTGTTTCCATCTATTTGACAATAATGCTTTGTTAGTTTGAGGTCCGAGTTTGAATGCAAATAATAAAATACGTTGCCATGGTGGTAACAATCTGCAATAAATAAATATAAATTTATGTAAATTAAATAACGTTACAAATACTCATCAATCTACAAACACTCACAGTTGCTACGACCCCATAGGTGATTGGGAAGATGCCGCTGGCTTTCACTGCCACAACATTGGAATTAAGCTGATCCAGCACAATCGCCACATCGCCCGAAGTTTCCACCAACCTCCGATTTCCTTTGACAAGCATCCAGTTTTTAAGTTCCCCCATTTGAAAATTCATGTCAGCCATCAGAAAAAGGTACACTCCATTTAGCCCAACATAAAAGACAAACTCCAGCTTTCCCAGCATTTCTGCATAGTGCCCTTGGCCGGCAATCACTTTATCTGCTGCAACGGCTGCAAAGAGAGCACATGCCACGATCGGAAAGGTCACAAGATGTCCTATTAGCGCATTAGCGTCATTTGTTAGCAGCCGAATGCATTCCAGTTGCATCTCAATGTGATTCCATAGCTTATCATATGGTTTCACGGTACCACCGTCAGAATGATTGTTTCGCAGATATTCAGAGAATGATTTCGTCACATTTCGTAATTCAAGAAGAGTCGTGAGTATGGACAGATTGCTACAGCATTCAATCAGGTAACCATGAGCGTAATTTACTGCAACGAAAACCAGCCACGCTCCTTTGTAAGATGTTGCAAGCGCTTGGCGTATCGATACTCCAGTCATCAGTAGTGAATTCAAGATGCCAAATAACTGAAATAATCTTTTGTGCTGCCACTTTGGAGTTGTAATGTCCATTTTGTAAGACAAACAATGTATTCTGTTGGCGAGGCTTAACACTTTAGTTTGATCAATCCACAGATATTTCAGCGTCATAAGTACGTAAAGAAAGTACATAAGCTGCAATGCAGCCGTGAAATGGGTAAGCGGATTACTGTTATCTGTTGGAAGAGTCTCATAACTTGACCACAAAATCCATAAAACGCTGGAACACGTCAGAACGATGCAAATGATTTTTTGAGGAATGAATTGCTTGATAGTCACTAACAGCCGCTCAGTTTTGACTCTTTCATCTGCTTCCCTTGTCCATGACAATCGGTAAGGGGACACAAAAGTGAAGTAGGACAATTCGAGTGGAATGGCTATGCTGGGGATCATGATGGAATGGGATATGTTTCTTTAGTGTTTGTTATTCGATTAGTATTTGTATATTATGGCGATAAATCACAAGCTGATTATGGTGATCAACAGTAACAGTCGTATCGTATGAGACAGCAACAGGAATTTCAGTCGAAACGTAAGTGTAAGTTGGATGTGTTGGCATTGAGATCCGAGCAATGTACATACATAACAACATTAAAGTCAAATTGGACTAACAACAGAAATGTTAACCAATTATTCCTCAATTTCGTTGCATGGGAGGATCCTACCTAATATTGTAAGTATTTTAAATATAATTAAATTAAGCGCTTTCTAAGTGATATGTTCAGTGCAAACAGTTGGTCCACAAAAGCAACACATTTGCCTAATTTGATCACGTGTACAGACTTTAGAATTCCAACACTATATGCTATGTTGTGTCATGTTACAGAATTCCAATTGTAAACTCAAGCTCGTCTCGTAGAAATTTGTTAGCTTTGTGTCCGAGTCTGAATGCAAATAATGAAGTAGGTTGCCATTGTAGTTATTACCTAAAAATTCCAAAAACATATTATGAGCAAGTCTATACATATATATTTCAGGTGCATGTGCTGAAGAATTTATAGTTTCCTTACACTCGTTGCAACGCCATAAGTAATGGGGAAAATATTACTGGCTTTCACTGCGACAGCATTAGAGTCTAGCTGATTCAGCACAACGGCCACATCGGATGCAGGTTCGACAAGCTGCCGATTCGCTTTGATCAGAAGCCAGTTTCTAAGTTCCCCTATTTGACAATTTACGTCGGCCATCAGAATCAGGAAGAAACCGTTCATCCCAAAATAGAACACCAGTTCTGCTGAGCCCAAAAAGCCTGCATATTTTCCGTCTCCTCCCAAAACACCTTCCGTTGTGGTGGCCACAAACAGGACGCATATCGCCAGTTCACAAGTCACAAAATGCCCCATGAGCGAATTCACCTCGTTTGTTAGAAGCCGAATACTTTCCAGACGCGACTCGATACAATTCCAAAGCATACGACCTTTGAAGGAGGACCCATCAGATTGGTTGTTTCGAAGAAAATCGGAAAACGATTTTGCACAATTTCGTAATGCGAGACAAATGAACAATAGCGAAATGTTAACACAATACTCAATCAGGTATAAATGAGTGAAACCAACAGAAATGATAACTAGCCAAGCTCCACTGAAAGCAGGAACCACTGCTCTATTGATTCCTACCCCCGTCATTAGTAGCGAATACACGCCGCTAATTATACGAAGGAACTTTTTCTGTTGCCATTTGGGAATAGTGACGTACAAATCAGCAGCTACCATTTGCATCCGGCTGACAAGATATGCAACCTTGCCTTGATCCAGCCACAAATATTTTAATATGAGAAATATGTAAGCATAGTATATCAGCTGTAATGCAAATGAGAAATGGGTAATTGGGTTTTTGGTATCAGTGGGCTGATTATTTAAAGCCCACCACAAGTTCCAGAAAATACTGAAACAGGTTACCAAGCCGCATATGACTTTTTGGGGAAGGAATTTTTTAGTCACGACCGACAGCGTTTTGGTTTCTCTTTCCTGGATCCATGTCATATGGAGTCTGTACGGTGAAACTAATAAGAAGTAAAACATTTCGTGAGGAACTGTTATGCAGTTGGTGATCATTATAGGGTTGTTTCGAAATTCGAATGCTTTCCGCTGTAATAAATTGTTCTCGTATTTCTCTTCTGTTGTTCTGGTGTGAAGGGAATGTGACTGTGGAATAAATTTGCTCTCATTTGATAAAATGTTGATTATGCTGGTATTCTTACCTCAAGTATTTGTATTGAGCAAATATGTAATTTTTTAAGTGGATATGTTTGTATTAAAATCCAACTAGAATGTGCCCCCTTTTAATTGTTTTAGTACATTTCATTAAACAGGAAACACTTTATCTTAATTGTAATTATTTTG
>CM023199.3:29018605-29143529 GCA_004115045.4 Sinella curviseta | reverse complement strand
TCATGCCAAAGATGACTTCCATTAGATAAACGATAAGTTAAAAAGTTTTCAAATATTATGTTGCTAACTAAAGTGAGTTTACTTATTGTTTACCAAGGGATTTACGCGCTTTTAATTGTTAAAAGCTTGATGAACGTAATGATGTTGAGATTGAAATGGTGGACTTTTGCGAATGAAACACGAAATTTTCATTTAACACGACCACATCCTGTGTCCACTCCACCAAATTGTCAGAAATGTCTGTCAGCGTTCTTCGACAACATAGCTGAAAGATGGTGGTATAGCCACCGAATCCACATCTGACTCGATCCATTTGTCATTCCGGAAATGAATGCTGGACGGTACTCGAGCCCAACAATTTCACTGCGACAGGAGCAGTATTCTTTATTCACACTGCACTAGAGGGCAAACGCGCCGCACATTTCCTGTTTTGTACGCATTCTACCGATAACGGTGCCATTTGTCTAGGTGTTGTCGCAGGCGCAATATGTCAAATTTACAAATATCACAATACTTGTTTCATTGTGCCCCATTCTATTATATTTACTCGCATTTAATTTTTGGTCTCAACTGACCCACTGTCAACTGCGTCCCACGGATAAATTTTCACTTCGCTCCACGGCAATGCCCAAAATTGCTGGAAATTGTTAATTGGCACCGTACAGAATCCACGGAAGTTCCTCAAATCCTCGAAACTGATGCAGTCTTGCATGTTTCCCGAAAATGTGCATGTGAAGAAGTCATGCAAGCACCAAGATTACCTCTGGGGCAGAATTTTTCTCGTACATTCCTCAGGGTTTGAAGTGTAGAAAAATATTCTATCTCACTTCAGGATTGTCGCGATGGACCTGAGTAACATCGTACTCATCCTTATCCTCGCCAAATGGAATTCCAAGGCGGTCCGGCGTGAAAAACTCCCGCCAACCCAGTGCCCACACTAGAAACACCTTACTGGCAGTAAATAACGGGAAAGCCGTATTTTTTCACGTGCGTCACTTGCATACTTATGCGAGTTAAGACTTATATTTTAGCTATATATGCAATAATGTTGGAAGCAGCAGCACTCTCAATGTTGCACCAAGTTCATGATACGCTTACGGCCAAAATTGTGTTGCTAAAATTCTCATTCATAAATTTCTGCTAGCTCGGAACTTCATTATCGATACACATGATGTGGAACACATCATAACAAATTCAGGTTTGTGGATGGATACAAATGACCGTGCCTTCCGTCTAAATCATTTTTTACATATCATGCCGATACGTACAGCCTGCTCGTTTGTGTAAGTAACGTCTTATTTGTTATCAGTACGCTTTATTCCTCCTTTTATTCAGAATTGGGACAAGGGACAACAAATAATTATATACCCCAATTTAAAAAACAGGAAAATACGGGTAAAGTCATGGCAGGCTATAACGACACTCGAGAACTTGAATGAAACGAACACGAGACGCTGGTTATACAAAACATTTTTGATCACGGGCTGCGTTCCTTATGCTTTCCGATGATGAACGATCCGCAGACATACTTCACGCTGGTGCCATTATTTTAAATCTGGAATTCCCCGAAATGGCCATGAACGGTGACAATGGCGCAAACGATGCCGAATTACATCAGATATTTTGCCGAGACGAATAATTAAGTCCAATATTGTGTACAAAATGTTCTGTATATAAAATGCAAATTCATCAGTCAATGATGGATCATCACAGCCAGAAATGTTTTCCTAGTTTCAAACACTGCATGTCTAAGGCCATATATATGTACTTTTTTTATGCCAAACAGATAGGAAGAAATGAGAACATGCAAACGCTGGCATTTAAAATACTAAATTTAGGCCGTCCTAATGTTGAGCCCGAAGCGGACCAACCGTGGTAAGAAAATGACGAAATATCTGCATGAACATAATATTCATATGCACGAATGTTTTGTTTGTAAAGACCTGGCGGTCAATGAGGTAATGTCGGTCGGAAAAAGTCAATATATCTTAACGGTATACTTAGTAATATCAAGCGATGAAATTTCATGCATAATACATTACAATTAACTCCATAACAAAGAGGAGGTGGGAAAGGACATAAAGTATCGCTATGAAAAGTTAGAACAAGTTACAAAGATGTGGTTGTTTGATTTGATTGTGATGCACCACGCCACAATTTGCAGCTGATACATTTTATTTTTATGTATTTACAAAAAAATCCACCGCCTTTCAAAATAAAATGTTTCCTGTCCTTAGGGAAACAACATTTTAAACTCTAGTTGTGGACCCACCGCCAAGCCTACTAATTAAACCCGACTTTGCGTAATGTCCATGATTTTTCATTCTTGTAATTCTCCTAGCGCTAGGACGTTCACCGATACCCTCCTTCCTTGAATTGCCCAATTGTCCCGAGTTGTCATCATGTTTCCGGGTTTTCTTTTTTCGTTCATTATGCGGCCCAGAACGGAAGTGTGCCCATGCTCGGATAGTGAAAAAGTAGAATATTTCAACAAATGAAAATGTGCTCACACCTAGTGTGAGTCCCAGTAGACCTCCTGCGTTTGCTGTAAACGTAACGTCCCGAACATGTTAAATTCACAGGTCGGGATTATATCAAGCAAAACTGCTATAGATTTCTGATGTACATTACCCAAGAGATCAATCCAATCGTAGAGCATGTTCCGTGCTTTGGCATAGAAGGCATCTGTCCCAATGTAAAAGTGCAATATAGAGTAGTTCGTAACACTGAAATGTTAAAATTTTAACCCAAATTATACTAAACTCGCATTAAGTAACAAAATATACTATACTAATTGCATTCCTATATACAACATTTTTCGCACATACTTTTGAAGTTTCTCAGAGCTATTAGAAGTGAAAAGGGATAGTGCACTTTTGTCCCGCAGGGCAAAGTGCGAGACCTGCAACTTGTATTTGATTTCCGTACAGGGGGCGATGCAATTACCACAATAATTCTTTAAATTGTTTTTCATCAGATTGTCTGTGAATTGGAAACAAAATACTAAAGTACAATCAAAATCAACACCGATAGTTTGAGACACTGTAATATTTCAGCTGAGGTTGTTAAATAACATTACGCACCCCATACTTCATTGGCACATTCGTGTTCCTTTGCTCCACATACTCTTTGATCGGAATTCCCTAGGGAAAATATTTAACAATGTCTTTCACAAAATATTACCAAATATTTTTAGAGTAATGGCTAAGCTCATATTTCACCAACGTGGCATAAAGTACCGGACGCAGGAGCATTTATGGTAAGTGTGCTTGGACCAGCATTCTGAAAAGCAATTTTCCACAGAATAGTAATTGTAGTGGGTCAGGTTTGAGGCCGAGTCTGATGGCAAATAACAGCCCCGTTTTTCCTAGTTAAAGAAAGGCATGGCACAGTTAAATGTTGTTTATGGAAATTATTAAGCTCATCTAAAACTATAAGTTTAAATTACGATAGAAATAGCCTTGAGTAAGTCAATATCAACGTCGTCGACAACTGTTGCATGCGGTTCGATATCCACAAATACTTCCCTGTTTACTGGCACAGCGGCTGCGTAGTCCATGGCCGGTGCGCTCAAGGAAGTATGAGCCACGACCTGAAATTCAATAAATGCAATAACTGTCAGTTCTTAAGTTAATACGAGTATCATTTCAGCCAACCTTGAATCCTGTTCCGTCATTGGTTGAGCAAGTTGAGTATTCCAGCAAGCCGGGATTTGCAAGCACTTTCAACCCGTATGGCCGACCGCCAGCAATTTGATATTTGGGATACTCAGTTTCGTCCAATTTCGTCACATTCTTTAGTATCAAATCGTCATGTGCAAATTCTATCCATTCATCAATGATGCGTTTTGGGATCAAATTAATTTCTTTCTGCGCGCGGGTATCGTTCAACCTTTGATAAGAAATCACACAAAAATTAGAAACCTAATATTTGCCGATACTGAAACTTCAGATGCAATAGTAAAATATTTTACGGCATTTTCTCGAGAATAAATTTAGGCATCATGTTAAATGCGCAGCAATGCCCGCTTTCAGTTTCAACTGGAAAAAATATTTCCTTACAAGGTACCAGTGAACCTGCCCACATGCATTTTATCAGCATTTCTTCACAGCTTATTAGACTCTGCTCAACGGAAAAAGCGTGTATACGTATAATCATTTGCTATAATTTATTTACACAGACAAAACTGATAATTTCAAATTGTCCATTTAAAAAGATTTTGTTACGTACCTTCTTAAACAAATCATGATCTTTCTTCCAAAACTCGGGATTACTCTCCAGTTTGTACATTCTTTCGGCGTCATTATCACTCACATGTTGAATGATGAAAGAATTAAGTTCCTCAACGAAATCGCGGTAGCCATTAGCGTCCTCCAATCTTTGATTCAGGAGTCTTCTAAAACTGGGTGCTGCCAAACAGAATTGGCCCAGATGATCCACATGCGCCAGGCTATCCAACACGTCAAGAGTCATATTAATTGTTGTCCGGTTGTATCTGTTTCGTTCGACGAGATGAAGCACTTTTCTGGAGAATGGAAAATAAAGATATTAATTAACATTTTGCATGTATGGTTTGGCGATATTGTTTCAATTCGTGAAGACTTACGTGACCTCATCTGTTATCGCACTAGCCTTCAGCATATTGACATTACAAATGGTGATCGCTGGAAATGGGATTTGAGCCACGGAGGTCTCCTGAGGCCGGAATGAAATTATGACTGGGTTTTGGCGAACTTGGGCGAAAACGCGAGCCATTAGTATTGCGCTAAAACTCAGGCTCGCAAAGAATACAAATGTCCAGATGATTCTGCAAATGTAAAATTTTAAGCAGGTTTTTTTTCATTAAACCTATAAGAACGAATACTGTGCCCAAGTTTTATAATAACGTTAAGGTGCTACCTTTCAACTGGATGCCGCTTCGTCGATCCAATATACTTGGCACAGTCGACTGTAGACTCTTCGCAAATCTTTTCGAAAAAATATTGAAGTCGAGGAAGGCGTTTATGGCAAGAATCATGCCTAATTGCGACATTGTCTTGCAAAATATTTCGTACTTTCGGAACAACTCTAGTTTTTGTCATGAGTTCGAAATCTCTTTTTTGGCAGAAAATATTTTCTATCAATGGGAATGCTAACAATTCCGAATGGAATCTGAACTTGATATGAAAAACATCGCTTATGTCTTGTATGCATGCACATGTTTCATTTGTCACAATCAATATCAACGACGCTAGTCAAACGGGAAATTTGTTTTTTTCGATCGACATGCCTTGTAATTTTTATAAGAGTTCTCCTTATTTGTTCTTCCACTAAACCTTGCAGTAAAAAGAATTAACAATTTAACAGCGCATATATCTTCTATGAATTGACAAAACCATGCATTACAAAGAACCCTTCTTTTGAATATGAGCGTTTAATAGGAAATATATACATGTGTGAATATTTTTGAAGAAGTATAATATTCGCTGTAAATCAACAGATCTCTATATATATTTTTACTGTCCGTATTTGGTTGTTTTTTATAATTCGATCTGTTACAGATGAATTAATGAAGCTCTGAAAAAAATGTTAATGGTAAGTCATTGAGGAGAAAAGCGAAATCGAGCACTTCAAAACATTTGAATGGCTTGAGGGTAAAATATTTTTTTTTAAATTCTTACAAAAAGCGTTATGAGAAGGAGCAGTTACTAAACTAAACTAAATGCCATAGGCCAGTTGTATGCTGCAAACAAAGCGAGAAGGACTGTAAGAGTAAGAAATTCGAGGACGGAAATGATTTGTACGAGGAATGTGATTTGGAAGGAATTAATTTTTAGTCTCACTCAGTAAAGCGTGCATAGTGAATACTTAATAGAAATCTGTTTTCGTGTTTGCTTGTCGTACATTTTACTATGGCTTTTATTAACATGAAAATTGAGTGTTTGTGGTTGAAGTATTTAACTCTACAATTATTGGAATGGACGAGTTTAACTAATTTTAGATAATCTTTCATGGGATGGCGTACACAAACAAACTTAAAACAATATATTTCTCCGTCCTTATGGTATGACTTAAATTAGATTCGGGTTTCAGCTTTTCGGACCTAAGAAGAATTTATAAATGTCAAGAGACACCCAAGTCCCTAACCTTCCCATGTTGAAGGGCCGTCCGCTGACTTTTACGATTCTTCTAATTGTAAGGTCTGGAAGTTTGAAACCCGAATATATTTATTCATGAGGGTTGATTTTATAAATTTATACATATTTGAATGCTTTGACCTCCAAAAATTATGATTTTCGCTTCATCCCTAAATTTTTTTTTTAAATTTCAAAAGTCCAGTTTAACATGGAGTGCAAGTCTAGCATCTCTCGAGTTATGCGACTAACTATATGAATGTATATATATGGCGTACTAACTGTTAGCAAGTTTTGATTTTTTTATTTCGTTACCTTTCAATGGGATGACGTTTCATTGATCCAATATATTTAACACATTGAACTGTGGACTCTTGACACAATTTCCGAGGAAGATTTCAATGAGTGGAAGGCGTTTGATACAACAACCACATCCAACTGTAACATCGTCATGTTGGGAATATTTTTGCTGTGGTTTTGGAACTCTTGTTTTCGTCATGTTGGGTCACTATCGTAGTAAGTGTACGCCTTAAAACTTTTCTGAAAATTTGCAATTGCAAACTCTTTTATTAGTATATGATTTTGATATGAAGAGTCCTGCTTAACTGTGAGCTATACTATATCTAGTAAGAGGAAATTATTTTTTCAATAATCGATAAGCTTTGTACTTTTCCCTTATAGGATTTTATGTAATTTGTTTGTTCACCGATCCTAAAATAATTAGCACATCTACAAAGTTCCCACTTATCTATTACCGTTGGCTGTAAACTAACATAACACGTGAACATATATTTTGGATTGAGCACTAAATGGAAAAGTAAACCTTTGATTGAATTTTGAAGGACGAGTAAAATATTCATTTGTCACGGGGTTAGTATGGTTTTGTTGTCCACGATATAAGTTAGACATATGCATTGTCGAAATTGCTACTACGTTTTCAGAATGTCATTACGTGTAATAATTGCCTGATTTATTGCTTCAAAATTTGTTCATGTTGGTAAAAATGTTGAATAATGTTTATTACTACATATGTACATATGTATTATCGTTTCCTGCATGTCGAAAGTAGTTTCAGAATAGAAATTCTTGAATTCACCCTGAAATAAATTAGCACAGCATTACACATCTGTATGCTTTACAAGTATAGAAGAATAGGCCGCTCGTATTAGATTTTGTCTATTGTACTGTATGAAGGTGATGGTAAATAAATCCGACTCGGGAAACAGAAGATCTTCTTCACAAGTACACAGTAACAATAACAAGCACTTTATTGAGATCTTTTACTTTGGCACAATGTAGAGGAGAAGAGGAGGAGAAGATTCACAATTCACAACTGATTCGATTCTGAATGGCGTGAAGCGCCCTTATATACGAATTTATCCTATACTTATCCATATTAAGTTTTAGAGGTATTTTTAGACAAGGAAATATAATGATTTAACATGGTAGTAGTACTGAGCAGGAAAACATGGAATAAGGAAAACAAGTTATACAATATTTTCTGATTCAATCCAGGAAAAGTATTTGTTCATTTCTAATTAAATAACCAGGAAGAATATTCGGTGTTTTATGGCTGATGATTTACGTAATAGAAATTGCATCATGAAATTGTACTATATAATTCTTATGTAAGTAGGTACTAACGTATGACTAGAGTAAGACTAGTTTTTATACCAGGCGAGGACCGTGGGAAAATAATATTACTTCTTTATTCAATGCTTGACTGATCAGCAGAAGGCTGTATCAGTACACTCTCCCTTTCGTTAGAAAACGGTACGTTATTTTAAAATATAATATTTGTAATAATTGGTAATCTTAAATTTAATTTGTAAGTTGACTTCTTATCCTAGGTAATTGTGTGACTTGATCTTAATCTATGTTTTGTATTCTTATCTCTAATAGTTTTGAAAAATTTTTGAAAATGACTTTAATTGAAAATTTTGAACTTAAATCTAAGTCTTAAATCTAAGTGGTCTTCGAATCGTTCGGCCATATCTTGTAGTAACAACGGGAACAGGTGTCGTGAAGACAGGATCGGATGGTGGATGAGGTTTAGCTTTCTTCTTTGGCTTTTTAGACTTTAAGGTCGTCTTGGTCTTCTTTGGATGGTGGATGTCCTTATTGTTACGTTGCATAGCAGAAGAATTCAAAGTACCATGAGAATTTACGTTCGACCTTTGTTGTTGTAGTTGGAGTTTCTTCTTCTTTTGTTGTTTGCCTTTCTCGGTTGGATGGTAGGTGAATTGACTCATATCTTCTGATTCGTCAGAGCTATAAGCTTCTTCAGGTTGTTGTTGGTTGGATCGAGATGGTGATTGATCTGTTTGTTGTTGTGGAACTACAACGTGATCGAGCGACGCAACATCAGGATGGTGGTCAAGCAGACGACGTTTCGAAAGAACAGGAAACCCTTCGAGTTGCCGTGGTCCTACACCATGATGATGATACACATCAGCAGGATCAACCGACTGGCGTGATAGAACAGGAAACCCATCACTAAGTGCATGATCAGGATCGACTAGGAGCATTGATGTTTGATCATTAGTTTTTAGCCCATTCGCTGCAGTAGTAGGGTATACCAATCTTGTTGTGCCGAATGGTTTCATACGATTGACATGAACCATTATTGGTTTTTTTCCAATTGTTGGTGTCATTGGTTTGACTTTGTAATGTAGTGGCGACACTTGTTTGATTATACGGTAAGGACCCATAAATTTTGGTGAGAGCTTTCTACTAAGACCAGGTTTCGGAGCTAAGTCTGCGATCATGACTTTAGAGTTTGGTGGATACTCTTTGTCCAATCGATTTTTGTTGTAGCGAGAACTATATAGTTCTTGAGCGTGTAACAGATTTTCTCGTACTTCGGCTCGTATTTTCTGACTGTTTTCAAGATACGGGATGGATGGTGAGTCAAATAGGATGTCGATAGGCAAATTTGGTTGTCTCCCAAATACAATCTCGTACGGGCTGTGCTGTGTACTTCCATGTACAGCAGTGTTGAGTGCAAACGTACAACTAGGCAGATGGACGTCCCAGTCTGTTTGGTTTTTGTCAATGTACTTTGACAAGGACTCTTGTAGAGTGCGGTTAACTCGTTCAACAGCATTGGCTTGGTGGTGGTAAGGTGTGATGTAGATAGGTCTAGTGTTAATTCTCATGAGTAACTCTGTCATCAACTTACTATGATGGACTTTAGCATTGTCCATGACGATCTCCCGGCTGCAACCGAACATCAGGAACACGTTGTCCATGAGGAATTTGGCGATGTGGGCCGCAGTCACTTGTTTCAGGGCTTTGGTGATGACGTACTTACTAAAGTAATCTATACAGACTATTATGTGCTTGTTTTTCTTTTTAGTTTCAGTTAAAGGGCCAATAGTATCAACATAAATTTTGTCAAATAATTGATAAATTTCTCCGGCGTGTAACATGCCGATTTTCTTAAAATTATTACTAGATCTCTTAGCACATTCTAAACAATCTCTTACATACTTATAGACATAATCCTTAAGATTAGGAATGTAATACTTTTGTTTTATCTTTTGATAAGTCTTATCTATTCCCAAATGTCCTGCCATCGGATGGTCGTGATTGGCATAAAGGATTTCGCAAACCATTGATCTGGGGATACAGATCAATAATCTGTGATTTATAGGATTTTCATAATAAACAATGCCATTAACAATTTTGAAGCTTCGTACACTTTTGTCTGTAGGATCAATGTGTAGTTTCTTTCTTATCTCTGTTAAATACGCGTCTTCTTTTTGAGAAGTAACCAAATGTGACCGATAATCAATAGCAACCAGATTATTCAAAGATTGTTCTTTTGGTAAAGTTAATTTGTAAGGATCTAATTTTGGATTTCGTTCTTCGAATGGAATAATTCGACTTAAAGCGTCAGCGTTTAGTAAAGATTTTCCGCGCATGTATCTAACTTCGATATCTGCTTCTTGAATTGCTAATACCCAACGTGCTAGTCTTAAGTTTTTGCTATTCTTCGTTTTTATCAGACTTAGTAACGCGAGATGGTCTGTATACGCGATTATTTTTCTTCCGTAGCAATATTCTCTCCACTTGTCTAACGCAAAGATTAACGCTAAACATTCTTTTTCTGAAGTCGCGAAATTCTGTTCAGATGGATTCATTAGTCGCGAGGCATAGGCTATTACTTTCTCTTCTTTATTCTGTTCTTGGCAGAGGATTGCTCCTAAGCCATAATTTGAAGCGTCCGTGTATAAGATGACTGGTAGTCTGTCATCAAATTGTGTCAAAAGCGGTGCGGAGGATAACCGTTGTTTTAGTAAGTCAAACGCTTTTTGACATGAGTTTGTCCAAACGAATTTTGTAGTCTTCTTTGTCAGATTTGATAGAGGTCGTGAAATGTCTGAGAAGTTTTTAATGAATCTTCGGTAGAAGGATGCAAGGCCTAATATTGATTTTACTTCCGTAGGAGTTTTTGGAGTAGGTAAATTTCGTATGGCAGTAATTTTCTCTGGGTCTACGCTTATTCCGTTTTGTCCGACTATATGTCCGAGTAGTTTTAATTCGTTGTAACCGAAACTACATTTGGATGGTTTCAGTTTGATGTTGTTAATCAGTAATTTCGTAAAAACGTCTTTCAAAGCAGTCAAGTGATCTTCAAATGTTTTTCCAAACACAAGAAGGTCGTCTACGTAGATAAAGCATTTCTCGTAGATTAATTTTCCAAATATTTTTCTCATTAAACGATTGAACACGGCTGGACTTGTTCTTAATCCGAAAGGAACTCTATTAAATTCATACAAGCCATCATGTGTGATGAATGCAGTTTTCTCAGTATCTTCAGGATGAATTTGGAAATTATAGAAACCAGATTGAATGTCTAATTTTGAGAAATATTTTGTTCCGTATAAGGAGTCGAATAAATCGTCAAGTCTTCCCATTGGAAATTTATCGTCTTTTAGAACTTGATTTAATTTCCGATAATCAATGCATAATCTAACGCCGCCATCAGGCTTTGAAACTAATAAAACGGGTGAAGCCCAGTCTGAAGTACTTTCCTTGATGATACCTTTTTCTAATAAACCTTGTATGTGCTTTGCTATAATCTTCCTTTCTGAATGAGATTTTCGGTAAGGTGGTGAAGCGATTGGTGGACTATCGCCAGTGTTTAGTCTAACAAGTTCAGGTCCATTGTACAAACCTGTATCGTTTTCAGATTTTGCGAAAACGTCAAGATATTCGTCTAAGAATCTTAACAAGACGGATTTTTCATTTTCGGGTAGCGAAGGATTAATGTTGAATTTGATTTGATGATTTTGTATATTTTCTGTATGTTCCAAAACATGCACAAAGGAGTTGATTTCGTAGTTAGTATGATGCACCTCTTCAATATCTTCAATACATCCAAGACAAGTATTATAATTCAGTCTTATGGTATGACCGTTGAGATTTATGACAGGGATCTTAATGTTTCCGATTTGATCTACATAAAACTCAGGAATTATGATGTTATATCTTTCCATGGTCTTCACAGATGGTGAGAATAAACCTATTTTGGTAAATGAAACATCAACCAAGTTTGTTGCTTGAGGTGGTAACTTGAGATCATGAGGTAGCCTAACTTTATGAGAAGTTTGTTCGAAATGTAAACATGCCAGTTCTTGAGAATTCAGGTAAAAAGGAATAATAATGTCTCCAATACGAATTTCTTTTCTTGGATAATTTATGATAGCTTTGTATTCGCGAAGGAAATTATTACCAATGATTGGCCTAGATGAGTTCATGACGAAAGGAGTGAATTTGAAGGATTTCGAATTTGGATGAAATTGAATTATGCTTGGTGATTTTGTATCAGTCTTTTGATTGCCTGAGATGCAAGTGATTTTCTGAGGATTGCATCTTACAGATGTTATGACAAATGATGGTGGTAAAAGACAACATGTAGCACCAGTGTCAATTAAGACATTACAGAATTGATTGTTAATTTTGGCTTTGACTATTAGCAAATTATTGAATGGTCGATCTGGAGTATTTGTGAATTTACTTTCGACCTTGGGTAAACTCACAGGTAATCGTTTTCCGAGTAGTTGACATACTGTGTTTCGTATTCGAATTCAGGTGGATATTCGTCATACACTTCTTCGTATTCTTCTTGAACAGATGGTAATTCAACATTTATCTGATCTTGAGATGTTTCTTCGTAAACTTCTTCATTTTCAACATGATTAGCGAATTGGTTGTTTCTTGGTGGAAATCTAGATGGAGGTCTATTTTGTGATCGAAACCTTGGATTAGATCTGAAGTTATTTTGTGATCTAGGAAACGGAGGTCTAACATTTTGAGGTCTAAAATTTTGAGGTCTAAAATTCTGAGATTGTGATCTCTGATATTGTGGATAAAAGTTTGACTGAATAACGGGTCTACGAATGACTTGCCATTGAGGTCTAGGAGGATTGTATCTCCCAGCTTGGTAGGATCGATTGAAGTTTGTTTGTTGTTGAAGATGTGGCTGTAACTGTGACTGATTATTTTGTGAATCTGATTGAAATGAATTATTTCTGGTTCGACCGCTGCGTCTGGATTTCTTACGATGATTGACCGCATTAACTTCCTCAGATTCGTTATTCTTCTTTTCGACGGAAAAACCTAAGTTTTCCAGATTGTTAACCATTTCGTTGATGGAGTCTTCATTCTTACTAAATCTGCTTTTTCCCATTAGTGACTCGAATTTCTGTTGTTCCAATATTTTCGTATGCAAACTATCTAAATCTGTTGGACCAGCATTCCAGATGTCTCGTGCTGTCTCAGATGGTAAACCTTTTAGAACGTTATCTCTTAGCTTTTCAAAGTCTAAGGTCTTATTGACTTTTTGAACTAACTCGACTACATCCCAGAAGTATTGTTCCATTGTCTCATGTGATGTTAACTTTCTTTCTCTCAGTTGTTTCTCATATTCTTGAGTTGAACTTTTTGAAGCAAAGAATTTCTTAAGATCATCCCTAACATTTGGGTATGTGAAGTCAGCTTTGGCTTTTGTTTTTCTAAGGGTGTTAAAGCACTTAGCTGCAGGGCCTGAAAGATGGAATTCTAATTGACCTAGCTTGATATCATCTCCCCAAGTAAATGTGTCAGCAAATGCTTCATATTTTTGAAAGAATTTCTCTACACTAGTTGAGCCATTATAAATGGTACCGAAGGATGGAGGTGTATATGCTATTACAGTCGACATGATAGAAGGTTTTGGACTAGATGCAGTTGTAAAGCTTTTTGTACCAGTAGATGAAGTAGTAGTAGTAGATGAGGTTGAACTAGAAGTAGTAGAAGTATGTGATGTAGTACTAGTGGTAGCAGTAGTGGTAGCCAGTGTTACAGAAGGATTATTGAGTGGAAAATATAAAGGAAAAGGACTAGAAGGTTTAGTTGAGAAATGGAAAGATTGAGATTTTGTTGGTCTCTTTCGAGAAGTTACGTATTTATCAAATCCTGTACCGGGTGCGGTATCTACAGGAGGTGAACTTTTATCAGGTGAGATAGGATTCTGGATAGATAGAGAACTACTGAGTTGAGCGGATAAAGTATCAAGATCGATGGAGGTAGAAGGATCTTCTAAAGGAAGGGTAGGATATTCAGATAATCTAATAGGACGGGTAGATTCGGAAGGATTAGGTAAGATAGTTGTATCTAGATCGTGAGCTACGAAGGTAGTATCAGGTGATGAAGAAGGATCGATAGGAAATTCTAATAAATCTTGAGATGTTGCAGAGGTGGAAGGTCTATGAGATGAAAATGAAGGATCTGAAAGATCAAATGGTGAGGTATCTTGTCGTACAATTTGAGCTGCAATAGATGTGAACGATGGATGTTGATCTGTTTTAGCAATTGTTCTATGATAACCAAATATAACGTCAATTCCAGAATGTTCTAATAATTCTGCTTCTCTAGATGTCCATGTAGCAAGTTGGTATCTTATGCCACTAACTAGAGTAACTAGTTCAGTTTTCGTTTTAGGATCTTTAGTATTTAATATTTCGTTTTCAACAGACTTTAATTTTCTAACGTAGATGTTTCTTTTCTTGTTTACTTCGAGTACTTCGTCTAGAGATGGAGTTGGGAATTTAGAAGCCATGAAAATTAGTAAGAAGATGCATGGTGTGAGGGTTAAGCAGTAATGTGTGCATGGAGCGGTGAGTCTTCAGAATATAATTCTCAGTTACAGTCTTTAAGTTTCTTTTTAATTTGTATGATCATCGCACATCACGCGAGTTACCGGTATCAACGTGGTAGCGGTATGATTGGAGCTGCGCCCTGGCGGGGAACTGCAACAAGGGATTGGAGCTGCTCCCAAAGGGGTACTACGACAGACGTTTGGAGCAACACCCTAAGGGGAACTACGACACGATATGATTGGAGCAACTTCTATCGCTATGTCCGGGACAGACACAACGAAGGAGCTCAGACAGGGGAGTAATCACTCGACTGGAGGGCATCCAAACTAGTATCACCAGAACACACTCCTCGACAGGAAGTTACTCGACCAATATGCACGTAGAAGTGTTCAACAGGCTGCTGCGACAACCGTATGAACTGATACTGTCACTTAACTCGTATGGCCGTCGGTTAAGACAGACACAATGAGGTGCTCAGTATGAATAAATGTGATTAAAAGTATCGAACCAAACAAAAGATGGAGTCCGTTGGTCCGGGAATCAGCGTTAAGAACGTGAATCAGCCTCTCCTCTTTCTTCCTTGTGACCAAAGACACAGAAAACGGAATTTCGGCACTAGGGGGGCACGGCAGTAGTAACGTGCGCACAAAACAAAACTGTGATGGGATCCGAAAGATGGTAAAAATGCGCGCAAGAGACGGATCACACACAAGTTTCACTAAGCACGGCACGCAACGACACAAGATGAAATTTTGTCACTGCACAAAACCGATCCCGGGTAACCGAAAAAACCGAAAACTGTAAGCACAGGTTCGCCAGAATGTACTGTATGAAGGTGATGGTAAATAAATCCGACTCGGGAAACAGAAGATCTTCTTCACAAGTACACAGTAACAATAACAAGCACTTTATTGAGATCTTTTACTTTGGCACAATGTAGAGGAGAAGAGGAGGAGAAGATTCACAATTCACAACTGATTCGATTCTGAATGGCGTGAAGCGCCCTTATATACGAATTTATCCTATACTTATCCATATTAAGTTTTAGAGGTATTTTTAGACAAGGAAATATAATGATTTAACATGGTAGTAGTACTGAGCAGGAAAACATGGAATAAGGAAAACAAGTTATACAATATTTTCTGATTCAATCCAGGAAAAGTATTTGTTCATTTCTAATTAAATAACCAGGAAGAATATTCGGTGTTTTATGGCTGATGATTTACGTAATAGAAATTGCATCATGAAATTGTACTATATAATTCTTATGTAAGTAGGTACTAACGTATGACTAGAGTAAGACTAGTTTTTATACCAGGCGAGGACCGTGGGAAAATAATATTACTTCTTTATTCAATGCTTGACTGATCAGCAGAAGGCTGTATCAGTACACTATTTCAAAGAATGCGAGCCTTTCAAACTAATATAATAAGGAATTAAATAGTCGTCTAATACATCCACATTTAAAAAAATAAAGTTGAACTGAAACACACTCATCCTTGAACAAAAATTGCAATAGGTATGAAAATCATCCGTTTGTAAGGAATATGAAATTTAACATCTTTCCAGGCGATCGAAAATCGATAGTTTTTAGAACAGTTCAGAACATCTCTAGACTGGTTGGGGCGATTGTTCAATTCATTTGCGTTTTTATTTATTCATTTGTACACCAATGTGTGTTGTATGCGGATGCAAGTTAGTTGGATATAACAAAAGAAATATCATCACAATAGCATTCAATGTCGTATGTGTCCTGAATACTGTTACCACAATAACCATTGATTTCTTTACTGTCATATAAAAAGCTAACCTATTAACATTTTGAACCGTGGAGCCATGATAAATGTCACTTCTAGAGTAATAGCCAATGCTTTGTGATAAAATTCACGAAACTACAGTTTCGTTATGAATTATGGGATTGATAGATAGGAACGAAAACAAAAAAGACATACATAAAAATACCTACCGAGTTTCTCACTTCCCAATCCAACTTTTTTAAGTATTTTAAGTATATTACGATCAAACCCAAATACAAATTTTATATCACTGTATAGTATTTTTAATGTGCTACATATTTAAGTAATTTTCAGTGACAAATTTATTTGAAAATACATATTAATCAGTGATTTCATGTGTCGTGCAAACTCAAAAATATTGATCATCTTTTCAATCCAATACACGAGAAGGAATACCCATATGCAGGACGGAATACGGAGGACAAATTTTTACATAAAGATAAGTTAATTTTTTATGCAGTATATGTAGTCCGGAGGTTCAGCGATCTGTTCCTGTATATTATCTCCAAAGATACTGGCACCCGTTTCTGTTGTATATTCCAGCCTTGGACAGTCAACAATGTCTCATGATGTACCCACAGCAAATCAAGGCACTCCCGATCCATTCCTTGTAATACTTAGTAAGATGGAGGAACAGACTTCAATGCTCAGAGGGCTGAAGCATGAGATGCAGGGAATGAACAAGAAGCTTACAGACACGAACGACAGACTTGACAAATACTTTGAAAGGCTGACAGATGTTGAATCAAACTGCAGGGCACTGGAAACAAAAATATCAGATAATGAAAAATCTACAACAGACAAGCTAAATGAGCTTCAAGAGACAGTCCAGAAGATGGAGCACGCTGCAATCAATACCAAGCAAATGGTACGAGAAGAAATGGAACAATATTCCAAAAAGAAGAACATCATTATCCTTGGATTACCAGAAACCATTGCAGGCGAGAAACTGTTGACTGATCTACTCAATATCATTTTGCCAAATATATCATATGATCCAGGACACTCTCGGTTTGGAAACAAAGAATCGGGAAAAGCTAGACCCATCCGTGTGTACCTCAGAAGCCCAACTGACAAGTATCATGCAATTCAGAATTGTCGACTTTTGAAGGGGAAAGCTGAATTTAAGGGAATCTCAGTTAGGAGGGATTTAACGAAGCAACAACAAGCGGTGCAACAAAGGAGAAACACTCCTGCAAAAACACGCTCCCAAACTGTGAAAAGAAAACCTGAAGAACCTGCGGATGAGGAGAACTGTGGCACATCACAAAAACATTCACGTTTTCAAGAACCAGACCCGTTCCATGACACAGAAAATTTAGAAAATACAACGAGGGAAAAGGAGATGGAGACCTTATGACGTTGCTCAAAACATCACATAATTATAGGCCAGATAAATATTAATTCCTTACGAAACAAAATTATTTTGGTTCAAGATTTTTTGCATGAAAATAATATTGACATTTTATGCATTAGTGAAACGAAGCTACAAAAACATGAAATATTATTATCAGTTCCAGGGTACTCAATGGTTAGAGTTGATAGGAATGAGTTCGGTGGAGGTGTAGCAATCCTACATAGGAACGATTTCAAAACATCCATAATTCAGCTACAAATGAATCAAGATAACCAACTTGAAACAGTAACCTTGAAAATTCAGGTCAATAAATTTAAATCTTTTATAGTGTCTTCTGTATACAGACCAAAGTTTACGCTAACAAATAACGACATCAAGCTTCTTGAAAAGTTTTTCGTTGTCCTTATGGAAACTAATTGTGTTTTTTACGCGTGTGGTGACTACAACATTCATTTGGAGGACAATGATAGGCCAGAAATAGACCGATTTCGGAAAATGCTTTCGGAAAGAAAGGAAGCTCTATTGGACTTACTAGTTACAAATGACGGTGGGATTAATTTTATCTCTGTTAAGCATATAGGATATTCAGATCATAATGCACCGTTGTTTATTAAAAATCTAAAAGTTACTAAAGAAAAGAAGAAATTGACATTCCGAAATGTTAGAAATGTGAACTGGGCCCTGCTTGGCCAAACAGTAGTAGATACAAATTTTATGTCTCAATCCACCTCGGTAAACGACGTCTTTACCTTTTTCGTCGAGCAGCACAGACTCATTTTTGATTTGTTTGTTCCAACCAGGTCAAAAGTGATAATACATAAAAATAAGCGTTACATGCCATCGATATCGGTTATAAATCTTAAAACATTTCGGGATAGATTATTAGGTATTCACAAAAGAACGCCATCACTTGTTACAAAGACAAGAATTAAAATACTTGACAAACTGATCAGGGAAGCTATACTATCTAGTACTAGAGAGCAAGTGTCTTTACAAATTAAGGAAAAGGGACTTTGGAGTATAAAAGATACGTTTTTGCCTAGGCGAGGCTTGTTATCAGCACATGAGTATGATGCTAGTAAAATTAATGAATATTTAGCCAGTGTTTCAAATGAAGCGTGTATAGATTGGCAACTGCAGAAGCCGAGTGGCATGGCAAATAATTCGGGTGAGTTCACATTTAACGAATTAATTGAGCCTGTTGTCTCTTGGTTTTATAAAAAACTTAAGCACAAGTACAAAATGACGGCGGACAGCACAGGTCTTTCACCGTTTATGTTGGCTCATACTATTGAATCTCCAAATGTGTTAGAGGCAATGACGAAAATGATAAATACGTCACTGACTAGAGGCGAGTTTCCCGACTGCCTAAAAACAGGAATCATTACACCAATACCTAAAACATCAATTCCGAAGTCGTATTCAGATTATACACCCGTGTCGACACAACCATTGTTATCACTGTTGTTGGAAAAGTGCGCTCATTCACAGATCATGAAGTATTTGAATACCAATAATATGCTTTATAAGGGACAATTTGGTTTTCGAAAGGGGCACTCTTGTGAAACTGCCATGGTAGCGCTAACAGAATATGTGTACAAGCAAATAGATCTAGGTAATGTATGTCTATTAGTGTCACTTGATCTCTCTAAGGCATTTGATGTCATTATACGCAAGCTTTTTATACAGAAATTATCATGGTATGGAATCAATCCAATGTGGTTAGATTCATATCTTAGCAACAGATGTCAAATGGTTAGAGATAAAAATGGTAATTTGAGTAAGGCAATCTTCACCACAAGAGGCTGTCCTCAAGGAAGTGTGCTCGGGCCCTTAATTTTCTGTTTATATATAAATGATTTGCCGTTAGTTGTACAAGATTGTTTAACCATTATGTTTGCTGATGACAGTCAGTTATGTTCTAGTGATAAACCTCACAACATTTCCAAGTTAATAGGGAAAGTTACTTCTGATTTGGAAAGGGTCTTGGTATGGATGAAAAATAACGGAATGAAACTGAATGTACAGAAAACACAGGTACTACTTCTTGGGAATTCTAAAAATATTTCCAGAATAGGACAAATTGAGCTGAACTTTGGGGGTACGGTGATTAAAAGTAGCGACACTTTGAAAAGCTTAGGTCTTCTCATTGACTCGAAGCTTACATGGTACGATCACATAAATGGTATCTCGAAAAGGTTTCACTTAATATCAAAATCATTATATCCCTTGAGGGCACTCCTGTCATATAATCAAATGAATACTTTGTACAATGCCTTCATTATGCCAATATTCAATTACATGTCCATTATATGGGGATGTGCGTCAAAACGAAATCTGCAGATATTAAACAAATGTATTCGAAGGGCTGCGCGTTTTCTACTAAACAAGAAAAAATATGAACCTATAGGAGACGCTATGCGAGACGAACTTGGGTGGATGATGCCTAACCAAAATTACAATTACCAGATATTGGTATTTTTATACCGAATGAAATATCTTAATGACATTCCGTTTTTTCATAATTATTTAAAACTTTCTGCCGATGTACATTCGTATCCTACAAGAAATTGTGCGAACATATTCACAAATGTTCGTGTAAAAACTCAATATGGGAACAGGACATTAAGTTCCCATTTCGCTGCATTTAATGCATTACCGGCCGACATGCAGCAAAGTAAAAGTATCAACATATTTAAAAATCAGTTGAAGCAAAAAATCTTGAATCAAAATTGTTCGTAATATAACTCTAATAATGTGCATATTATAGTTGTAAAATTAAAAACATTACAAATTATCTAATTAGCTCAAACTAACCTAAATCATTCTACCTAATCTGTATTTTAATGCAAATTAACTATTCAATTGTTTATTTAACAAAATATTTTGTAAATTATGGGGAATTTAAATTTTGAAAATGTGTACATTTCTATCCTACTCTACTGTCAAACATAATGAGTTTCTTCAATGAAACAGGTTTGATGAATAAATAATATAATATAATATGTTCACTTACGTGGTCGTTTCGTTTATTTTGACAACTTTCATGCTCATTGTGTTTTGCATATCGCAGCATTCCCAATGTCCATATATACGACAAAAGCATTGACAAATTGTACGAAATAGGTAATAAATATAAATAACGGTTGTATTGGATTTCATATAAAACTAGTATCTTATTTTTATCTTGATGTTGCCCAAAGTTATGCTACGCCATAATTTGTACCTTTACATTTTTTCCATGCTAAATACAAAACTATATTGTTGTAATGATAGGGCTTCCACATGGATGTGCCCATCCTGCAGTACCAACTATTTCTTTTTGAAAAAACTCATACATGCAATTTCCCACAAAACTATCACTTGCGCTGGTTATACGTGGACAAACTCGCACAGCAGCTGCCAATTTTTGCCATGAATACCAATTATATTCCAAACTGGAAATAAAAATGTAATTCTCCACATTTAATGATGGCAAGTAGCCCACAGGGATATAGTTTACTTTCCGAAGCGCCGTTGGCGTAACAATATTTGCTGGCTTGTAATTCTCGGCACCGATTTGGCAATTTCCCACGTCATGCATTTTTGTAGCATCAAGCATTTCTCCCATTTGATATTGGAAATGGGAGCAGGTTTTCTAATATATTTGTTAGCTAAAGTAGTCGTTGGAGAATCACTTAACACGTCAGTTAGTATATTTGCTTGCAATCATGTCTCCGATGAGGATATTCAAAATCTAGAAACTAGTTTCAAATTGGACTGCGCAAAGGGTTCGCGATATTATCGAAACAGAATACAATATTTTGTTGATCGGGTAAACTTTGACAACCATTTTGAAGAGGAAGTCCGAACTGTTGCCAATTTGAAAGCGATGTTAAAGCCATTCAAGGACCAACATTGTTTAATTTCCATTGACAATTTCCGCTCAATGAATATCGAACCTGATATTTCGTATCCTGTCATTCTGAGAAACCTTGCACCTTATTTGATTAGCTGTAATCATTGCAGTTGCAGAACGAACCCCAAATATTTTACTCCCAGATTTATTTGGGCTTTTTCGGGATTAAATTCTTTTACATATTGGTTCAATAATTACAACGGCGGCGGTCAGGATGACTGCAGTCAATCTACCTTTTCGATTGGAATCTTAAGACAAAAATTTCAACAGCCTCCAACGCATATGTGCGCATCACTTGACATGGAGAAGTTCACATATCGCAGCAAGCAATGGAACTGTGGCGTTGAGATAAGTTTATTTACCCCGAAATATTTTCTGGAGGGCGACATGTTGGAGTATCCATGGCTATGGGAGCATGATTGGAGACATAAGTATATTAAGCACATGCATGTCGATTCCGTTCCACCAATTTCACCAGTAGTCCACTTTTTCGTTAACACACATCAGGTTCATGACGACATATATGGCAGTTTGAAAACCATTTCAAAATCACTCTGCTATCGAGAGTGCAACGACATTTTCATCACTGCACAAGTAAATACAACTACAAATGGCATTCCAACTATTGCAGAAATCTCAGTCGTTAAATTTAACGACCCAAGCTACGCCCATGGAATCAATGGCGTTAGAATCCCACTAAACGCATGGGTAGATTACATGCATAACATAGAAGCCATTAGGAATGTGGCGTTTCCAACAACCGCAGAGCATTGGTTTTGGGGAACAATACGGACAGATTTGGAAATGAGTTATTTTAAGTATTGCCCCAACAAATATTCTTCGGTTAGACATTTCTCAGTTAATCCATTTAATGATGGTCTTCAATCATTGACACATGCACATGGGTTTCTCCTACAAGCTGTAATGCACAACTATACGTACAATCCTAGGCCAAAGCAAGTTTGCACAAATGGCGTACCGGGTGGACGCTATTTTGTAAAGCATCCCAGTCCACATCCCGTATGGTCAATCGAGCAGTATATGGGAGAAAGTGATCCTATCCAATACTCCGTTACTTTCTTTAATCGAATGCAAGCACTGCGCTTCGTAAGTTGTGGCAAGTCAAAGCCAATTAGTCCGTTTAGTTTCCACGAAATCTTGAACGTATTTGACCAATTTGTTTGGTACTGGCTGTTAGCACTTACTACAATGTTAGTGGTTTGCATGAATGGCCTTTTGAGAACCGTAAAGGATACATCACCTGGATCAGCAGTGCTACAACATTTAAGAGATTCTGGAACTCATCTATTAGCACTGATTAAAGTACTAATTGAGCAAGGAGATCCTTTTCCCGGTTCAATTATTAGAATTTCGAAAGTAAAGCAATTAGTGTCCGGCTTTTTGCTAGGAGGTGTGGTAATCAGTAACGCATACAAGAACACAAACGTGTACAATATGGTTCAGCCAAGAAAACACGTGCCTTACACAACGTATGCCGAGCTGCTAGACGCCAATTTTTCACTCTTCACCAGAGCGGGCTATTTGGATCTCAGCTTTATGCACCAGGAAACTGAATTTCCTGTGCCAAAGATACACGTAGTGGCTGAAATGGTCATTCTCACCTTTGGAAGATGGAATGCCGATCTGGGATTTGCACCAATGGTATCTCAATCCGAGCCAGATTACTTGCGGCAGTCTGTGGACTTCTCTCTCGGCACCAGAGACAATGAGCAGCAAGAACTTTTGACGAACGTGACAAAGAAAAGCAGAATCCATCAATCCATTCCTGATATAATTCGAAGACTTTTGGAGAGTCTGCTTGTTCTGTCCAAATCCAAATTGTTTAAAATGCCTGCGCCAAAATATTTTGAGGGCATAATTTACCAATTGTTTATGGAAAGACTGGAAAGAGCTTTAAAATCAGACCTCCGGAAATGTGATCAGGTGGCACTGATAGTACCGGAATATGTTTGCAATAGGTATGCAGCTGAAATTAGAGGAGATGCAAAACTTCCGGTAGACATTGGAACGGAGACATATGGCGACTTCCATATTGGAATTAATTTATATGGCCTTGTTCCACCGCCGATACGAAGGAGGCTGAAAGGCATAGGAACGGCAGGTTTACTTCAATGGTGGATAGATTTTATTGGGAGAAATAGAGTGCCTGATGTGGATGTTCCTTTGGAGAAGCCAACAATGGCTGGAAACATTGTTGTCATTTTCGTAGTTCTTTGTTCCGGTCTTGGCGTTGCATTTTGTGTTTGCGTAATAGAATGCCGGATGGTTGTTTGGAAGCTGCTAACTTTAGTTTTTTATCTAGTATGTTCCGCTGTAAGTATTGTGATCCAGTGTGGGAGGCGAATCGCTTCACGGTTGCGACAACATCTTGGAAAATTACATCGCTTTGGAGTCTTCTTACAACCAAAAAAGCTTTGAGTATAATAACAACCATCAAACGTTCTAAAACCATCAAAATGTATGACATCTAATCAAATGTGACTATACAAAAATATATGGATAATCAATCAGGGCTCGTACTCACCTAACGCAATAAGCGTGATGTAGAAAATCCAGATTGAGACGGGCTGTGTTATCCACAAAAAACATTTTAGAGCCAAACAATTGCTGGCAGTATGTACGTCATGATACTAGTGGTACTACTAGTGAGTGTTTGTATTAACCAGTATATCAGCTGAACCTGCATAAAGCCGTCCAGTTTAAGTTTATCCTTTTGTAAATGTAGGACGATGGTGCCTTGGAAGATATTGATGATGCTATGAGTCACTTACAAGTATTTCAGGCAAGGCGAGGATACTTGTGGAGAGTACTGAGTAATTGCCAGAGGCGAGAGTCGTCAATCGAATTTGTGTTTGGATTTGCGTCGTTGTCGGAATATCCAGGATGTGTTGAACTAGAGCGTTTAGAAATCTGCCCATTTATAGTAGAAATTTAGTTTGGTCGGTTGATCTGATTGGCTTTGGTTAAATGCTACTGTTGTGTTGCCGGAATTCGTCTTACGCGAATAAACGCAGAAAGTAGGTTGATTGAATATTGTGCACAACAATGTTTGGACCAAGAATGAAAACAAATTTGCCATCCAAAGTAGTTATGATCAGTGTCAATGGCTAATGTCAAGTATAAATATTTGCAAAGGCTGTCCATTTGGTATGCTAGCAAGTACGAACGTAATTATTTTGTACAAAACTAAAAGGAGGAACAATCCGATATTAAGATCATTTAAATTACTATGTGGCCGGGAGAAATTAATTTGTCACTGCCCTGGAGTTGTTTATGTAGAAACTCGAAGGTACGTCATGCAAATTGTGAAACAGAGATAAAATCGTCAGTAACACGGTCAACACCAATACTGTACGAAATGAAATACAAGCCGGAAAAAAATATTAATCTATTTCTAACACATGCGTTTGTCTTGAGGAACACAATAGAAATAAATCGACCGTCATTGCAATATATATTCCACTTTTAGAAATATTCGAGACCAAAATAGGCTGCAATGGCACCGTACAAACAACTGGCTATTGTATATGCTCCAAAACATGGAGTTAAATATAAACAAAGGAATGACGACTTGGCGAGCGAACAACGGATTATAAAATATTTATTTTGTTCCATTTAAACAGATGTCTTTTCATACAGATGTACATGTTGCAATAAATATTAAAATTTTGTATGGGTGACACATTTGACACTGAAATGCGTAAAAAAATAAAACGTGCCTTGTAATACAGTTTGGAATGTTTAACCGATGACAACACGTGCGACGTCTATAGTATCAGTTAAAATTGTATGCATTTATCCATAGAATTCTACACAACGTGCTATAAGCATTCAAAAATTATATTTTACTACTGCCATCTCAATTTTCACTTGTCAGTCAGTTTGAGTAAATTTCAACAAAACATGCAAAAATTATGCTTGAATTACACCAAACGTCAGAATCTTGCCACATTTGTACGTCCCTTTCCACAGCAATCCTTATTTAAGTTTAATTATTTCCTTGACGTCTCGTGGAGGCTTCATCGATTACAAAAGTGCACATTATTTAACATCCTCCACGTGTGCAAAACACATTATCGGATAACTGAACAGATTTCCAATGTCAAAATTGATCTATGAGACACCGAGCCTAACTTTCTACAAACATTACACCCCAGTAGGCATCAATATATAACATTACAAGCAACAATTATTGCTTCTTATCCGAAGTAGAGAATCCGTTTCAATCGCCATCAGCACTTCAATCGAAATATTAGCTTTCGGAAACCGTCTGTCGAAAGGTGGAATCATTCCACTTGAAATGGCATTGTCAAGACATACCGAATATTTCCTTTTCATGTTCCGATTTGCACAGTTTTCTGTTGGAAACTTGATTCGTTTTGACAAAGTCTCAGAGTTGTTTTGGCATTCCGTTAACCAAAAAAGCGAAAGAGCTAGATTCCTAAAGAGGCGTAAAGTTATCTTCGTTTATCTGGTGGTTTTATTAGTACAAGTGACCGCTACAAACTTTAGTAGCTTCCCGATTAAGAAAGACGCCAGATGGCTGTTTAAAAATGTGGTCCTACCGACGCTAATAATAATATTCACGTTGCTTTGTGCGGTTTGCTTGAGTGTATTTTTGTATCACTCCGACCAGCTCACTCTGTACATCAATGGGCACTTTCAGTTGAGCCGTGAGCTTCGCTTACCGGGTCGGCCACAGTATTCCATGGTTGAGCAAGCAAACATTTTGTTTGCATATTTGGTAACTCCTGTCACAGTAATCGTTGCATATTTTCTTCTTTTCGGACTGAACTGGGCGAACCCCTGCAACCCTTCACTTGCAGGATATTGGCTTCTTCGCCAATGTACTTGTGAGCATGCTCATGATTCCTTGACCATCTTTGAGTTTTTGGTTAAAATTTGCGTTTTTGCTGCGCATACTTGGATCTACCAGTTTCAGATTAGCGTCATTCCGATTTGCTTGTCAGGAATTATGGTGATTTGTACCATGGGCTTTTGTGAGTATGTTGCACGATATCGACAAATTTGCACCGAGTCAAATCGAAACCTGTACACAACCGTAATTCTGTACAGACGCATACAAGTACTGGCCGTTATGATGAACAGCATACAGCGATGGGGACTAACTGTAGCAGTCATACTTATCGGAACGCTGCTTCAGGCTGCTAGCGTCTTTGGTCTGGTTCGAGTTTCATGGAATTACGACAATTTCGTGTTCATACTGATTTTTCTGCAAACAGCGGTCATTACCATTTTGGGATTGGTAGGAATTCTTGGAGGACAAGCAAATGTTTTCGTTTCGTCCCAATCGGTATTGGACAATTTGCGGCGGGGGCAACGAAATCAGAAACGGAGCAGGATGAAGAGTGCTTGGGAACAACGATTTTATCGTTCATGTACCACCATAAAAGTTGGATTCGGATCGATGAATTATATTGATCAGCTAACGCCGTTAAACACAATTGACAGGGGGAACGATTTGGTTGTCAATTTACTCCTACTTGGATAAAGGATGTTTAAGTAGTATAGCACAATTATCACATCTGTATCATGTCATGGAAGGACAAATACACTTATTGCATTCTTATTACACATATTGAGACATATCAATGTATTTACAGACAATGCAGTTACAGCATTTCATAAGACAAGTTCATTTTTTTGCGAATGTAGCATTTCCCACTTCGACCTCAGGCAGATCTATCACACCTGTTCTTGCACCAGTTTTGCAGATGATAAGGCGCACCCGGTACCAAAGTGGTCGAAGATGTCGGATAACCACTGCTCTCAAGATATTCAGAGCGCTGTAGTACAATTTCTGCATATTCTCAAGAACAAAGCAAAGCAGTGATCCCATAAGTCCGTACAACAAAACCATAAAAATATTTGCCACATTCCCGTGCATATTCGGTTGCTTTGGAGTATTGTCTATTAAAATGGGAGTAAACTTTGTTGTCTCGGCAAGAAAGTCTGACCACCACTTCCACACACCCGACACCACAAGCGCTTGAATTCTCTTCACAACACCGGGTTGTACGGATCCTATAAGTTGAAGGCCCACCCATACATTAGCATAGCTTTCCGTACCGACAAATATTGTAAAATTCGAATGCGTTTGGTACAGCCTCCTTGCAACCATGTTGGCGCTGTGCGAAGGCAATACGAGAGCCGACTTGTTGCAGAATTCCAGATGATTCCAAAGCGCATCCTCGGTCAATGCTTTAATTTCGTCAGAAAATATTTTGGTACTGAATTTATCGGCACCTTGCCGAAACCACTGATCCCAACGATTCCAAAATGCCTGCCGTACCAATCCTGTTAAATTTGGATGCAAGTTGGTATGCTCCATCATGGTTGGCACAAAGCTGTTATTCGTTATACCCAGCGCTGTCAAAGCAGTCGACAGGGAGTAAATTTCTGAAAAACTTATGAAGCTCAAGTCCAAACTGAAAACCTCGTGCTTGGAATAATTGGCAACGGGCAGAAATAGATTCTGCATCCAGTTAATTAATCCTGGTGTAGTATTGAAGTTCCAGTCTTCTGCCGTAACAATTACTGAAGCAGGTCTTACTAGAATGGCAAAATTGGCATGAACAAGTTGCTGAAACTCTGTGTACGGAATCCGCTTCCGAGGTGATATTAAATTGTAAACGTTGTCACTTTTGTAGCCATTGCTCAACACTATTCCGACAATTAGAAATGCTGACATGGCAATTCGAAAGTGTTTATTCTTGGCAGCTGACGACAATATTGGGTCACCCTGTTCTAAAACTATTTTAATTATTGGCAGCAAGTGGAACGACATACTGCGATGAGCGGTGATATTAGAAAACATGCGACGATTTGCAACTATCAGGGCCATGACGGTTACAAAAAAGCTTATCCAAACTGTCCAGTGATAAGCGGAAAATAGTTCAGATAATCCAAAGGCGTCAGTTCCTCGATATCCGCCGCAGCTTACAAACGCTAAACTACTGGTAGTTTCTTTATAATACAGACGCAAGTATAATGGATCTTTCTCAGCAACTGCAATCGTGAGGAAATCTGCACTTCTGTCGGCCCTTCTGAAATTTTTGGTATGGCTAAAAAGTTTACCATTTCTACAGATACCACTATCCAGACTTGCAGTTGTATTTGAAGTAATTGTAAAAATCAGAGAAGAAATTCCAAGCGCAAACAGATCCGCTGGAGAGCCGAGGCCAAGTTTCGTAAAACCGTAAAGTGGCATATTTTTGCAATTTGAAACCTTGTCCCAAAACTTCAAAGCAGTATCTCTTAAAACAGTACTCGAATCATGTGGGCGTAACAGCCAACGTGACTCACCTTTCTCTAAACCAATCCCATCTAAAAGCTTGCTAACGAATGTCGAATCAATTGGTGTGAGGTGGATAGACATGCGTTCTGCATCAAGATTTTCAAAATATGGCAATATTCGATGCATACTGACATAACTCTGGACACGATTTCGCCTTAACGTGAAGAGTAAGGTTTCCACATATTTAGATGTAGGGGCAATCACTGCTTCTCTATATACTCTAGACCATGGTGAACCAGTCAGTGATATCACAAACCTTAACAGGCTTTCTTCATCAATTGGTACAGATTCGTGTTGGACGAATATGTGTAGTTCCGGTGCCATAGATTGCTCTGTTCGCTCAAACTCTTCCGATATATCGGGATCAACATCGAATCGAAAAGCCATTGGATGCCTAATGATTCGTAGATGAAGAGGAGGAATTTGAACTGAAATGTGAACCTGGCAGTTCCATGATTTTGTATTGACAGAGTATTCAAATATGTTTAGAGCGACGCACAGATCCAGAAGCCTTACATAATCTTCAAGCACACCGCCAGCGAGATATTTCGAAATGGGGCAAATTATTTTGTGTCGGCCTTCTCCATATGTACTGGCGTTTGCTGGTCGATATCCATTGGGAATCCAGCCAAGACTGTACTCCTCAATAGATGGTCGTATATTAAGCTTGACAGCTGCTAATTGTGATCGTCTTACAACGGAAGCTGTGATGGCGCTAGTAATGATGTCATGATTCAAAAAGTTGTCGATCACCACATGGCAGTGCATATTATTTAATATCGTTAAAATGTTGGTCAGGTTTACAGGCAACAAATATTTTCGTGCCTTTGGATTCGAATAGCTTCCCTTAATCTTTGATATTGCCTCCAGTTCTTTCCCCATGTAAAAAGAAGTAATGTAGTTTCCTACTGGAACAGCATCCAATGGTAAAACAGATATTTTGTATTTCCACTGGTGGTTGTACTCCATGCCATAACAAATCCTGATCAAAACATAACCTATGGTCCATTGCAAAAAGTACGATTGTGTTTCCATTTTGTACTGATATCAAAATTATTAACATCCCACTTTATAGAAATATATTGGTTTCACATGCAGCGCTCAAGTAAGAAATGTAATGATTAACGATCGAATCAATGCTCCAAATCCCCATGTTGAAGCAACACAGCCTTCAAAAGCTGGTGCACATTGTACGATGTATGTGGGGAATCTGATGGAGCTGTGTGGATGTATGTCCCTTTAAACTGCACATACTTCGGAGCGGGTGGACCAAGAGAAAAACAATTTCCTTTAGTGTAGAAATAATTAGGATTTGGCCAATTATAATTTTTGATGGCAGACTATTGATTCGAATCGAAGCTAAACTGTACAATACAATGAAGCTGTCTATGTGAGATTAATTGTGGATTTATGATACTAATAATTTATAGATTATGAGGAAATTTTTTGATGTTTTTAATAAAAATTGCTGTCGGTTTGTCCTTGTACTGAAACATTAGTCAGGAAGGCAAAAATCGTTTTCATTTATTTATTACAGTTCCAGTCACCTATAAAATTTAGATAAAATGTAGGCAGTATGTACTTTAACAAAACCATACGCCTTACAGCATCATTATTTATTATTTCAAATCATATTATCGTAAACAGGATTATTCAAGCTATCGTTGATGTATATATCTAGTTTCTTAGTTATCATAAATTTGTTCATGCATGTCGTTTCACTTTTTCGAGAAAATGTCCAATAAGAAAATAATGTTGCCAAACCAGTCAACAAAGGTAGCTATTTCTATGTGGTTTATAGAAACCCGAACAATTCAATAAACAACGTATATTGCAATGGATTAGTGAACCGTGAACTACTCGTCCATTTCGTTCATAGTTAACATGAATAGCACAAAACCGAGAATACTGGCTAGGAAATACAGGCGTGAAGTCATAATATAATTATTATTTTTATTATAAATAGCTATATGTAGCAAGCAATGCCACAGAGTTCAGAACAATTATTGCTATTCATGTACACATATTACTATCAATAATCAGAATAGCGTCGAAACAGCGTAGAACAATGAGCCACATATACGGTCCCAAGAAATCCCCGTTAATATACCAAAACGGACCATACTTTACCCTGATCGGCATCACCACCCGGGATCGCATCAGCAGAATCCTGTGGCACTTTGTCCTCATCCGGGCGTAAACAAATCGCGCCCTCAGACGGTGCACTTTGTGAACCAATGCGGCCATGTCCAGATCGGCGAAAAGCATGGGCAATACTATAGCGTGAACGACAATCATCAAGGCGTAAACGAATAGAACGAAACCATACAGAGCAAAGGAGATTGTCTCTGGTGAGCACTTTACGGAAAGCCAGTAGCAAACAACCAGCTGCCAAAAGCCAATTGTCATGGCAAGATAGAGGCCAGTGTGAAGCACGCTTTCAATCTTTCTGATCAGTAGAATTCCGCGTGTGTAATGACGGCAAAAGTGCTCCGTTTTCTTTATCCTTGCCAGAACAACTTTGAGAATTTTTCCCGCCCTGTTAACGCCAAAATAGGTCATAGCTAAGGCCATGCCAGCAGTACGGGCCTCTTCTACGAGTACAACAATTACCCAAGCATAGCGGCAGACCCATGTTATAAAAATTGTACTCATATCTCTGTACTTTGGATCGGGAAGAAGCCACTCCGAGATGAAATGCCCGGGATCCGTACCGCAGAACATTATAACAGGCGTTAAAATAAACGGGAAAATGGCCAAGCTGGGTACCATGAAGTATGCTATTAAAATAATGGCGTCAAACTCTTGTCGCTTTCGAGTAGGTGGATACTCTAAAATGTTTACAATTGTATGAAGATTAGTTTTAAAACCTGGAATATATTAATTAATTTTCGTCTTACTGCTTACTTTTCTATCTCGTCGTGACCGTCCATGAACTCTTTTTCAACCGAGACCAGCGCGTGCCTATTTCGGTAAGATTTGCAGGCTACGAAGACGAAACTTGAGAGGAGTACACCCGTGTCTATCATGATCGCTAGGGTTAGACGATTAAAACATGGTTGTGGATTGAGATGACCAAATATAAAGGCCAGTGCAAGACATATCCAGGCAGACAGGCAGACGAGTGTAATGTGAAGGGCGTAAGAAATGTATTTTGTTCTGAGAGTGCGTAGGATTACTATCGACTTTTCATAGTCCCATTGGGCGGGAAACGGGGAAAGGTAAAAGAAGAGCTTGTCCAATAAGCGGAAACTCAGTTCTTCGTACTTTCCCAAACCCATATTCCAAATTAGCGTAAATCAACAATTTCTCTGTAACTCGTTCAAGTGAGTGTTTTGTTCGATAAAATCCAATAACTAAACGGAGCGGTGCTCTGACGCGCAATAGGATTCCAACCGTTTGTGCTGCAAGCTAAAGGAACTGCGTCGTATTTCTTTCTTCTGCCCACTTAGGTAGTGGAAATGTTCATCGAGCCTTAAAAACAAGTAGCCGCTAGCATGATAGGGAATCCAACATTTAACTGCGCAATTCAATTTGAACGAAGGAATAATGCAAAATGTAATATAATGTATTTGACTTACTGGATTAAATAGTATCACACACTTGTTTTATTTAGCCAGATAAGTTTTTTAAAAGAAGACAAGTAACCTAACACTACTGTCCCATAGATTTTTTAGTGAAACCTGTCCAGTTTTGGAGACAAATTTTCGCTGATTCCGAATATGCTATCGTCCCGACCAATTTGATCTAAGAGTTTCACAGGCCAAACACTAAGCCGGGTTTAGCTTTGGAAGGCGACTTATTTGCGTTGAATACTGTAACAGTGTGCGTTACAAAGGCTAATATTTTCCCAATCTCACAATGTTTCTTGCTACTTATTTGCAATTGGTTTAAATATAAATATATATAGATTATTGATACTTGTATATATAATATACGTCCTATTGAAAACGTAAAGAACAATTTACCTCTGATAGTCGTAAGCAAGCTTCCTGGCATTCATGGAAATTTAAAACAAAATTTTCCTAGGCAAAAAATAGATTTCGTGAACAATGTGCAGTGGAATGTTTATGGTTAATATGCAATCTCTGTGATTTTAAGCCATGTAAAGTCAGTTTCATCTTAACTTCCAATGTGTTTATTCATAGTTTACCTTGTGAAAAATGATAATGGTTTTCCTCAGTCGTAACATACGGGCCACTAGATCCACAAAATCCCACTTGAGTTGTTTGGCATTATTAAATCATATTTGGGTACCACATCGTTGCCTTCAATACGTCCGTATTCTTAACGTGAGAATCTCGATATTTCGGCATAATCAATTCATATTGCCCCTATATAATAAATTAAGCTTATATATTGCTATCATGTATATAAATTTGGCTTCAACTTGCATAAAGACTTTTCATGGCTGCTCTCAGAAGCATTGTTATATTTTTCTATTGAACCTTAAATAAACTAAATCATGCCTAGTGAAGTAACAGATAACTAAAGAAACAGATTTCCAGAACATTGGCCATTTCACTGCACCGCACAATGTAATAGTAATAACTAGATTTCCAAAGGCTGAACCCGGCTTTGCTTTCGCCTGTGAAACCACTAGATCAAATTGGTCGGGACAATGACAAGAATGTTTGGAATAAGCAAACAATTCTCTACAAAACAAACTGGATATGTGTGACTAAAAATCGAGGGGACAAGACTCGTACGTTCCTTGTTAGTATTTTTGAATGTGGTTGCTGAAATATTATACGCATATACGCGCTTAACAAGATACATTATATATAAGTTGATTGTCAATAATATAATAAGAAACAAATGGAATACGTAATCCATCCTGAATATCAATATTTTATCAGAAATGGAAAATTATTTTACTGCTTTAATTTTTTGTATCTATTTTTTTGCAGCAGATCGACTGTTATAATTTATATACAATGTGCGGTAATTCCAGTTTTGTATCAAATGAATCACCGTATTCCGCATGCTTTAAAAGATTCCAAATGAAATAAAAACACTGTTCATATACATATGTACAAACCGCTAAGTATGTTTAAACAGAAAAATCTCCCAAACATGCTTACAAAATTCGAAATATCATGTCACAAAAACGGATTAAAAATTGTCATTTGAATTACACGTTCCCATTTGATATCACACTTGTCTCATTCTCTCGTGCCTTTGACTGCGGCAACTACGGCCATCACATTTTTATGCCTTCACTTGTAAATTTGTCCTTTTTATGTTTTGATAGCATTTACATATGTCACTAATTGGATGTACACAAATTTATGCCACTGTAATCATTGCGATTTAGTTTTGTAATGCAAATTGCTATTAAACTGTTTCGTCAACATTTCGTTAAAACATTTCATGAGAACTCTCATTCAAAAGGGAACCACTTGCACAAATATTACAATGAACCCTGAAATCACATGAAATGACAAAGCACAAACCATCATTCATGAAAACCCACGTAATTTGCTAAGCATCGTCATAGTGCATGCTTTTTCATCATGAACAGCATATTATATACCTACGCAAACAGAACCAACAGCACGCTGTTTTTAACAGCGACTACCCAAATAGGCACATTCTTCTTTTCGAGTACATCATTCTTATCAGTTTCTCATTCAGTGCCAGACAACAAGTGAAAATATTAGAATAGAGCTGAACAATGTGTTGAGTATTGCATCATTCTCAATGCACGGTCGGTCGTCATGCCAACGTTTGTGACTTGACTATTTTTTATCGCTGCAATGACTCATGCACCATCTGATATTTTTGCGCTTCTATAGCACAGCAGCGTTCAAAACAACTTTTTCATTCCTTGCACAGGAATTGGCGTGTGCTTACACACTTGCCGAGTCCAGTGAATTTCAGCCCACAACGAAAACAATAACAAAACTTGTATATTAAATCTTTTACGGCTGCATTTATTTGGAATTAAATTCGCTTTTCGTTTGTTGTTAATACGGTACAGCAGTTTTAGTTACCACTGTGAATAAAAAAGCCAACATCATGGCAAGTGATAAGGAAGCACAGGAAGATGAGATGCTTGCGATGCAAAGCATTTTTGACCAAAACACATTTTCAATAATTACTGATGGTGACAGTGAGACGGCATCAGGCAAAATAAAAGTTCATTTAGAGTTACCTGAATCCTTTTTTGTTGCTGTTACAAGCGGGGATGATTCAAAAATCAAGGATGAAAACGCAGAAAATGTGTCAGAAGAAAATCACGTGAAATATAAAGTGCAATTTCTTCCTCCACTCACTCTAAACTTTGCACTTCCAAAAGATTATCCCAGTAAATGTAAACCAAATTTTACTCTGGTTTCAAACTGGCTTCATAGAGCATCTGTATGTGGTAATAATTATTGATGTTAGCAGCACATGTATGATAACATTTTTAATATTTTACTAACTCGGAATTATATTCAAAATATTTTTTTTATGTAGTTATCTGTTTTGAGCCGGAAATTGGATGAACTGTGGAACGAAAATAAAGGACTTGGTGTGTTGTTTACTTGGACAAATTATCTCCAGTCAAGCGCATTAACTGATTTGAACATAATTGACTTGTATGATGTTGCTTGGCTTCATCGGCCTGCCAATTTATTTACAAAGGGCATGACAAAAACCAATACGTCACATGTGCAATTAAATAGCCAAGCAGCAGCAGCAGCATCGAGTAGTAAGAGCAGAAAGAGAAATAAATGGAGAGTCCGTGTTGATCGACGTGCAATTTCTGAGGAACTTCCACAACTTGCCGATAAGCCCATGAAACTAATGGACTATCTGCTAACATGCAACGAAGAACAAATCATGGCCTCATTTTTGCAATCCAGTCACTCATGCGAAATTTGTTTCTCAATGAAAATGGGAGATTCCTGTGTCCGCTTTCTTTGCGGTCACGTATTTTGCAAGGATTGTGTTACAGGTTACTTCACCACTCATATCACGGAAGGGAATGTGGATCTTGTCAAATGCTTAGCGATTGACTGTCAAATGCGACCTACAACGGAAACTGTCAAGATGCTTGTTGGAGACGAGCTGTTTTTACGATATGATGAAATGTTGCTTAAAAGGGCTATCGAGAGCATGACTGATGTGATGTACTGCCCCCGCCCAAAATGCCAAAGTCCTGTGATTTGTGATCCTGGAGAGAAATGTGCATTTTGCACGGTTTGCAGATACAATTTTTGTAGCCTATGCAAAATGGGCTACCATGGTGTTGAGCCATGTCGTCTTCATGAAGGTAACACAAAATTGCAAAAAAATTGCTGGCATTGTAAATCTGAATAATATAATGTATAAAGCTGTCTTTTGTTATGATTTAGAAAAATTTGAGGAGATCAGTGAAAAATATGAGCAAGGTACAGAAGAGGAGAAGAAGGCGATTGAGAGCAGGTTTGGGAGAAAGCAGTTGAGGCACTTTCTGGAAAATGTTCGTTCAGTGCATTGGATTAAGGATAGAAGCAAGCCGTGTCCGAATTGCAAAATGCCAATACAGGTAAACGTGCTCAATACTATCAGTTCCTTAATGTCTCGTGGTTCGTTATTTAATTTATTCTGCTCGTAACAATTTCCAGAAACACATGGGCTGCAGCATGGTTGTGTGCACCATATGTAACAATACATTTTGTTACGATGACGATCACACATATGAAGACTATCCTTACGAAGAGACAGGTGGCGAAACTCCGGATTCATTGCATAAATTATTTGGACCACACGGCGGAGCTTGCGAGGGAGATGGTGAAGAAGGAAATGAGTGGATTGAAGAGTATGATTTGTGGTTGGAAACTGTTGACTCGGATTCAGATTGAATCCAGAGGGTCAAAATTCATGGTGTATAATATTTAAATGGTTTGTGCCTTTGATTTAATTGATATGCGTGTTTGTATTATATGGAGAATACAAATTAGTGAGTATTGTTGAAATATTACCGGTATTATTATGTGATGTATTTACAATAAATATACAATGTACCCTTGTAGTATTTGGACTTAGAAAACGATCCTTTCATTCCGTTTTCCATCAAAATGGGAATCTCTGTTTCCAATTTTAGTACCAAATCTCGTCCGTACGCCAAAATGGTAATAGTATCCATCCGTTTTCCATCCAATCATTTTTCTGGAACCAAGCAGTCTGCCTGACATACGTCCAGTAGTATTATATGCTGTGTTACTTTTATTTCGCTGCACTTGTGTTGTATCATTTATGTTGTCCTTGGGAACTGAACGGAAGTGAATGCACACTCGAATTGTGAAAAAGTAGACTAGTTCCACTAATGACATTAAGCTTATGCCAAGTGTCAATTCAAGCAATCCTCCTGCATTTGCTATATTTCAAATTCCGCAGAACATGTTAAAGTAAATACGTCCCACAGATTATTACAGTAAAACGTATATAAATTTCGTGCTTATTCGTACCCAAGATATCAATCCAATCAAATAGCATTTTGCGTTCTGTCGAATAGAAGGAATCCGTTCCCATGTAAAAGTGAATTATCGAGTAGTCCGAAGCACTGGAATAATCAAGTATTCAGAAATTCGTTTCTCTTTAACAAATGCATACAACACAGTGAACTTTTCAATTATTTTTCAAGATCCGAAAGTGATTATATACTAACTTTTTCCGTCCTTCTGAATGATTGAAAGAAAGAAACGACGACGAATCGCTTTCCTTCAAGTCGAAATGAGAAGTATGAAATTTGTACTTAATTTCGGTACACGGAGATATGCAGTGACTACACAGCCCTCTGTTGCCATCCTTTGTAAGGTTTACTTGGAACAATAAAATTGGAATATATGCAAAAATTACTGAGCAGTAACCAAATAAATTTTTTAAATAGGATACCTATAAAAATAGCAAATTACTTACCACGAATCTTGTTTGCACATGATCGCTCTTTGGCACCGCACACTCTCTGAGTCGCATTCCCTATGAATGTTTTAACAGGTTATTCACATCTCACATTTAAGGATGGAAGACAATGCATCCTCAATCAGTTTGGAATACCACTAAACTTATAACAAACATTTCACATATCTTTCACTAACTTGGCATGAAGAAGCGAACGCATGAGCAGTTTTTATATGTATGTATAGCCCAGCATTCGGTAAAACAGTTTTGCCTCGAATAGAAATTATAGTGCGTCAAGTGTGATTGCGGGTCTGATGGTAGGTAGCAACCTCGTTTTTTCTTTAAAAAACATGATTAAAACATGAGACATTTTAAAACGCATAGTTTTTAACTGGCTCGTTGGCTTACTATATCAACGGCCTTCAGCTTGCTCCTATCCTTTTCGGCGACAACAGTAGCCTCCGGCTCAATGTTAACAAAACTCTCACTGTTGACTGGAACTGCTGCTGCATTAACCATATTTGGAGAGCTTAGTGGGGAATGGGCAAGTATCTACAAATTCCAAAATTTTCTATTTCAGATGTAAAATATAAGATAGACTAAGGAGAAAATGAATTTGTGAATATTGAATTTTTGTCAACCCTGAATCCTGATGCATCATTCGTAGTACAAGTGGAATATTCCTGCATGCCTGGATCGGCAAGAACTTTCAACCCGTACGGCTTTCCACCAGCTTTTTGATGTTTTGGATAATCGATCTCTTCCAGCTTTGATAAGTTCTTGATTATCAAGTCTTCTCTCGCAAAGTCCATCCATTTGTCAATGGTATCTTTCGGAATGGAATTAATTTCAGCTTGTGCTCGACGATCATCCCGCCTAGTAGAAGGGATCACCTTATAAGTAGGCAATGCAAGAATTCGACAATTTTCAGACGTCAAATAAGATCAATATATTTTTACGGAATGTTTTGAAGGATGAATTTTGGAATCATGTTGAATACACAACAGTGTCCGCCTTGTGTCTCGATTTGAAAGAAGATATCCATGCAGGGAATCATGGAACCAGCCCACATACATTTTAGCAGCATGTCGTCACAATTTATCAAGGTCTGTTTATAAATAAACCATAACCATTTTTATAATATTTACTTATCAAATGTACAATGGAAAATAAAAAATACAATAAACACATGAAATTATTGATTACCTTATGAAACAACTCATGATCCTTCTGTTTAAATTCCGGATTACTTTCCAGTTTATTCATTTCCGCAGTCTCGTTATCAGTCATGTCTTTGATGACATCATTCAGCCGCTGGATAACATCAGATCTACCCTGAGCATCTCCCATAATCTGTTTAAGGCGTCTTCTAAAACTTGGTGCTTCCAAGCAGAACTGCGAAATGTGATCCAGGTGAGCAGCCGCTTCCAGGACTAGTCCTGTTCCATTAGCTGTTGGATTATTTACATTTAGTCTGACGAGATGCACCAAGTTCCTGGAATACCGGAAGAAAACAATATCATTTTCATTAATATGTCATCATGATAATATGATACCTGTACCCCAATTAATTTAATACGACGTACTGAAATTGCTTGTTTAGCACACTAGTCTTTAGCAGGTTCACGTTGCAAATGGTTATCGCGGGAAATGGTATTTGCGCCACGGATGTTTCCTGAGACTGAAAGGAAATTATCACTGGATTTTCGTTCAATTTGACATAAATGCGGGCAACCAGGAATGAGCTGAATCCGAGACAGACGAAGAATACGACGAGCCAGAATATTCTAAACTTGATATTTCAAATATGATATTGTTTGCTAAAGTCACAAATATATAATCAAAATAAGTTGATATGTTAATTGAACTAACCTTTCAACAGGATGGCGCTTCTTTGATCCAATAAACCGAACACCATGTGCAGTAGTGTCTTGACAAATTTTGCCAAAGAAACTGTCTAGGCGGGGATATCCTTTAATACAGCAGCAACATCCAACAGTTTTGTCAACTTGGAAAGAGTCTTTCCTAGACTTTTTGGAACTTGCTTTTGTCATGATGTGGACTTCCTACTACGTAAAATGCTTCTGATGGGTGAGAACTATTATCACTAATAATTTTAGTTGGATTCGATAAGAAGTAAATTGATCATATGGTATGAGTGTTTAGCGTTGTCTTTAAGCCTTTGCGATCAATAATCCATTATGCCAAATAAGTCAGGAAATGAGATTTTGTCGCAATGAAGGCTTGTAATTTGTTAGCTCCAATATTTCATACGGTTGTCTTACTTTAATAGAATAGTTTTATCTATCGGGTTTAAAACTCTTTGAACCTTTCAAAAGTAAATATTTGTAAGCAAAATCCATTTCATTAAAAAATGCTTAATAGCAATGTCAAAAGCTTCATTACTATATATACAAAAATGTTCCAAAATATACATTGGTGTTTAAATAAAAATGACAAAATTCATAGGACAGCAGTAGTTCATAGTATTAGGTCTGTGAAGTATTCAACTTCTAGGAAAACCAATTTGCCAACATATTGCGTACTTTAATAACACGATTAGAAGGAAATACGCACGATGCTGATTACTTTTTGAAGGACGAATAAAATATTTCCACTCGATGACCACAATTTCAAAATGTTTTAATTGTCCATGCCTTTGATCGATAAGAATCATGGAAATTTTTGTGCTCAAAAACGAGCGTTACCTGTACAATGTGACAGGACAGACCACACAGCATTTTATTCCACACTTTAGGCATATGTACATGCTTACTTACATAGTCAATAACAGCCGTGTAAAATTGCACAAATCAAAGCAGTTTAAATACGTTCCTTTGTACGCATTGTAGCAAATATGTATGCTACTAATAAATTAGTGCATTACCAACTGCGAAGAAGCATCTGCACGGTTAGATGATTTTCAAAATTTAAAGAATTTAGTGACGTTAGTCCATCAACAAAATTTTAAGATCCGAACCGAATCCTTATGCGACTGCAGCTTCGGCAATATGTTCTGTATCTTAGCCGTTCCAAGAGGCTCATCCAAATTCTAGTTGCCGCATGAGCTATCAGTATTCTACAAGTTTTCAAGGATTGCGAGTATACTTCACACATGCCATCACCCAAACGATAGTTTATGTCAGTTTAATTCCCTCAATCATATAATCAAAGGATCATATATGAAATAAAGATTTTCACATACGTACTCCATCAATTAAAAATTAACTTATTGTTGTAGGCAATTTTTTAAGAGTGGAAAGTCAACGAGTTTAAAATTCCACAGCTCGTAATGTCATATGATGCAAGACGGTACGGTGGGATACCTAAGCCAGGTTTTGCACTTGATTTGCATATATGATATTTCATAATGAGTTTTTTCTTCAAATACGTAAAATTGTGTTGTTATAAACATGCCGATATGTTGCCAGTTCTTTTGTTACTGACAAAAAAACAATTTTTCATCTGGTGAGCTTCTACTCTTGACACAAAATTGAGCAGGGGCGCTCTAGATTTGAAAACAGCTTTCCCATGTTGCAATGCGTATGTGAAATTGAATACAAACTGACAAAATGTCGAGACATATACCACAAGGACATAAAAATATTTCTTGGCATAAAAATGTGTATTATTCCTTATTAAATGTCTGGGTTACTGTAAAATAACAGTGATTTCGCTTTTGTCTTAATGATGACATACTGAAACGTGGACAAATAAATAAATCTTCTGATTTAAAAAGCATGTCCTCCAACGTGCTTCCATATCGACATAGAACTAATTTGTTTTACATTAAACAAATAATATTAAATTAAATTATATTTTTTGTAAACCACATATGTAAAAAGCGGTAGTTTTGTAGATACATTCGGTGGATTTAGATTACATAAGTTCGGCTTGTTTTGCAATTATGGATAATTTTATGGGTGGCTAGCTTTATTTGATATATATAAATAAATAAATATATTCTAATACTTTCTAATGCTCAACTAACAATTTTACATCCTAATTACATAACTGACTTGTATTTTATACTAAAATATTTATACGTCATTTACAGTTGTTACATTTTGAATTGATTTGGATTTTCAGTTTGCCCTGATTTTTCCTCCTACACTTAAGTTTGCAGACAACGCTTCTTGAACATTTTCTGTTGCGAAACCACCGTATTGTATCGTTTATGTGTTTATTTTCATGTAGTATGGCCAATACCTGTTGCGTCACAAGTTCGTGCATCAGAAATACAACACAGGCAAAATGCATTGCTCCGAAAATCAAAATAAAACTAAGAAAATCGGTTAGGTCAATTTGATGGCCATAAGTGGTATATGGTGATGAACTTGGGTCTTCTACGCTCAGTCGAGTAGCATATCTGTATGTTCTCCGTCTCCAATATTCCCATTTGTAAATAAGGCCACTCTCTTTAATCCTAGAATATGTCTGTATAAGCCAGTGCCGGTTCACTGTGAACACTTGAGCGAACACGGAGTTCCAACTAAGGTCATCAGATAATGCGAAACAATCAACTTTAGCGTTTTCAAGTGTTCCCTGAATTGACTGTTGCACAGTTAACAGTATATTGTGTACTTCGTTTGAGATCGCTACAAAAGCATACCTTTTGAGGAGAAGTTTTTCAACGTTTGCTGTCATCTGATTCACCGAACGAATGTCAAGAAAACTTTGGTTAAAAATATTTATCAAATTTCGGCTTTGAAATGCTTGCCGATATAACAGCCAGGGTGAGTCAACGAATGGATGATCGAAAAGGATTTTGTATCCCTCTTGAAGGAAACTCGTCAGAGAATCGAGAGGTTTTCGCGGCACAAATATCGTTATCACGCTGACAATTCCTTGACAATAGAAAATACAAACAAACATACCAAAGAGTTGAACGAGGACAAACATTCTTTTATGACTCATGTATGTCGCAGCTGTGTTGCCAATCAGTAGCCCAAGTAAATCGACAAGGTTTAATATGTAGAACTTTCGAGTTAATGGTATCTGTTGCCTGCCGAGAAATAGCATGACGACAAACGATGCGCCCAACAGCGCCCATATACATGACGAAAATGGAACAGTCCAAACATTGAAGCTGAATTTACTTCCTGCTCTCCCCATCGAATATTGTTGGCAATAAATCAACCTGTCAGCCAGATTCCTGGTGTGTACTAATCCGCTTCTATAGATGTACCATCCGTTAAATGTTGCGCGATGGTACCCAAGAATGCCCATGTCGATTACGATGTACTGTAGCATTCGGGATTTATGCCACACCTCAAACTCACTTATGCTCTCCATTGGCAGCAGGTTTAGAGAACAATTGTGTACTTTTGACATAACAATTGCCGACATAATTTCACTTCCACAAAATTGATAATGCATTGATTTAAAAAGTAGGCGCTGACATGCGGACCTGTCGCTACCATAATAAGTAAAATAGCCTGTGAGTGGCAAATGCACAAATGAGAGAATTGATCTATGGCTGGAAAACCGGAAAATGTGTCTATGCATTGACAGTGCTTGGAGAATCTGTTCCAATGATTTTCTGGTAACAATCCCTGAGCTTTGACCGTATTGGCAATACCCATTGCAAATAATGGAATATCGTGTTTTTGTCGGATCATTGTCCTTTACTCCAATGTGAATAAATATCTTTAGTGCTGGAAGATTTCGAAATTCAAGAGCTAATTCGTTTTCAAATTTTGGCTTGGCTCCGGTAATCGCTTCATCTATATTGCGAATACTTAAGTACATTGTGCTAGGATGCATGGAAAACAATCTGAAGGTGCTCCGCGCGGCTACGTTCACATTGTCAAATTCAAACGGAGTGAGTATCAAATGACTAGGTTGGGTGAATCTATATGGAAACAGTATTCCCAATACCTTCCTGTAATTCCTGAATATGATGCAGCGGACGTTACCACATGTAACGTACATGTCATCAAAGTCAAATGAATAAAAGAATAGTGCATACTTGTCATTGTGCTCACTTGTAATAAACGAAATTGAGGTGATAATGTCGGCCAACGAATCCAATGGTGCGAGATCCGAACTACATGATGCGTTAAGGGTGATTGATAAGATTAGGAGTATTGACAAATACCCTCTACAAGTTTCGAATTCCATTTAAATTCAAGATTGAATGAATGCGCCACCTCAAAACCGATAAATGTTCCTGAATTGCAATAATTCCTTAACCATTTGATACGTCGTCGCCAAATATAGTGCCTCGCTTTCGACACAACGTTTTGAATTGTATAGTGATTCGGGTATTAATAATGTTCAATCCAGTAATCAGACTAAACTAAGACATTGCTGAGTCCTACAGTATTCTATTAGTAGGAATATGTTAGTTTTTAAAAATATATTCAGTTACTATTGTGCACGGTCACAGTTGGTCAAATTGCTGGCATGAAGTGATGCATAGATTCGGAAGCAAAAGCTTCTTCATGAAAATGTTTAATATTTTTAGAACTACGGTTTGAACAGGCCTTTATTTGCAGTTTTCCGAAAAATGTACAACCGATTCTAGTGTAGTAATTATACGTACGTGTAATAATTTGTAATATTGCCTACATGATATTTCGTTACTCCAACCGTTAGTGTCGTTTTATACGACTATATATTGTGATTGTGTTATGACGTAGTAAAGTGTGAAGCACAGTAGCACTTTACCATTTGTAGTGGAAGGCATTGAGGTTTTTTGTTTGCATTGTTGTACTTTGAATTGTCTTATGTTTCAGTAGAGTAAGGTATTGTTATATGTTCAAACTGCTTGAATATATTTCTATTCACTACTACCACTACTAACAAAAGCGTCTCCCAGTATTAAATGTTTACTTTCATGGGCTCCTTTACATTATTTTCGCCTATTTTATAAACAATACATTTTCGCACGAATGAAATGCCAACTCGAGAAATGTCGAGGATATTTCCATTTTAATATTTACTCAAATAATTCGTTCGAATTAATGTGTTTGCTTCTTATCGTTTCAGTTTTACTGAGTTCCACTTATATTCACTTCTAAAGTCCAATCTATTCTTTCATAGATGAAGCATGTTCTGTCCCTGTTCTCGAGTATTTCAAATAAAAATGTTGCGTAGTAGCAACTTAAAAAATATGCTGAATATTATATATGTCCTGCATCGGTTTCAATGCATTCTTGGTCGCCAGTCAAACATGTGCGCGAGAAAATTGTCAATAACATGACTCATGCGTTTCATTATTTTTTTAACTTACGTGGTTTAGCAGAATTATATACCACTTCTTCATTCATAATTGAATTCTGGAATAATTGTTGTGATGCAAACAGACTGCACGACTCCAATACTCTTTTATTCACACTTAAAAATAATAACGAAAGTTAGTACATGTTCATCCTTGTTCCTAATACTTAAATTGTTTTTGTATTTATTGCACACCGTATTGCTTTATTAGTAAATGATGCAGGTGTAACATGTAAAGCTCAAAACAAGTAGGTATAGTTGAAAAATTAGTTTTATGGTGACGTATATTAGTCTAATCGTAAGTTGTGGCTGTACAATCAAAACCTTCTTCGAATCTATTGTTTAGAACCTAAAATGTTATTATTTCTCTGTATTCCTGTAGGACAAGAACGCACCAAAGTAAAACAAATATGAATTGTTTGTGTCGGAAACTTTTGTGCCGAAATCCACGATGTAAAATATTTGCATGGTTTGTTAATTTAATTACACTAGAGTTGATATACTAGTTAAAGGTAAACAGAGACTTTGTATGTGTAAATTTGTGAATATAATTGAAATATACGTGGTATGATTCGGTATGTATATTCAAGTATATATGTTTTGAGTAAATGTATCTAGGTATGCATTTTTATGTGGATTTAAAAAGCAATCTTTTCATTTCTTTTTCCACCGTCATGGAGAGCTCCTGTTACAGCTTTAGCGCTAAATCGTACGCGCCTGACGCCACACTTATAAAAGTACCCATCCGTTTTGCATCCAATTATTTTTCTGGAGCCCGATAACCTGCTTGTAATACGTCCAGAAGCACTAAATGTTTCATTAGCGTTATTTACTTGATTTGTGTCCTTGGGAACTGCAACTAAGTGAATCCACATTCGAATGGTAAAAAAGTAGACAAGTTCCACCAATGACATTAAGCTAATGCCTAGCGTCAACGCAAGTAGCCCCCCTGCATTTGCTGGATTTTAAGACGTTGCATTGAGTAATCGGGTCAGAAAATAAATGCACTGAGTAATTTTGCAATAAAATTTATCATTTTCTAGTTCATTCGTACCCAAGATATCTATCCAGTCATAGAGCATTTTTCGTTCTGTCGAGTAGAATGAATCCGTCCCAATGTAAAAGTGTAGTATGGAGTAACTCGACAAACTGTAAAATCAGCAATAAATCAATTGGCGACGTCTAATGACAATAGCTTTGGCATGGAATGTGAACATGTACTCACTTTTGCGATCCTGTTGAATGATTGATATTCAGAAATGATGATGCAGCGGCTTCTTGTAGTTCAAAATGCGACTCGTGAAATTTGTATTTGATTTCCGTACATGAAGAGATGCAGTGACTACACAGCCCTCTGTCCACAGTATTCTTTGTGAGGTTGACTTGGTGGTTAAAAGTTACAGCACATACTTTACATAAGTCAACGGTATACTTCAATCATAAATGCGTTAAAATCTAACTACCTACCACGAACTTGATTAGCACATGTACGCTCTTTGGCACCGCACACTCTCTGACTCGCATTTCCTTCGAAATGTGTAAAAATACATTCATATTAATAATTAATTGGTTAGGAATACCATTCATTGTACGAATTTCCACTAACTTGGCATGAAGTAGCGAACGCAGGAGCAATTTTGATAGGTATATTTAGCCCAGCATTCAGTAAAACAGTTTTGCCTGGAGTAAAAGTTGTAGTGTGTCAGGATTGATTGTTGGTCTGACGGTAGGTAACAACCTCGTTTTTTCTTAACAAAAATTGTTCAAATATGAAAGCAAATGTAAAGTGAAGTTGATTGGGGAAATTACAGTTTTGTTAAGTATCAGGTTAACTTACAATATCAACCGCCTTGAGCTTGCTTCTATCCTTGTCGGCGACAATAGTAGCTTCCGGTTCGATATCGACAAATACCTCACTGTTCACGGGAACCACAGCTGCATGGGTCATGTCAGGAGAGCTCAGTGGCGAATGGGCAAGTATCTAAAATTACAAAAATTTCAATGCTCGCTTAGACTACTGACACAACGTCACTGAAGAACAAAATGCGTGTATGCACGGATTAAATATATGCCTACCTTAAATCCCGATCCATCGCTTATAGTGCAGGTGAAGTATTCCTGCAAGCCAGGATTTGCAAGAACTTTCAACCCATAAGGCTTGCCACCGGCCTTTTGATGTTTTGGATAATCAATTTCCTCCAGTCTCGATAGATTCTTTACAATCAGATCCTCCCTCGCAAAATCAATCCATTTGTCAATGGTGGCATTAGGAATGGCATCAATTTCTTCCTTCGCACGGCGATCATCACGGCTTTTTTATAAAGTTTTCAAGATAGGACCATCATCAATTAATGGACAAAACTGCGACGAAGTATACAATCATTAAAGTTATTAAATTGATATATTCAAAATATATTACGAGATGTTCTGTAGAATGAATTTAGGCATCATGTTGAATACACAGCAGTGACCGCTTTGCGTCTCGATATGAAAGAAAATGTCCTTGCACGGAATCAGAGAACCAGCCCATATGCATTTGATCAGCATATCCTCGCAACTCATTAACATCTGTAAAATAAGAATATATCAGTCAGAAAATGAATCGAACGAATTTATGAATTTTATGTTTCGGTAACTGTTAAAATGAACGCTTCATATAAGTGATCACCTTCCGAAACAAATCGTGATCCTTCTGCCAGAATAAAGGATTACTTTCTAGCTTATGCATTTCCGCGGTCTCGTAGTCACTCATGTTCTTGGCGACATCATTCAGCCGCTGAAGTATGTCCGGCCGACCCTGCGCATCCGTCATTTTCTGTTTCAGTCGTCGTCTGAAACTTGGTACTGCCAAACAGAACTGAGAAATGTGATCCATATGGGCAGCGGCCTCCAACACCTGCCTTGTGCCTTTAACTGTAGGATTCCGTATATTCAATCTAACCAGATGAACAAGGTTTCTAAGAAACAGGAAATAATATAACAATAAAACTGAGTTCGTAACTATCGACAATTCAATATTTAATAAATCCGAGTTTAAGTTTTGAAGGCATACTGAAATTGTTCAATGAGCAGACTGGTCTTTAGCAGATTCACATTGCAGATGGTTATCGCTGGAAATGGGATTTGAGCCACGGATGTTTCCTGAGACTGAAAAGAAATTATTACCGGGTTTTCGTCCAATTTGACAAATACTCGGGTAACAAGCAGTGAGCTAAATCCGAGACAGGCAAAGAACACGATGATCCAGAAAATTCTTTAAAAAAAGTTAAAATGTATAACATTCCGAAACTTAAATAAAAGTCACATAAATCTGTAACATCCAAATGCAAAGTTATGTTAAATGGGCTAACCTTTCAACTGAATGACGTTTCTTTGATCCAATAAACTTAACGCCATGTGCCGTAGAATCTCGGCATATAGCCCCTAAGAAATTGTCGAGGCGATGATTCCTTTTGATGCAGCAGCCGCATCCAACCTCATTATCATCTTGAGTAGATGTTTCCTGCATTTCTTAGCACTTGCTTTTGTCATCTTGCGTTGGTACAGCGTGGTGAAATTCCTATTGCGTAGAATATTTTGGAGTAGTGTAGAATGTTACCAAGTCCTCTGGTATTTTGGCACGATATGTAGGAAACTGCTCGTGCCGATTTACAGCGTAGCATGGGTTTTTAGCCTTTGCAATCAATAATTAAATGTGCCAGAGGAGGCAGGAAATGAGATTTTAGGGCAATCGATAAGGCTTGTAATTTATTTCCCAGTTGATGCCAAATTATTCCTTGTCCAACAACAATTAAAGGAAATGTATTCTATTCTGGTTACTGTTTATTTCTACGTGCTCCAAATATAGTTAAGAATTAAATGAGTTTGTATTTTTTACACTCAAAAGTTTTATTCTTAATCCGATTAATAAATTTTAGTGTAATAATAACCACGAACATTCAGTTGTGATCGTTAGAGTCTACAGAAGCAGTATCTGAGTTGAAATATTTTTTTGGTTCTGTAAAGACGAGGTATGCTAACCGGCGGTCTGGATGTTGGAACGCACTATGTTGTAAGTGCTTGGATTTTAAAACCAGTATGTATGTATGTATACACTTTACCTGTACTAAATCTCTAAACACGTTAATAAAATATTCAATTCAATTCCAGAATTGTTTCTCAGCAAAAGGTTACGCTTCCCTCAGGGTCAAGATTTATCTCTGAATTTAACAACTTCCGTCGCTGTGATTTGCAAGATTTAATTTCAACGATTAGGAAAATTTATTTTGGTGTAATGCATTTTTAATGCTCGCTTTCGTGAATCATGAACAATGCTCCTATAATGGCTCACAAAAAACCAGATAGTCGGGAAGTTTGGCAGGGTCGCATTTAAGAAATGCGTTTCAATAACCTGTCATGAAATGTGCAAACAAAATGCATGAAAATCATGCATAGGTACATACGCCTGCTATGCTACTTTCTTCATCAAAGCAGTAATCAACGTTACTGCTCCACCGCTGACTCTCAACCTCAACATATCTCACTTGAGCTCAAATTGTTCTGTCAAGCACCGTATTTTTCCACCGGTCCGGTTTTCTATAATTTTACTCTTATTTTTAACTAATTTCTCACTCCAACTTACCTAATATGTTCTACTACAATTTGAAGTCACCTAACATTTCTCATTAGAAAAATATTAAATGTGAATACAAAAGTATTTTTATAAGCACAAAAAAATGGAGAGAGGTGAGTTTTGTTTTTTGTGTTGTGTCTCGTTGCAAGCCAGAAGGAATCATGACCCGATAACACCACCAACTGCCGCAACAGTTGACAAGTTTTGTAAGCAAATTAGGGTAGGATTTTACCTATCGGGTTCAGCTCTTCTTAGGAGTCAACATTTGTGTTGACTCCTAAAAATCGTCATAAGCGCACAGTCGTTTTTTGTCTGGGCTGGAACCGACAGCAAAAATTCAGTTTGGACTGTTTACAGTTCCGAATAAAGTAAGACACTGTGGTCATTTTGTTATGTCGGTGAGACTCCAGCAATGCTGCTGAAGGTCAGGGGGTCAGCTCAAAGATTTGACCCCGGAATATTTGAAATCTGTAAAATTTCAAATATTTTAAATTATTTTCCACATCTGTGTTCCTAATATGATTCGCCATTCAAAACTGCATATTACTGTAAATTTTCGCTTATCTATGTCCAGAAATGTCAAAGTTCTTACACATTTTTCGAAAAAAATGACCGTTTTTGGAAGTGTATTATCTCCGATTTGCCAAACTTTCCGCAATCTTTGTGACATGCCACGTGTAGAGAATGAGTTGTACTTTATTGCTATGAAAGAATTTTTAGCGGAAATTACGGCAATTACGAAATATTCGGGTTTTTATAAACCGCCAAATTATCATGTCCATACGTGTACAACCGATTGCCGGCAAAAAGGTGTTGTGAATTTTATCATTTTCACATACGTATTGCACTACTTGCAACCAGTCAAGCTTATGTTATCATGCATCCAAGGGCGGATTGTGGATTTATGTTACTTTAGTTTGAGGTAAACACATACATATTCCTAAATAATTCATGACCAAGTTCGGCATACCTTTTTGCCAGCTATCGGTTGTACACGTATGAACATAATAATTTGGCGGTTTATAAAAACCCGAATATTTCGTAATTGCCGTAATTTCCGCTAAAAATTCTTTCATAGCAATAAAGTACAACTCATTCTCTACACGTGGCATGTCACAAAGATTGCGGAAAGTTTGGCAAATCGGAGATAATACACTTCCAAGAACGGTCATTTTTTTCGAAAAATGTGTAAGAACTTTGACATTTCTGGACATAGATAAGCGAAAATTTACAGTAATATGCAGTTTTGAATGGCGAATCATATTAGGAACACAGATGTGGAAAATAATTTAAAATATTTGAAATTTTACAGATTTCAAATATTCCGGGGTCAAATCTTTGAGCTGACCCCCTGACCTTCAGCAGCATTGCTGGAGTCTCACCGACATAACAAAATGACCACAGTGTCTTACTCTATTCGGAACTGTAAACAGTCCAAACTGAATTTTTGCTGTCGGTTCCAGCCCAGACAAAAAAACGACTGTGAAGCGTCAACATGCCTGTTGACTCCTAAGTGTTAGGAGTCAACACGCATGTTGACACCTAAAACTGTTCTTAAATGTCAACAACAAAGTTGACGCATAAGAATGGCTTATGTGTCAACATTTCTTGAACGAAAGAAATGTCTTGACAATTTTTTGACTATTTGTAACGTCGTCACACGCAAATGTCAGTAACATTGTCACACTTGTTAACACCTATTACCACGGTTAACAAATGTTACCACTTACGGGCCTCTGAGGTGTTGGCGCATAAGGGCTTCTTAAGGGTCAACACTTACGGACTTCTGAGGTGTTAACAAATGTGACAATGTTACTGACATTTGCGTGTGACGACGTCACAAATAGTCAAAAAATTGTCAAGACATTTCTTTCCGTTCAAAAAATGTTGACCCATAAGCCATTCTTATGCGTCAACTTTGTTGTTGACACTTAAGAGCAGTTTTAGGTGTCCACATGCGTGTTGACTCCTAACACTTAGGAGTCAACAGGCATGTTGACTCTTAATGTACACAAGCTTTCAAAACGGCCGTGGCGTTAAGGCTACACAACAAGCGGCACGAGCGCGGCGCCAATCCGGTTCCGGCCTCGTTCCAATGCCACGTGTGTGAAAAGTCGTACAAGCTGCAGAGTTCCCTGGAGACGCATATCAAGGTTCATCAAGGAAAGGGATACACTTGCGACAAGTGTGGAGCGGTATTTGCGTTTAGAAACTCGTTTAAATTCCACATGGAGGCGCATAATGCGGAAGGCATGGAGGATAATCAGTTTTGTGAGTACTGTGGAAAAAAGTTCAGGTCGGAGACTTATCGGAAGCGGCATGTGGAGAGGCAGCATGTGAAGACGGAGAAGAGGTAGAAGTGTTCGGCATGTGATAAGGGCTTCACTAGAAACTCGGTAAACAGATTATTTGAAATCTGAAGTGAAGATGTGATAACTAGAAAGTTTACTTAAAATGTTTTTATTTTTGTTTTCATTTAGTTTCTGAAAGCTCATCAAAGAGTGCCTTCTGGAGAGAAGCCCTTTGTCTGTAATTTATGCGAGAAAGGTAAAATCCATATGCTTTAAGCAATAATTGTTGTGTGTGCTGCTGTCTATTAAAATGTTACACTTTTTCTATTTAGCTTTCAACCAGGCTGGATCACTGTGGCATCACAAAAAACTTATCCATGGCATACAAAGAGGAGAGGGATCAGCGAGGAAATCCGACCCGATTTAAAACGAATAATAATGGGGGTTTTATAAATTGTAATTTTTTGCTACCTGAACACTGCATATTATAATAATGCACTGGCACCGTGTTCAAAGTAGGAAAAATGACTACATTAAAGTTAAATGTTGATACGTGTTGAAACTAACATATTTGTAACTAATACTGTATACAAAATTAAAGCCTCGAAGAGAATCACGTGGAGATAAATGAAAAGTTAATAATGGCTTGTCTTAATATACCATTTTGGCATTTAAAAAATATATAGACCTAACAGTTATAAAGATACGACAGATTTTCAGATGGTCAAAATAGGTATAAGCATTTTATTCGATGGCCATTGAGTAGACATTTTTTTTAAATTCTGTGGATGATATTATTCTACTCGCCCGTTTAGTAGTTTCCCCATGCAATAAGAGTTTACTATGTATCCATCATCAACATGCACAACAATAATATTGTAAAATATATATACAATAATAGTGACAGTTTTGCTCACGTGGTTATTGACATATTTGAACATGTCCGTCAGACGATCCTTTATGAATACGTTAAAGTTAACATCATGAAATCCCGAGTAGCCAGTTCGTACAAATTCAGCAATGAATGCGTTTTTCGTAGCCTGAAAAAAGTCATTGTCAACTATGATTACATAAGCATGCATGTTACATGTTACGAAGTAGTCAATTCAACTTCCTCTGATTTGGTCCTAAAACTTCAAGCGTATCGACATCTCTAATTAAAACGTACGTGCCTGGGTACACTCTTCCAACTGATAAGTCTGGCAAATCTGAACCAATATGCCTTGAAAAAAAATTCGATACTCGATTCATTTACGGATTGTTTTTCATATGATTTATTTAAGTGAGTACATCGGGTCCATTTTTCTTCTTTGGTATCATCCGCAGAAAGTAGTAGGAAGTTGTCGCCTTGATTGACTCTTTCATGCCGTATCACCTAAAACCAAATTCAAAGTTATACCCACTACGTACTTGAAAGAAACATATGTCTTCTTTTCAGTGACTGAAAATCTTACAATTGTTAAATCTTTCAGATTAGGCAGTCAACAAAAAATATAACATTAGAAATTATCATCTTATCATCTTCAGGATACGAAGCTAGACAGAATCCTATAGCTCGTCAAATCCCAGTCATTGAATATGCAGTTTTACCATTTTAGTGGACATGAAAATTACTTTGCGGAAGCCTAACTTATAAAACCGTCCGTCTCGTTTCGTCTTCAAACTTATTGAAGTGACGCTTTCCACGGGAGATTTTCGCGTCCATCAAGAAGCGCATATACAGAGAAATAAACCAATAACTTATGAAGTAATACATTTCCTTGAAAATTACCTGAATGTAATCCTTTCCCTATTTAGTAATCAGTTTTTGTGGTAGAAATATCTGTTTGACCCAACTAAAATAATAAACTTATGACTAATTTATACTCAAGCTCCTGGCAAGATTATAGCGCGCGTCGTTGGAAGCACTGTGAAACCCCAGACAACCACCGTGTAATCATTTTATGCTTAATGTTATAACGATTGCAAGGTGTGATAATTCTTCGGATTCTTTAGCTACTGCTCTGCCTTAGTGTTAAGATATATTAAAAGTTGCATGATGAAGCTTACTTAAAAGTACAATTGATCTACTGCCCTTCAAAGCTCAAGAGCAATACTGAAATTCGATACTCAAAAAACATTTCTAAATTATAAATGGCATCAGGATCAATAAAACTGTTTGTAATATGTAATACTTCAGGTAGATTTTTTTCAAATGTCACATCGGCTTTCGTAAGTAGCCGTAGACATGTATGCTCTCCTGCTATGCTTTGTAAATTACTCGGTGCAAGTTAGATCGAGCTTAAAACACGTCAGCAGATAAGCTTTTCCTTGCGTCAATTTACTCTTACGTAAACTGTAATTCTGCCTAGTAGATATTATTGGTGTCACCCAGTAGCCTACCGGTAATATCGAATATTCAATTTGATTTTTTTAAATCGCGTTTTTTGAATTGTTTAAACGGTTTTCATAAAGTTTCCATAAATTCAAAGTTTTTAAGATTTCTCAAAATGAAGGTATTTAGTTTCTTAGCAGTAGCGCTAAACGTCTCAACTCTGTTCCTCCCTTCAAGAAGTGAACCTATCAATGTGGACTTGAAGTCATTAGCAACCCCGTTCAAAAACTGTTTGGTGCACATGATTGAATACTATTTTGTTACAGATACCAGTGCAATTGGAAAAGATGGAGGCGCACAATATGTGGTTTTGCCATTAACTACCATTCCTGTTGTATGGTCAAAACATGTATGGTTGCCAGTTGCCAATCCATCCAAAGACGTAAGCATAAGCTGTGCGAATAAGAACTATATATTAGACAGTCTCTTCAGTGTTCAAGTTTCGGCCTGAGATACCTCCTCACAAAATTATATGTTCAATACAGATACATATCGTATTGTGTGCAGGGGAGTGGCTAATTCGCCAGCCTGCAAGAAATGAGAAGAAAGCAAGCGCTGTTGAGTCTTGTAATCCGTCAGAATATTATTTAGTGCCTCACACAATAAATGACTTAATATACCGGTACAAAGATTTTTGTGAGTGCCACCATGGAACTATTACATCCCCAGAAAAAGGCCAATGCAAAAAACTAACTGCTTTGTCCAGGTGGTTCAAGGACGGCTTGTTCAAATCGCTGGTAACTTACAAAGTCCGCCAGAACCCTGGATGAAATGGGCCAAAATTGTGGACAGTAACCCAGATGAGGATTCAATTGGGCGGACATCATCAAATAAACCATATAGGACAGCCAACGACAACACAAAAATTGTGTTAGAAGTATTTGACATGTCACTGCATTTCATTGTTAAAATTGCTTTAGTTGGCTGGCAGGTCTTGCTAGGTTCCAAAAATAACCCCTTATCCTTGCAAAAGATTGAACATTCCGACTGGCGTAAATGTTTGCGCGTAGGCAACATTGACGACTTACTGCAACAAGTTGGAAACTACGCTGCCGGTGGACTTAATTGGGTCGATTCGAGCAGGAATGCTGCAACTAAAGGGAATGGTGAATATGATAAATACACAAGATCCTGGATGTACGACATCTCCACAGAGCAAAGTGTAGCCTGTACTCTTATGATGCAATTTTCCTCCAAAAATTCCACCTTCACGGTCATAAACCGTGCACTTCCACTCGCTGTCCCAATTTTGCACTTTTCCGATTGGGCCCCAAATCTTGTAATTATGCACGAAGTCGGTGGGGTGTATTCCTTCACTGGATCCAGTTCGCTCGAATTCATAACATGTTCCGTTATGAATGTTAACAGACTATCCATAAAGGATTTCATAACTACATTTGACAAATTTGTGTGGATGTGTCTTTTAATATGCTGCGCAGTAACCATCGTTGCAATTAAGATGATGCAACACTCATCTCGAACAAGGTGGAACGTCATTATTCGTGTTGACACATTCATGTTCCCAATTAGAGTTTTGACTGAAAGAAGCTCTAATGTAGCAGATATGTGCTGCTCAAAACCGGGCTTCTCCCGAGCGTTCCTTCCTGTTGTATCCATATGGCTTCTTGTTGGAATCGTTCTAAGTAACGGATACAAAGGAAACAACATTAGTGAGCTCATTGCGCCACTGAAAGCCGATTTGGTCGATAACTTTGCCAAGTTGAACGAATCCAACATAACCATTTACTCACCCAACGTGAACACAATCTTCTACGGATTATACGAAGAAACTGATGTTGCGATTAAAGCCGGAATGTTTCTGTTAGATTGGCTAGGTAAAAATGCCACTTCGCCCAGAACTCTCGACAATGAATATTCACCCTATTTGCGACAACGCGACAATGACGAGCATTCTGAAAATAGGGAAGACCGACTAGTGAGTACTCTGTCAGAACGAGTGCGCCTTCCGCGCAATTTTGCCGAATCCAAGAGAATGCAAGATGAAGGACACTTTGTCGAAGCGCTGGAAAATTGTGATGCGGCATTGGTGGCGCCTAACGATATTGTCAGTGACCTAGAAGGAAAGTTTATCATTCACCTTTGGGAGAAGCGACAAGGAGACGACAGTGTGCATGCGGCGTGGAGGCATGCTACCAAAAGCAAAGATGATGTAAAGTGAGTGCATTTGGGTCTGATTCCAACTTATGTACCATGGTCTGCGTCATTTTCACTTGGGCGGTTTCGGTGGTTGGAATGGAGTGGAATAGCGAAACGGGTTCTCAGGTGGAGAGAATGGCTAGGAAGTTACAATGACAGGTGGCAGATAAACATGATTAGGAGTTTTAAAAGAGTCAGAGCCATTTCAATGGCGGATAATGTATTTTTTATCTTCTCGTGTGTTCTTGGTATCTGCTTATCTTGCTTTGTCACGGAAATTTTGTTTTTGTGGTTCCTTTGGTTTAATGGCGTTTCCAGGATTAGCCGCATTGGCTATTTATGGGTATTATGAATTATCGGAGATTCTTTTCCAAACTAACTTTTTGACTGGTACACTCGAACCACGAGACATGAGTTTGATCACGCTATATGATTGCGAAAATGTACATACATGCCAACATGCCGTTTGTTAAGTATCATTAGAGAAACTATTTATGATGTTTAGTATTGCAATCTAAGTCACCTACTGACAATTTTCTTTCCGCTACATTTTGGCAATACTGTTTTCAATTCTAGAATGTAGAATTCAATAGATTCAAACTACTAAACTAATATATTAATTTTTATTTTTAAATTATAGTCGGTGATCGATATTTAATCAACTCTTACATAAAATGCATTAAAATGACAAGTTGTAATTCAGGAACATGGAAATCAGGACTTATTAAACCTTGAAATTGGATTCTTTAAAAACGTCACGGGAACCGCTCACTAAGGACCATTGTTTTTCCACAGTACTTCACTAGCTGCGTGTTCACTTGATTGCCGGAAATTACGCCAAATAATTGTTTATTGAAAAGTTAATGAGATTGTCTTACTAATAAAACTCCTGTAATTGAATTTATTAGTATCAAATTTAAATTCAAGAGGCATAACTTTGGTATACCCAACCAACATCACCGAGAATCCCAATATTCAAAAACAACATTGCAAAAACCCTTTATCATCCAACTGTGGCTTAGCCTTGCTACACATATTTCGTGTCAAATCTTGTGGTTGCTCAAGCAGTACCGGTCAACACATCAATATGCTAATTGCAGAAAATATTGTCATTGGTATGGAAAACATTAGGCCTGTATTTCAAACTCGCAACCATTATTCATCAACCTTGTCATTTTAAGGGCATTTCCGTTGACATCAATAGAGAGACCTGATTCCGTCAAACTATCATTGCTGAGATTGTAATCGGTATTCTTTGCTGGATACAGCTCCACTTCTTCTGCCGATATTTAACGATACCAGAAATTGTGATTTCTCTCCTTCTTCAATGTGCCATGGTGTTTCACACTCTAATAATTATTGCCTGTTACAACCAACGCAGCGAAATTGCAACATTGTTCCACTCTCTCATTTTGTTCGAGAAGCGTCGTTATGGTGACTTTTGCTCATTAGAAACATTCCTCCAGGAAATATGCAAATCTTAATTGTTTCATATAATACAGTTGGCGGTGGACACGTTTCTTAGTTTTATTCTTATTCGCGTTGGCATACACACATTTTCTGTTAGATAGATTTCAACCAAATGCACTGTTAATTAGTATGTCTAATTTGCATTATGAATGCCACATTTAAATTTGCTATTTACAAAATATAATATTTAAATAATAATGTATATTGTACAATGAAATATGGATAACCTATAAGTATTGCCATAAAATGTATTAACCAAACTCGGCAATTTGTTCAACTTCATGCAGCACATTCATGGCGGCAATTTTTGGCCCTATCTTTTATCATGGTTTCTATTCACCTCAACACATAAAATAAATTCATTTTATGTCCATTACAATGCATTATAAAACTACTGCAGTTTCAGATATCAGTTGACGGGATTGATTTGATTTATAACATAATTTATACGGCTACTCTGGCTGTGGGAATTCTATACACACACAGCAAAAGCTACGACATTCGGAGACTTACCTATTCACTTTTATTTAAGAGCATTTTCAAGGAAAAGCAAGTGCATATAACATGATAATTAAAAATAGCAGAGTATTTAAAACTAGAACTGGGTTCCTCCGTATTGTTTTCCAATTGCCAGCGGACCTCCACGCATTGCAGCGGAATAAAATCTATTTCTGGCATCTCGACTGAACATATATCCACTTGTTCTCTCCGCAGTCATTCGTCTAGAGTTAGAGCGTCGCAGTTTGCGTTCATCCATTTGTACGTTGCCTAATGAACCCAATGTATTGCTCGGCACATTGCCTACATTTCGTCCAGAGCGGAAATGCATCCAAGCTCGGATAGTGAAAAAGTAGAATAACTGAACCAATGAAATTAAACTAGTACCGAGTGTCAATCCCATGAGTCCTCCAGCATTTGCTATATGTGAAACACAAAATTAAAAATATTCCGTTACACATATATTCCAAATGAATTATGCTGTTCAGATGTTCTTTATCATAAACTTACCCAGGAGATCAATCCAATCATATAACATTTTGCGTTCCGTCGCATAGAAGGAATCCGTCCCAAAGTAAATGTGAAGTATTGAGTATTTGGTAGCGCTGAAATTGTAATATGTGAACATATTAGCGTTTCAATTTCGAAATCAAAAAAAGTCAGAAAATTTTCCTTTACTTACTTTTTCTTCCTACCATCCGAATGATCGAAAGTGTGAAATGTTGATGTATTGTCCTCCCGCAAGTCAAAATGAGACATGTGGAGCCTATATTTGATTTCGGTGCAGGGCGCTAGGCAGTGGCCGCAGGGACCCATGCCCAAAACACTCGTTGTCAGGTTATCTAACAGAATTCAAATTAATATATTCAATTTCAAATGTACTAAAGCGGCAATCAATAATGTAGGCAACTCTGTTTGTACAACACAACTAACCGTCAACTTGATGCGCACAATCGCGATCTTTGGCCCCACACACCCTCTGACTATCATTCCCTATTAAACAAGGTGCAAAAATATTTTTACACACTTTAATAGGATCACAACGATATTTAATAAAAAAATATTAAGAAGGAACTCCCTCACTTGGCATGTAGACTTGGACGCAGGAGCAGTTTTTGTAAGTATGTTTAGCCCAGCACTCGTTGAAACAGCTTTCGCTCGAGTAGAGATTGTAGTTCTTCAGGTTGTATTGTGGATCTGACGGCATATAACAGCCTCGCTTTCTCTAACCCAATAAAAGGTAAATCAATTTCGGAAATTTGAAGAACAATGTCGGTGTTTGAAAGCTATCAACTAAGAACTTACGATGGGAACTGCCTTGAGCTTGCTTCTGTCCTTGTCGGCGACTACGGAGACGATAGGCTCAATATCCACAAAGACTTCACTGTTCACAGGAACGGCGGCTGCATATTCCATGCTTGGGGAACTCAATGGAGAATGGGCAACAATCTGCAAAATTTAACTAATACATTCATCAAATAGTTCATTATTGTCAATAGTATGACCTACCATATATACCTTAAATCCCGATCCATCATTAGTGGTGCATGTAGAGTATTCCTGCAGCGCCGGGTTTGCTAGAATTGTCAAGCCGTACGGCTTGCCACCGACTCTCTGATGTTTTGGATAAACAACCTCTTCCAATTTACTCAGGTTCCTTATTATCAGGTCCTCCCTCGCAAATTCAGTCCAGTTGCCAATGGTCTCGTTGGGAATATTATTCATCTCCATCTTGGCCCGGTAGTCATCCAGCCTTTCGCAAAATACACGCTTCATTATATTAATTACTTTTTGGTTTGGATTCCCGTCAGTACCTAAAAAAATGTGTAATTATTTTACGGAATGTTCTGGAGGATGAATTTGGGCATCATGTTGAATACGCAGCAGTGTCCACTGTGGGTTTCGAGATGAAAAAATATATCCTTGCACGGAATCAGAGAACCGGACCACATGCATTTTATCAGCATATCTTCGCAACTGATTAGGGTCTGGTTAAAAAATATTACAATGTCAAAATCTAAATGTTTGTGTATGTATTCAGCATGTAGTATTTTGAATGAGCGATTACCTCCCGAAATACCTCTTCCTCTTTTTTCCAAAAATCTGGACGATTTTCCCGTTGGTGCATTCTTTCAATGTGCTTGTCATTCAATTTATTTTTTATGTTATCGCTGAGTCTTTGGATACTGTCCGGCTCGCCCATAGCGTTCAGGATGGTTTGGTTTAGGAGTCGCCTAAAGCTGGGCGCTGCCAAGCAAGCCTGACCAAGATGATCCAAGTGAGAAAGACTATCCCAGAGTTCAGGCGTCATTAGGATTATAGATGCATTGTACCGGTGTTTCTGAGCCAAACGACGATATTTTCTGGAACACGGAATTGCAAAGGCAATTCAGTTACTTCATGTTGTGTGCTTCATGTTGCATTGGATTTATTTTGCGGAGACTTACTCTGCTTGTTTATTTATTGCGCTGGCCTTGAGCAAGTTTACATTGCAAATGGTTATCGCTGGAAACGGAATTTGTGCAACGAAGGTCTCTTTGGATTGAAAAGAAATGATCACCGGGTTTTCGTCAAATTTGAGGAAAACCCGGGCCACTAGAAACAGGCTGAATCCCAGGCATGTAGAGAATACGATAATCCAGAAAATTCTAACAGGATGCATTTATAAGCCAGAATAATATATAGTACTGAAATTCAGCGTAAAAACTTAATTTAAATTAATTGATTGAGCTAACCTTTCGGCACGATGATACTTATTTGATCCAATAAATTTAACGCCATGTCCAGACGACTCTTCGCAGATTATTCCAACAAAACTCTCAAGACGGGGATGCCTTCCTATATAGCAGTTATATCTATCCGTAACCTTTCTATTTTGATCATTATACTCCCGCGGTTTCGCTACCCTCGTCTTCGTCATATTGGCGTCACCATTAAGTCCCTCACAGGCGTCGTGATGACTTAAAATGCATCTAGGAAGTGTGTAAAATGTAGAATAGTATAGCTATTATTTCTTTGGTTTTTGCCTATCGTTTGTGACAGTGTTGTTCTTACTATTCTACTGAGAACTATATGTTGGCACTTTAGCAATCAATATGGACAAAGCTAGGCAAAGCAGGAAATTGTTTTTTTCTCAACGGATCGATCCATCAATGTATTTTATGATGTGAACCGTAATTTGTACTAGTTTAAGCATTTTGACCATTCGGTCAGCTAATTTTAATCGCTCAGGGAAAAGTAGAAACTTTCACAATTCAATGCTACACTCTTATCTTCATGAAATTAGAAAATAAATAATAGGTGCAAGCATATAATTATGTGCGTAAAAATTAATTTGTTGCATAAATCTTCAGTTTGATTCATATTTTATACAATCGTTTAAATGCTTTATATGAAAAATTAAAATGACGACATTCCAATAGAAGAATAAAATGCTGTCATCGATGTTCAGTTTCCTTATTACATTTGCTTCAAACGTTTGCACGCCATTCAAACTAAGTCGAGAAAATACTTAGGCATTATTAACTCTCTACTTCATCTCAGGTTGTTGTTTCAATATTAAAACAGCACTTACTTGTGTCTAGATGCAGTGTGCATGGTAAGCTCGCCCCGGAATCATGCTAAAATGCGCATTGGAAATTGTTTTATTACAAGTGCTGCTAAACTTATAGTTACTAATGTCGTCAGCCACATGATATGGTAATGCTTTCTAAACACGTTAGAAGTGAATACGCCGACGTGATTTCATTGTACTAACAATATGAACTTGACTTGCCATTCCCCAAAATATGTAAACAACAATTGATTGAAATATGAAAGAAAATCTATAAAGAAAAATGCGACTTGAAACCTCCTCCAATGTAATTGTTTATCAGGATAATGGAAATAGAATGGAAATGTACGACCTTGTAGATCACCTCATGTAGAATTGTTGCTCTAAATGGAGGTGCTACATGGTAGACGGTGCAAACTTCCACAAATTTTTGTAATCATATTTACATATGTATGTTTTTGCAGAATATGTTTTTTTCTTATCGTATCAATGATTTAATTTGTTCATATGGCAATGTTGGTGCATGTACAACGCTGCCTTCATCAACATTCCTGTCAGAGATAGATACTTATGCGCCGCATAAATAATATGAATATGAGCTCAATTAAAAATTATAATAACTTTCCTAAAATTATTGATCATATCCACGAGATAACCGTGTTTGTTCACGTGCACTATTTATTTTGGTTGATTTCATTTACCGGATAAACACATCAAGGTGATAAAGTGATGGAATGTGAAGGAACGAGTTGTCACGCGGTCATGTATCAGATTGTATACAAATTGGAAGTCGAAAGACCAAAAATTAATTAATTGATGTAGGTGTGCATGAAAGTCGAGAATTCATAAGTGGACCATTCAAATCTACACCATTCCCGTTTAAGCTTGTCACTACAATATTATTGTCCACTGCGCATCATTATGAATGGCTTATCGAAGTTTTGGATAAGCAGTGGTCGTTCATTATGATGTAGTAAAAAAACTGTAATGGTTCCAGACTGTCTCAATCTGATTATTGCCAAAGGGCATATGAACTACTATTACCAATGTGTTCGGAAAAGTTCAAAGATTCCTAATGCTACACGACACAAATAATGTAGGTAACTGACGTTCATTCATAATTTATAGTTACTCGATTATACTCATGAATGGAAATCGCACAGGAAAAACACTCGATTAATGACAATTAACGCACGCGAATTTTGCACACTTCAATCAAAGGTAATCCTCCAAATGACGTACGTATTTCGATTGTTCGTAATTATTTTAACATTTCGTCGCCGGTAGTCTTATATGCACGTAGACAATGCTGAAAACTCAACATCAGCATATTGAAGTGGTGTTAATACGCACGACCCAAGCCTCCGAGTATCCAATGAATTTCATGGTATTACGTCAATTAACACCGGTCTAAGGCAGAAACGGAATTAATTGGTTGAATACGGGAGAAGTGCTGTGATTAAACATGTCGAGGAGTTGTGATTGATCGACGGTCACTTGCGTAATATTGTGGAACAACGACAAATACAAACAAATGTGTGGCAATAACTTTAATGTACATAGGTAACTACAAAAACCTAATTAACATTATCAAAATATTTGACGATAATCATTCATGTAAATTATAATTGACAGGTTAAGCTATCCACCTGGTATCGGAAAACACGGCAGAATTTGCAATGATGCTGATTGATTTAAGCTCTTACAAACATTTGCGTTGTTATGGCTTATCGCCAGCATATTCAAGTTCATTCATGTCCAATACGGAATATCTACGTAAATCCATTTACGTTGAATATTACTATAAAAGGAGTGAACTTTGACTACAGCAGCAACACTCTCAATCTACCGATCTCAAGTAAAACATCACACCAGAAATAAAATAAAAAACTGTTTTTATTTTTTGCTGGAATATCTGCGCAGTCAGAAATACAAGTGTGAAAAAATGAAACTGTTCAAGATCATTGCCTTCGCATTCCTGCTCTCGGCTGGGTTCTTGGGAACCAGAGCCCAGGTCACGGATGAAGAAGAGGACTACAAAAAGTGCAAGGAAGGATCAGACTTATTTGTAAGTTCAAGACTCGTTCAATTAGATATATTTTCTACGTGATATAATTTACTGACAAATTTATGTCAATGCTGCTGTTTCCTTAATAGGATCCACCAGAATGTCCTGATGTGGATCCCGGCATGCCCGTCTACTTCCCATTTCCTTATGACTGCACCCAATACTTTGAATGTACCAAGTAAGCTGAAATACCAAACTATATTATACAATATCTCAAAATGAACATGAACAAAATGACTAACAGAGTGTGCTTGTCTCCACAGTGGAGTAGCTCGTTGCATCAAGTGCGCTCCTGGAACCATTTGGGATCAACCCAACCTCATCTGCAACCATCCCGCTGCGGTTAACTGCACCATCGTCACAACTCCGGTGCCGACTACCCCGACAACCACAACCCCTACCACGACCCCTACAACAACTCCAACAACCACGCCTACAACTACTCCGACTACAACACCGACTACTACTCCAACCACGACCCCAACAACAACGACAACCACCACCACGACTACAACGACCACAACGACTACGACTACCGAGGCTCCAACAACTGAAGACGATCCAATCCACTGGATTTGTCCTGAGGGATACGTTGGACTCATGAGGCATCCATACGACTGCAGTCTTTTTTACAATTGCGATCCAGGCCGTCGTCCTTGTCTCTTTGAGTGCCAGGCTAACCTTTACTTCAATCCCGTAAGTAGTTTAGAAAAAACTGATCATGGAATTTTTAAAGTGCCACGAAATTCAGATGATTTCATGAAACAATTTCCTTAAATTTTAGGTCATCGGTGCATGCGACCACAAATACAATGTACCCGACTGTCTTGGAGGATCCCCACCACCAACCAGCACCACTGAGTCAGCAGTTGGAAGTTCACTAAACTACAGGAACGTTAACCGTTTTAACCTGGCTCAGAATGTGCAGTTCATTGCCAACTTCCTGAGTGGAAAGGGATCGTCATTCGCTGATCCATGCGATGCCATCAAGAGTTATCTTGAAGTTTAACCTGTCAAAAATGTTTTACAAGTCTCTCATCTCAAGTATTTTGTATTAATTATAGTTTTTTATGAATAAAGATTCCGATTAAATATTTATTTCAAATATACATTTCAGCCGTTCTAGTTCAAACGAATGATTTTTTTCTTCATTTTTTGTAATTGCACGCCATCAACATTTAGATACACTAAATATTAAACTACCGAAATGAAATTAATCCAAAGGAAAGGATCATTAAAGGTGCATATGAAAGAGTTGTCGTAAATACACATACCTATACACATTACATACTGCATCAGACATGAATAATGCACAACGCTGCGACGACTCTCATTTGAAAATTGTACTCTAGTAACATTCATTTTACAACACAAGTCATGAAAATTTGAGGTAGGTATACGTATATTGTGGTAAATGTTTCTTCGTGCTGCTTACCTATAGCCTTATGTTTCCGTCCAACGTCCAGGCAAAATGTCGTCCTCTCGGAGTAGTGGCAGAAATTCGTTTCCTCACACCCCGGTGGTAGAAATACCCACCCGTTTTGTTTTTGAACCGAACGCATGATTTTGCTCCAGAAGTGTTAGGTGTTGCACAATTATTTTTCGAGACATTACTGGTCGTTCGCTTGTCCTTGGGAACGGAGCGGAATTGCATCCAAGATCGGAGCGTGAAAAAATAGAATATTTCCACCAATGAAATTAAGCTCACACCGAGAGTTAGTTCGAGTAGTCCACCCGCATTTGCTATAAACAAAAGCAAACTTAATTGTATGGACCGCCGTACCAACATAATATGTTATTAGCTGACAAAACGAAACAATAACGTTGTGTACTACCTAAGAGGTCAATCCAATCATAGAGCATTTTGCGTTCTTTCGCGTAGAAGGAATCCGTCCCAATGTAAAAGTGGAGTATGGAGTAACTCGTGGCACTGTTTAGAAAATTACAATGGGACTTGCTGATTAAACTTACCGACGCATACACAATAAACATATCACAATGATTTACTTACTTTTTCAATCCATCGTCGGAATGATTGTAAGGGAAAAATGATGATACATTTGTTTCCCGAAGATCAAAATGAGATTCATGTAATTTGTATTCTATTTGAGTGCAGGGTGTGAGGCAATGACTGCATTTTGCATTATTTCCAATGCTTTTGGTCAGGTTTGCTTGGAAAAATAAAATCCAAAATATACATTAGGTAATGAATTGTCAGTTGAAAATATGAAATGACAAACAGTCAACAAAACCACTTACTTCGGACTTGATTCGCGCAAGCGCGCTCTTTTGCGCCGCAGATCCTCTGACTGGCATTTCCTTTTAACCAATTAAGTAAATTTATTAATTAGAAATGCAAGTGTCGTGAAACATCAGCAGATATTGAAAATGTATGGCTATTCACTAACGTGGCATAAAGTAGCGAACGCATGAGCAGTTCTTGTACGTATATCTAGCCCAGCACTCGTTGAAGCAACTTTCGACGGAATAGAATTTGTAGTGGGCCAGTGTCGACTGTGGGTCTGAAGGCATATAGCAACCTCGTTTCACCTTAATATAATGTGACAACGCGTAACTTTTAAGCTACCGCAACGTAAATAATTTTCACCAATTCAGTCAGATTTCACGTTGGCTTACGATAGGAACGGCCTTGAGCATCTCCAAATCCTTTCCGGCGATCACAGTTGCGCGAGGTTCGATATCGACAAATACCTCACTACCTGTTGGAACCGCAGCTGCGAGATCCATGTTGGGAGAGCTTAGAGGTGAATGAGCTACGATCTAGACGGCGCATAAATATTTAGGTAGACATGAGTTTCAGTTTGAAGTAATTTGTACGAACTCAACAATATGCATAATTAATACCTTAAAGCCCGATCCATCGTTCGTTGTACACGTAGAATATTCTTCCAACCCTGGGTTAGCAAGGACTTTCAGTCCATACGGCTTCCCGCCAGCCTTTTGATGTTTCGGAAACTCAATCTCTTCCAATTTTGTCTGATTATCTATTATCAACTCGTCCTTGCCAAATGCAATCCATTGGTTTATGGTATCGTTAGAAATGGAATACACAGGAGATCTTTTATGATGGTTACTCCGTCGCCTTTCAAAAGAAAATAGAACCAAATGAGATGGTTTGGGGACCGAGTGTAAACGTGCATAGTAATTTCGAAAAATTGGTTTACGGAATGTTTTGAAGAATGAATTTGGGCATCATGTTAAATACGCAGCAATGACCGCTCTGTGTTTCGACGTGGAAAAATATGTCTTTGCAGGGAATTGCGTAACTAGACCACATACATTTGATCAGCATATCCTCACAGCTTATCAGCGTCTAGGGAACATGTTAATGTCAGCAAAGGTATAGCCAATCCTTTTAGCATAACTATTTTAAATGACTGGTTACCTTTCGAAACAAATCGTGATCTTTCTTCCAAAATGTCCGATAACGCTCTAGTTGGCGCATTTGCACTGTATCGTTAGCGTCCAAACCTTTTACGATATCATTGAGCTGCTCAATAAAATCTAGTTGTCCGTTAGCATCCAACAAAGTTTGATTTAGGAGTCTCCTAAAACTCGGTGTGGCCAAACAGGACTGAGCAAGATGATCGATATGAGCAGCTTTTTCCAGGATCTCTGGAGTTGCATAAGCATATGTTTCATTGTACATGTTTTGTGATATTAGAATATCCAAGTAACTGCAACATTAAATAATTATCTCTTAAAAAGACTAATTTATACAGAATATGAACTTGTAATAATTTCCAGTAAATTATAAACGACATACTCGACTTGACTATTGAGCTCGCTGGACTTTAGCAAGTTGACATTGCAGATGGTTATTGCTGGAAATGGAATTTGCGATACGAACGTCTCCTTAGACTGAAAGGAAATGATGATTGGATTTTCGTCGAATTTGAGGACCACCCGGGCCACTAGCAATGAGCTAAATCCCAGACAAGCAACAAATACGATGGTCCAGAAAATTCTAAAATAATCCACATGAAAGCTGCAGTTGTGAAGCCATGTAAATTTAAACAGTATTTATTAACTTGTACTTACCTTTCGGTGGGACGACGCTTCTTGGATCCAATAAACTTGACAGAATGTGCTGTAGACTCTTGACATATTTCTCCGAAGAAAATGTCAAGGCGAGGACTTCGCTTTATGCACCATCCACAACCAACGGCGGTACCTTCTTCCCTGTGATTATTTTTCCGTGACTTCGCAGCGCTTACTTTTGTCATGCTTACGTCATATCAGTGGTCCGTTCGGTAACAGTTGTACTTCTAGAAGGTTAAGAGTGTTATAACTTGTTTGACATTGTTGGAATTTCCCACTTGGCAATATGGAGATAGTTGCTGGCAGTATTCACTTGAGTGGTAGTTGTAGCTTTGAGCAGCAGCAATCAATACTCTGTCTACTCAATCAAACCACGTAACAGGAAATTAGTTTCTGCTATTTAGCTCTTGGATCGATAATGCTTATTACTTTTTGATCCTCAGGTTTCAAGATATCAGTTGGTTCTCTATAGAATAATTTCTATAGCAAGATGCATATTTGGTTATCGCATACTTAAGGATAAACATGTTTTTTTAGAAGTAAGTATGAAAATTTGGCAATTTAAATTGCTTTTGTCAAATCGTAATTTGCAGCATTATGTGCATGGATAACAATGATGAATTTTTATGCCAGATACGTTAACAAAGTAAGAAATTTAATCGTGATAGCTGTTACGAGTCTAATCATAATGAACCAATTTTTGTTGAAATTTTATTAACAACCTTATGTTTCCGTATACTTTTTGTCAACTTCTCTCCAATGTAGTTCGAGTCCTGTGCATTCTTGGTCGTATTAGCAATATTTCAAGTTCATGTACATTTAATTTAAGTTTTTAATTCCTAACCATTTACATGTATTTATGGATGAGATCACTTGCGACCACATGTAGCGTACCTGTTTTCAAATGTTTTAAGTGGTTACCTTAAACAATGTTAATAGCTTCTGTGGCGCTGTGCTTAAATGCTGAACAACAATGTATTTAGTTTGGCATAGCCTGACACAAACTCACGTCAAGTATAATACAGATATGTGAGCAGAGGGAACCATCTTTCATCGTGTTTTAGCTCGGAAAGCATAAGGTATTGCTAAACAATTGCATACATACTTGTCAATTAATTTGTATGTATGCATCTCTATTTGTAAGTCAAATAAATGCCAAATATTTTTTTATTTCAAATAACAAAAAATAATTTATTTGTTAATTTGGAAATGCATATAATTATGTGTCAAATTGGTTGCCCGGTCAGAAAAGCTTGGATATGCAAAGCAGATAAGTAAAGCCGAGGCAGGGCATCAGATGGGGATTATTGTGCCCCAAAATATTTAAACAAAGAAAATTGACTCGTAGTTTTTCATGACATTTCATGAAGACCATAAAAATTAAACAAATAAGAAAATTAATGCTTTCTTACCGGAAATTATTAACATATTATTGATAAAAGAAAGCAGGGAAAGAATTTGCAGGTGCTCATATGTTTGGGATATTTTTAATAATATCAAAGGAGATAAATTGTTGAATGATTAGCAGCTCGATGAATAATTAAAAGTTATTGATTCAAGAAATAATTAAGGAAACTCGTCGGAAATATTGAATAAATGAATTAGGAAATTCAAATGCATGTGAACATACTAACAGAGCAAGTTGTTGCTAAGTAAGTAACTTGCACTTGAAGGAAAACCTCAAAATAGCATTTTTTTCATGAAACGACAAAACTAACAAGTGGGTTATGCATGTGTATTTACAATAAAATAAAATTATTGAGCAACGTAAAATCCAAAACTTGTTGATTTGTATTAAGTGTAAGTACTGATTCCATATCCAGTTTGCCAATTTTGCAGAAACAGACTTTATACAATTTACATTGTTACATTAACAATACTTTTTATCCATGATGCACAGAAATGTTATGGCCTACATGCTAAAGCGTATCACAATATTCTGCTAGTCTTACCTCATATTAACCCACTACCAGTTTTTTCTGTCGCAAAAAAATCCTACCAGCGAACGACCTGCTCACCACAAAACCAATTGCACGTGAAGGAAAACTCACAAATTTGCTTTATGAAAGCGTACGAAGGCAATGAAATATTGGTTGTTCATATGTGCAAATTGAAGCCACCTATTACATATCCATATTGTAAAATCCATAAACTGATTTCAAATGCTGAATGCATCTCGTACATTTCACATTCATATCACAACAAGACTTTCAAGTTATTTACCACGCACAAAGTTTTGGATTATTTGTTGCTAGCGAGATAGGTTAGCAGCAGGGAGCAATTTTTTTTATCCACCGTTACTACGTATAAGAACATATTGGACATTTTTAAACAAGTAGCTTACAAAAATTACACATGCATCATGGGACTTGCTTTAAAACGGCTGGACAAGGAGCCAACACTTTGCACCCATGACTAGTAGGTAAAAAAAGTAATATTTTTGGTTCTGCTTTTCTTAGTATTAGCTCCAAAACCAGTTTGTTGCAACAAAAAATTCCTACTCACTACTGCTCACCACCATAATCCCTGCATCATTTCATTCTCCAGGAAAATCCTCACTCTCATTCCACCAGTAGTGATTGCAGTGTGAAGCCAAGCACGTCTAAAGTACAAAACCTGCTCCACCACAGCAGTCACAAAAAATGAAGCCAGGAGAGAATTTCTTCTTTTTTTCAGAGTTTAGCAACTCTGCCATTTTACTCTGCACTGCAGCCGCACTATATTTGGCATATTATGTCAGCGTCATATCCAAAAGACCCAAGCTTCCTCCCGGTCCAATGGGAGTACCCCTTCTCGGAAACCTGCTGCAAATGGTCAAGGATCCCCACCTGAAATTATCCACGTGGGCAAATCAGTACGGGAAAATGTACACAATCCACATGGCCAACAGAGCCTCCCTCATTGTCAACGACGCCAAGTGGATGAAGGAGCTGTTTGGAAGGATGGCATCCACCGGAAAATTCAAGTCGGAAACATGTATCCGTGCATCCCAAGGTCCTTACGGAATACTCAACACGGTGGGAACTGCATGGGAAGAGCAAAGACAGTATTGCATTCGGAGTCTAAGAGAATTCGGATACGGAAAAAGCAGCTCAATGGAACCCCTGATTTTGCAAGAAGCTCATGAGATGTGTGCATGGATTGCGAGCTCGAGTCAGGGGAACCCAGACGGGAGCTTGGAGATCAGTCATGTTCTATATCAGTCAACAGTAAATGCGCTGTGGGTTATGGTGGCTGGCGAAAGGCTTCAGTTGGACGATCCCAACTCTCACAAACTGTGGACGGGCTGGATAGAGGCGGCACAGTACTCGATGAGAACTGGGCTAGGATTTTTCTCTTGGCTCAAATACATTGCACCAAAACTCTCTGGCTACGATGACCTCGACAAAGCGTCTAAGGCCGTACACGCCTTTGTCGGCAGCAAATTTACCGAGCACAGAGATACTTATGTGGAGGGTCAGACTAGAGATTTGTTGGATGCTTATATTGAGCATATGAATAAAACCGAGGCAAATAATGACTCGGGTAGTTCCTTTTTTGGAAAACTAGGACGCCAAAATAGTTTGAGTGCTGTTGTGGAGATATTTCTAGCTGGTGCGGAAACAACGTCAACCACGATCAAATGGCTAGTTGCTTATTTAAGCTTTCATACTGAGGCTCAGAAAAAAATACAGAGTGAAATTGACGAGATTGTTGGACGGGAGCGGGATCCAACGCTGGTGGACAAAGCCAAGTAAATACTTGAATAATACTTTAACAATATATTTAACTTTTGTTTTATTTTTTCCCGTATACCCTGATAGACGGTAAATGCAATGCCTTTGTGTAATTTCTCTCTAGGATGCCCTACACTGAAGCCGTAATTCTGGAAACGCTACGACTCTCTTCTATTTTTATGCTTGGAATTCCGCATGAGCTTCTGGAAGAGATTTCATTTCAAGGCTACACTTTGCCCAAAGGGCTTGTTTTAATGGCGAATATATACCACGTACATCACGACCCGGCGGTTTGGGGGGATCCGGATACGTTTCGACCCGAGAGATTTTTAGGTGAGGAGGGTCAAAGGCTCAGGGAGCATTTGGTGCCATTCCAGCCTGGCAAGAGACAGTGTTTGGGGGAAGCATTGGCACGGGATATACTCTTTCTCTTTGTGGTCAAGTTATTACAGCAATTTAGCCTAAGGCCGGATTCAAGGATTTCAAAAGAAGAATACCTTACGGCGGATGTTGGGATTCTATTGTTACCGGGGTGCTCCAAATTTATTGTTTCAAAACGATAAATGCAATAGAAAGTAGTCATTATATTTGTAAAATATGCACAAATGTATGTAATTACGTCTTTTGACTTTTTTGTTAATTGTGGAAATTAAAAATAACATATGACATGCCGCAAAAGTGCTTTTTTGCAAATAGAAAACCATTTCTTCACATAATGAACTGCTCATCATTCCATTTGCCCGCATGCACTATTTGAACATGAAATGCACCAGGTTTGTTTCATTAATTCGGGCACTACTAAAATACACACCCACACACCCCTTTCACTCCTGCTGCGTATGAATAATTACGCTAACTTTTTGGTCGTTATGAATGTCCATAGCTAATTGATATTAGATTACAAAATGATTTTAAAATTACTATATTGATTTTAACATTCAATTACATTTCAAACGTAAATTATGGATACAGGTTACCCGATAGGTTTGTATCATATTCGTGGATTCAACAAGTAATCAGGGAAATTGGAAATTAAAAATTGATAACATTTGAAAGCATTGCACATTGTCGTATGAGAGTGTACATTTGACTTAAAATTGGCTAAAAATAATGTGGTTTTGTGGAGAGCGTTTGTATAGGAATTTTATTTTGTTCATGTATGTCTAGTGCTGTACAGTTTTGATGGTGGCGAAACGAATACATATTACACAAATGATGCATGCATACTCAAGTTTGGTTGTTGAAGAAATGTAGTTTCTGGTACAATATTTCTTGAAAACCAATCAAAATATCTACACGAAGCATATTTGAGTTTACTCATATTTATTACGGAATAATCATATACAAAAGTCAATTCATTTTATGTATTTAATACACTTGCAGTTTAGCTTACCACACTATAATGTACATTTTGGGCGTTTAATTTGCGCTGGAAATCTTGAAAATGAAGGAAAAACATGTATACCGTTTTTCCTTAATTGTTGCCACAAGCACAAAGACAGCATAAACTAGGACGGGTGTAAACCCGAATTATAAAACTACCGGAAGTCCGAAGTGTGCAATTCGGAGTAATAAAGCAACTATTTCATCTCTCAACACGCTAAACTTGACTTTACTCTCAATTAAAATTTTGCCTCTTAGCCCATGTACACTTTACAGGAGCCACCGCTTCTACAGGTGTGAGAATTAACACATGGTGTGGTGACAAAAAATGATCAGCATAAAATTCTCTATCAGATAAGCCAATAAAAATGTTTGCCCATAAGAATGTATGGGGGGAACTTACCCCCCACCGTTCCCCCGGGGCAGGGTCCCGGAGGCCCAAAATCAATACCGAATTTTCTATTGACCTGAGGTACCTCTATGGCAAATTTGAACAAAATCCGTCAACGTTAACAAAAGTAATAGTGCTTACAGACTTACGGACACACAGACAGACAAACAGATCAATCGCAATAACTATTTACCTATATAAGCATTTCATTCTTCCGGTAGTTAATAAAAAAATAGGATACGCTAATCTGTCTCGTGGTTTGAAAGGGGCCGCAATTGGATAGAATTCCGAAGGATTCCAATTTAAAGCTTAGCCGGAAATATACATCAGAGATAAAAAAGTACGCAACTGTATCATCTTGTTGCATTTCTATCATTTTGTGATTGTATTGTGACTCATTCTGTAATGAATATTTTTAGCACTAGCACTTTAATTTGTAATCCATGTATATTTTATATTTTAATGATTCTCACATCTAAATGTCATCTTCAATTTTCTTCGTGCACTCCATCTGCCAATTAGATTCTTTGTCAAGAATCAAAAATAATCGTTTCTTAGTTAATACAAAGGTGACACTTCGCAATCTTAAGAGTCATCAGTGACAACCAAATCTCTATTATGGGCCATTTGTAATAATTACACTTGAAATTCCGCGACTGAAGTAAAGTAGTAGTAAGAATATTCGGTTATGTGCATACACATCGTATATATGTACATATGAATGCTGAACACGACGCTGTATAATGTACTATTGCAAAATTTCAGCAACGTATACGCTACAAGGTCTTTCAGAGGAACATACAAACAAACGGAATTTGAGCGTAGATTACTGGAGACATTTTTCACTCGATTTTTTTGGTTAATCGCTTTTGAGGTGGAACGTAGTTTGAAGAGTTCAAAAACATTCGCACATAAAGCTGTTTAAAACATTACCTGCCATTGAAATTCTTGCACAATATGCCATCTTGCTTGTGCATCTACATAATCCTATTCAATTCGATAACGTGTTCTGGCACTAAACAAATTTTATTTGACTACGAGTATACGAATCAAGACGATCTCAGTCTCGCTGCGGAAAAATACTCGAATTTACGGGAATGTCACAACGATTGCCCCCCATTAGTACGATATTCCGTAATTGCAGGCATAATTACATCAAAGATGAACAGAACATTGGAATCGGGATTGATTTACTGGAAAAAATCGCATGGCTCCATAATAGCCGCGGGGATTCGGCTTTCCAAGTTCAAACAGATTTTCGATCACTATCACAAATCAAACCAGTCTGAAATTGAGTTACCTAAACTAGTCCACGATGGAACGAAATTTTACAACTTTCTTTCCTGTGCCGCTCCAGTGCTGGAGTCTCCATGGAACTTGAGAATATTCGTTCCATTTGATTTATGGACATTCTTGGTTCTATTGGGAATTATGATAATCTGTTGTTCTATCACCGGGAGTAATATTGCCGTCTATGTCGCTGCGCTGGTTTCTCAGGGTACATCAAGAATGAAACAAAATACAAGATCGTTTCCGATATACCCATTTTGGTTGCTTCTCAGTTTCAACCTTGCTATATTGTACTCCACGGGAATAACTAGCGAGTTGACTGTTCCACGAAAGGAGAAAAGTTTCGAAACTTTTGAGAAACTTACAGAAAATAAATATGAGTTAGAAGTAAGTTCTTGGGATCATATGACAGATTTGAGAGCGTCACCATTCCTTGAAAGTTTAAAGAAATGCTCTGCTACGAAGATGGCGATGGATAAATTATTCCAGAAGGCTGGACCGTGGTTTTTGAAATATCAGTTGGATAAGCTCATCCACAAACGAAATGAGTACGGTAGCGCTCTATTGACAGAATGGGAATTAGCGTTATCGTATGCCCAGAAATTGAAACAAGAAGCTGCTAATAATCGACTACATTGCTACGTTGGTAAGGAATTCATAGAGACCGGGAGCATATACCTTGGATTCTATCCACCGGATGCCAGCAAAATGTCGGCCATTTTTCAGAGCCTGGTGGAATCTGGAATATATGGAAGATGGGCAGCGGAAGCGGACGCTCTCAAGTATTCGGACAGAGTGCAAGATAGAGTAGGAATTAGGAAGCTTGGAAAAGTGGGGCTGAGGGATCAATTTCGAGACCAAGACCCTATAACACTTAAAGGTAGATCAATGACGGTACTAATTGTTTTTGCTGTTTGTAAAATTGCAAATTGTGTTGCTTTTCTGTTGGAAAGGTCGCTGAAGAAGTTTGCTAATTGTTGGTTGCGTTCGGTTAAGAAACAAGGTCACGGCAAAAAGCCGTTGAGTTATTTATAACAACTAAAAACGGAAAAGGGTCAAATTGTTGCAAAATAAATGCATAGTTCAGTTACACCTACAGGCCCCGAAACTGAAAATTGCGGGCAAATGCATTTCAACCACTTTAATTTGATTTTCTCGTATTGCCCCTCTACAAAATTGAAGATGGTTTTTTCGTCCTTACATTCAATTGTGGCTTTGTGGGAAACTTCAAAATTTCCATGTTTCAAATCGATTTTCTCGCAATGCCCCATAAGCAATTTCATCAATCCCGTCAAGGTCGATCACGTGGGGAGTGGAGGCTGACGCAACATCCGCCTTCACACATCACGGCCCAATTTGGAAGCAACCACCTAACCAAAATATGCATTTGTTAAGCGCGCACCGAGCACACCAATATATTAACTCGTGAGTTCGGAACAGCCCCCTTCCCAAGTTGCGTTGCTGAAGCGCGGAAGCAAACGAACTGTTTGTTTGTTTGGTGGACTACTTTGGCCAGCTGCTTCGTGCTTTGGTAATTGGTAATTAATCTTTGCAGAATTATTTATTTTCACTAACAGATATGAACTTTTGATGTTAAATGTATTCCGAGTAGAAGTATCAACGTAATATAACACTACCGTGTAGTGCAGTAAAGAAATTAATGTTAAAATAGGCATTCCACAAGTTAATTCCAAGTTAATTCCTGAGGCGTTCTGTGGTGACAGCAGTCAACTAAATAATGTTGCCGTCGACCAGGCGCCCGAAGGAGGTGGAGGAAGAGAGGACCATTCAACTGGAACAACTACAGCAGGAGCAGCTTCGCCAGACGGCGATCAAGCTGAAGATTTTGAAGGAGGAGATCTTCATGCACTCCATGAACGAGTATGACGCCACGGGAGAAGCTCCATGTGACGCCGAGGAGGCTGGAGAGGAAGGCGGTGGGCGTTTGCTTCAGGGATCAGATGCCTACAACGTCCTTCCTTCAACTTCAAGTGGGCCACTTGGCACCATTAAATCGGTAAGCTGGCATTATTAATTTGTGAGCATAATTACATTAACTGTTAATTTAATCAACTGATTAACTGTCATGATTTTTTGTTTTGCTTTCAGATGGAAAGCTCTGATGGAGGAGGAGGGGGAACAAGGCACAACCGGAAGCGTGAAAGATGCCAGGAAGGACAAATGGAGGGAGATGGAGTGGACGCCAGTTCTGCGGTGGAGGAGACCTTTGGTCCGAGCATCGCTTCTTCCGAGGCACAGAAGTGGGGACTGGAGGGAAGAAGGGAAAGAAGATGGTGGATCTGACTGGAGACCCTCCTCCTCCAGCCTGGGTGGAAGCCTACGCGCGCCAAGGGAATAATGCTACCGAGAGTTCTGACGACCTACTCGATGGAGGACAAGACCATTCTCTTTTACGACTACGATCCCAAATTAAAGGTTAGATGCGCCTAAAATTACTACATACCTACTTTAATTTGTGCCGTTTATTTACAACAAAACTATTATTTTAACTCAATTAATCTTATAGTTGCAAGGAAATGAAGTGAAGTTGTATCCAAGATTCGGTCCCGGTCCCATGAGCTTCTGGTGCCTGTTTCTTTTGGAAGAAAAATTATAAATTAATCTAGTTGAGGATTCACTCATATCATGTTGTTAAGTTAGCTAAATGACGATGTTAGTTAGTGGTGACTGAGTTCGACTGCTCACTGTTATGTAAAATCCAATGGCTACATAGTTAATTAAATTGATACTACTAACTAGTAACTAATTAATAGCATTTAAGGTTATGAGCGTTATCATAGCGTAGACATAAATAAAAACCCTATTTAAAATACATAGTAACGGTAGAATTTCTTGTCAGTTGGAGTGAATATCCTCCATTTTTTGGAGGAACTACTGGATTTTCTCCGCCACTTTTCAGGTGGTCGACAAAACCGACAACAATTAAGTTCTTTGAACCTTGCTGCGTATGAATCCGTTGGATTCATGCCGATAGAGCCAAGGAGCTCAGAGTAATTAGAAACAAAAAACGGCAAGTGGAGGTTGTGACAATATACAAATGCAACTCTCATTGTTATATTACCTACACAATGACAAAAATAATTATTTCACTGCCACGATAATTTAGGATTGTGTAACCCCAAAAAGCAAAATGTACAACTCCTTCAAATCCTCAACAAAATTGTTCCCAACTTCCCAGTCCCCCGACGAAGACGCTGAAGACGAATACCACAACGCAACATCACACGTCTCAAACTCGACATGGAAATCGGGAGCCTCCACCTCCTCCCATCACTTCTCCACCGTATCCGACCCCTTCAAGCAACCCCATAAACTCGATGAACAACAACCACCCCCAAACCAGAAAGACCACCGTCCATAGGCAAAACTCGACACCCCATCACCACCACCACGTTACCTGCCACAGACACACCAAAGGTCACCAAGCCTGCTCCTGCATAAAAGGGTTCTACGAAGACGACGAGGTGTGCAGGATAAACAACTAAGGACACCTGTCGTTTGGGATCATCGTCAAATACGAAAGTGGCCAAAACCATAAGGAAATACTGTGGACTCTTGGAAATGTGATTGAGGAGCAGCACGTGGACGTTGCAGACGAAGAAGCAAATCAAAACGTTCGTCTCGTAGACAGGAAGTGCGTACCCAGTGACCTCATCCACGTGAACAAGAAACGAGAACAAGAACGATCGACGTCTCCTATCATCTCCAGATCCTCGAGAGCAACATAGTTTACTCAATATCGCGTGTGACAACCTAGAACCGCTCACCCCCACTACCCAGGTCAAAAAATAAAGTATAATGGGTGGTTGGGCACAATCCTAACTGTAAACACGGAAGCGACACTCATGTTCAAAGGAATAGGCAGAACTGGGGTAATCGACTGCTCCACACTCCCAACTCGTCAGCAGCGCTACCCAGGACACAAAAGCCTCCATCATTATCTCAGACTCGTTGATATGGATATAATCACGATGTACTGCTATATTTTGTTTATATTGCACATAAACATATTCAAGTACATAAAAAATCAAGAAGCTAATGCACTATTGCGCCAAGTGCTTATTCATCGGTCTGAATTCGATATTCGTATTGAGATTTCAGTTCAAGAACGAAAAACGTAAAAACGAGAAACGGAAGCTGAAAAGAAATATAAATTCTTTTATAAAGGTATTGCTCAAGCGTAGTATGATTTTATGTAATAATAATTTCAATGTAATTTCACTGCACGTAATAAAACTAATGTAAATTCAGCTGGTGGAAAGAAAATGGCGCGGCCTTCTGCAAGACGAAGAAAGTATCTGAAATCGGCGAAGAACGCTACAAACGGGCGATTGAGGAAACTTGGTTATGACAAAAGTTCTTTACCTCAAGACGATGTTGACACCACAGAATTTGCGTCGACGCGAAAATTCCTCAGACAATGGGATACGCAAACATCAGGAACCAGTTGGCAGAAGACTTCTTTCAATGGCCAGTTTATTATTTGCAATAAAAGCCATTTCTCAGCACAGCGGCTGATGTCCAGTATTTGACCTACAATTTGATAGAGAAGAGCGTGTCGGACTGCAGACAGAATTGTTTTTCCAATGTAAATGCGGCTTGGAAGTTATTGTTTCCAGCGACTCGGAAAAGGAAAGTATGCATTCAAATCGGGCATTCTCAATGGGCTGTCAACTGGCACCTGTTGGGTTCAGTGCTGCAACTAGCCTGTTCACGGTTTTGGACGTCCCTACTCCTGGCAAAGATTTCTTTGGCAAATGTCAACTAAAAACGCTGGAAGATGTTGTCACTGCTTCTGTGAAGATTATGGATGAGGTAGCAGCAGAAGAAAAGAGATTGGCAGTGGAAGCAGGACAGTTCATCGAGATTGAAGAGAAACAAGAGGACGGAAGTATCGTTCGTAAGCAATATCCTTGGATAATGGTAATAGTAGATGGGGGGTGGTGCAAACGAACGTATGGCCACTCCTATGATTCGAATAGTGGAGTAGCTGTTGTTATTGGCGCACGTACCGGAAAAATTTTAGCATTCAAAACTCGAAATAAGACTTGTCAAGTATGTACGCGGGCGAAGAACAGGGGCGCTGCTGCGGAAACGCACGATTGCTGCAAAAATTGGAGCAACGCTTCTACGGCAATGGAGGCAGATATATTACATGAATGCTTTGAGGAAAGTACGAGGGTTCACGGTCTTGTGTATCGAAAGTTCGTCGGCGATGGTGACAGTGCGGTGCACTCAAGGGTCCTAAATGTATACCCAGGAATTCAGGTTGAGAAGGTGGAATGCATGAATCACGCAATGAAAAATTTCCATAAGAAAATGGTTGCCATATCGTCTAATTCGGTAGTTGGATGCAGCATTCCTAAAGACGAACGGAAAATTCCTGGAATGAAAGAAAAATTTTCACGTATCGGTGCTGGAATTATGGCCGCAATTAATTATCATGCGGAAAATAAAAATGATTGCAGTTGGATGTTACTTCGTGAGGATATTTTGAATTCCTTGTATCATGTGTTTGGTCAGCATGCGTCGTGTAGGACCTATTATTGTCCACTAGATAGTGATAAGAGACAAGAACAAAATATGGTACCATTGATGTCGAAGAAAGTTATTTGGGGAGAACTTCAGAAGGCAGTTATCAGACTTGCAAACCTTTCTAAAAGTTTAATTGAGCGACAAACAACAAACCCGGCAGAATCATTTATGTCAACTTGTAACCGTTACATGGAAGGAAAACGCAAGAACCTTAGCCAACGGTTCCTGTATAATCTTCGTATAACGTCCGCTGTGTTATCATATATTTCTTCGTTCTGGGGAGTAGAAGCCTATAAAGCAATCTTTAGTCGACTACCGTCATATCTCTGGCAGAAGAAGGGGCTGGAAGCTCTCAGCATTAGGAGCCGAAAAATTTTGAAAAAATATCGCCGCAGACCATCCTTTTCTTTTCTGAAGCCCAGGAAAGGAGATCAGCACTATGGGTCGAACCCACTAAGACCCGACATTCCTGACGAAGATCTCAAGGTGGGGGTTGCGCAGTTGAAATCGTCGTTGTATGTAACGCCTGAGAAGCAGTTAATAATAGAGTCTGATACAAGAAATCAATCGGGATCTGCTTTGTGGTTTGATGAAAGACATCGTCGTATCACAGCCTCTAATTGTGGCGAAATTTGTAGACGTCGTCCTACAACTAACAATCGAGGAATTATGACCAAAATACTGCGCCAATCACGAATGACAGAAGCAATGAGGTACGGTAAAGACAACGAATGGCTAGCACTCCAAGCATATTCTAAGTACATGGGGTATCCTGATAACTTTGTAAAACCAGCCGGTTTAGTCATATCCTTAGAAGATGGCATTTTCGCAGCATCGCCTGATGCTTTTGTTGGGGATGAGGGCATTGCCGAAGTAAAGTGTCCGTATAGTTGTCGAGAATCTTCAGCTGAACAATGGGCACCTATCAAGGGAAACAATGGAACGACGAAATTAAAACGCAATCATGTATACTACTATCAGATAGTGATGCAATTGCACGTTACAGAAAAGAAGTGGTGCGATTTCGTTGTTTGGACCCCATCATTTATTTATTGCGAAAGAATATTCAGAGATGAGAATACACTTCAGCTTTGGGAGGAAATCAAGCCTATTATTCGTAAATTTTGGGAAAATGAGCTCGCGCCGGAAATTGTCGATTCACGATTTAGTAGAAATATGCCATACAGGTGTCCGCCAGAACGCATGTCCTCATATCAGTCGTCACTTCCAAGTAGCAGTCGCCATGAAGTAGTAGAGAATGCATCAGTTGGGGGTGTTATATTTGACATCGAATAGAATCTTTCAGTTACAATAGGGAGCGTTCCGTGTCACGTGACAAGATTACGGCACCGTCTCATGGTGTAAAACTTGAGGGCTCGTAAGAGTCTCGCCGTCCCAAAGGCATTAAACAGGGGGACTTTCGGGTCGACTGCTGATGCTGCAGTCCTGATGACCAGCGTGGTTGTTACTCACAATCACGTGCCTTTAGCAGGGCGAAACTCGAAAGAATTTTCATCGCATTTGGTCGCATTCGGAACAATTTGGTCGCTACTAATTACATACGCGTATTGAAAGTTAGGACACTTGTGCAGGTAGTCATGGACACGCTATCGCTTCTTTTCAACTGATTTTCTTACGAGTGTAAAGTAAACAAGGGGAAATACAGTCGGTTTCTAGTTAGGCATCGCTTCAGGTTTTCAGTTTGCATTGATGTTTTTGGTTTTCTTGTTTCTACTTTTCTTGTTTTGAGCTTGTTTGCTGATATCGTATTATCAGGATGGAGAGAAAATTGGATACTGCGGTCTACTTTAGGCATTGGGGACTAGTGCGTCCTGCCGATGTACTTGGAGTGCCAATAACAGCTACATCGTTGGAAGTCAAGAAAGCGTTCAGGAGCAAAGCAAGGACCATTCATCCGGACAGAAACACATCGCCCGATGCAACTCAAGCTTTCCAACGACTCCAGGCTATTTACGACTACGTAATTTCTGAGTGTGCCTTCCATCGTCTTGTGACTAATCCTGAGCCTCAACGAAGGGATCGGTCGCCATCTCCAGCTCAGTCGCCATCAACGGAAAGGGAACCCCCCAGAATGCGGTTTCCGGTGAGACCGGGCGACAAAAAGAGGTTCCGATGCCAGAAATGCGGACGCTTTTTCGAAAAGTCCTATACCTGTCTAAATCATCAAGAGCAGCAATGTAAAGGTGGGAAGGCCAGTAGAAAAGGAGCATCTCGGGCAAAATGAATGCCCGTTTTTATGTATTTATGATTTTTAATTATATTGAATATTATTTATTTATCATAAAATTTCAATAACAATGTCTCGTTTTCACTCTTTCGTTTATAAATATAACCAATATAAAATGAAATAAGGTTACATATCCTGTTTAGAATTGAATAAATAGTTGATTAGAATCAAGCTAATCAAAAAAACATTCATTTTCAAGAATTTTATTTTATTTTCAACTGAATTCTTTGCGGTATGATTCTACCCAGATTCTACCCAGCTTTTCCTCTTCAAAATGCCTCGCTTTCATGTAGTCCTCAATCCCTCCATCCGGCACCACGAGATCTTCATCCGTAGCCTTGTACTGGAAGTACTTTTCAGCAGCGTCGACGAGTTCGGAGTGTGGAGCAGTCGATTACCCCAGTTCTGCCTATTCCTGTGAACATGAGTGTCGCTTCCGTGTTTACAGTTAGGATTGTGCCCAACCATCCATTGTACTCATTTTTGACCTGGGTAGTGGGGGATGAGTGGTTCGAGTTTGTCACGCGTGAACTAATGTTGTTCTCAAAGATCTGTGGATGACATGAGACGTCGATCGTTCTTGTTCACGTGGATGAGGTCACTGGGTACGCACTTCCTGTCTACGAGACGAACGTTTTGATTTGCTTCTTCGTCTGCGACGTCCACGTGCTGCTCCTCAATCACGTTTCCAAGAGTCCACAGTATTTCCTTATGGTTTTGGCCACTTTCGTATTTGACGATGATCCCAAACGACAGGTGTCCTTAGTTGTTTATCCTGCACACCTCGTCGTCTTCGTAGAACCCTTTTATGCAGGAGCAGGCTTGGTGACCTTTGGTGTGTCTGTGGCAGGTAACGTGGTGGTGGTGATGGGGTGTCGAGTTTTGCCTATGGACGGTGGTCTTTCTGGTTTGGGGGTGGTTGTTGTTCATCGAGTTTATGGGGTTGCTTGAAGGGGTCGGATACGGTGGAGAAGTGATGGGAGGAGGTGGAGGCTCCCGATTTCCATGTCGAGTTTGAGACGTGTGATGTTGCGTTGTGGTATTCGTCTTCAGCGTCTTCGTCGGGGGACTGGGAAGTTGGGAACAATTTTGTTGAGGATTTGAAGGAGTTGTACATTTTGCTTTTTGGGGTTACACAATCCTAAATTATCGTGGCAGTGAAATAATTATTTTTGTCATTGTGTAGGTAATATAACAATGAGAGTTGCATTTGTATATTGTCACAACCTCCACTTGCCGTTTTTTGTTTCTAATTACTCTGAGCTCCTTGGCTCTATCGGCATGAATCCAACGGATTCATACGCAGCAAGGTTCAAAGAACTTAATTGTTGTCGGTTTTGTCGACCACCTGAAAAGTGGCGGAGAAAATCCAGTAGTTCCTCCAAAAAATGGAGGATATTCACTCCAACTGACAAGAAATTCTACCGTTACTATGTATTTTAAATAGGGTTTTTATTTATGCCTTCGATACAATACCGCTTACCCCGTTAATGCGACAATGCTAATTAAATAAGTGCGTAAAGCGATAACCGAAAACATAATTACTTTTTTACACTTAACTTTTACTCCATTTTTACAAATTGTTAAAAATCACACTTCAATTTCTTAATTTATTACATAATTACATACACGAATATGGTACATGAGTTAATCTTTAGTTTTAGCTTGATGGCATCACGATAATTATTGCCATTGCTATTGAATATTAATTGCTGATCTACCCAAGATTACATGACGCTGCAGGACTGCCGATGTCGAGCATCGTACTCTTCCCGGGAGTACACCAAATTCAATCCCGTAAGTCTCCGAGCAACTTGAATTGTCCGGAGGGAGGTTCCCATCCTCCAGAGCTTGGACTCGTATCCCCGGTCGTAAACGAAGAGGTTCAAGTCGCGATCCCGATAAGGCAGCTGCGCTCCAGTCCAAGGGCCAACGAATATGAACAGGAGGTGGATCGTAAAGTATTCCAAGTTTGGGAAGAGCTCCAGCCAGAATCCCAGTGGGAAATGGGTCAATGCCTCGCTAGCGGTCAACTTGAATCTTCTGATATTTGGAAGACGATTGTTGAGCCCGTCCCTGAAGGCCTGACGCTGCCCGATCAATCCGAATGGCACCACATCCTCTCGTTGAAGAAGAAGGTGGAGGTCGAGGTCGACGAGGTTCGGGAAGTTTCTGAAGATCTGGATGAACTGAAGCATGGACATGGGAGGAGGTGATGGAGGATCCACGCTGGGCAGCAGTCCGACTTTGAGGTGGACCAGCGAAGGTGCCTCCATCTTGAGGAGGAGATCCCGCATCCTCCAAGTCGAGCTTACCGTCATTTCCACCAACGCTGGGAATCGCTGGACTTCGCCAAGTGATAAGTATTCCGGGTACTCGAGAAGGCTCCGGTCCAGGAAGTTAAGGTGAATGGACTCCAGGCGGTCACCGTAGTTGGACACCATTTCTTGATAAATGGAGGTGGCCATGCGATAGTTCCGAAAGGATATTCGCTTCAGCAGGGGCATCACCGGAAGCGGATGTTGTGCAATGAACACGTGGAGGTCATCCAAGTGGTCAGGATCCCACACGTCGAACATGTCTGCACGGAACGTTTGGAGATTTGGAACAGCCAGGAAGACTCGGCGAAGCAGTCCGTAAGTTTGAATGACGCTCGTGTCCAGTGTCCCAATATTCATATTGACGTGTGCCAGCTTGGAACGGAATTGGGTCATTAGTTGGATCCCAGCTTCCAGAGTATCCCTGCTGTAATTTACCTCCCAGTCGATATTCTCATTCATGGATAATCGCTTGCCCACAAATGGGTGACCATCCTCCAGGGAACCTTTCATTTCCTCTCGAAATCGTGTAAACTTTTGGAACGAGTTCAGTGTGACGCCGACCTTGGAGTGGAGGTGATGGAGCTGCCTCCATTCAAACGAGCGTGGTATCTGGGGCGGCATGAAACGACTCCTTATCAGCTCCCTGTTCCGGTGTTCACTCAAGTGCTCCAGGTTATCCATGATCCCGTCCACGCTTCCTTGTATCCGTTTGCAGGTCCGGCGGCAGTTGAGAACGTCCTTGACCTCCAACCACCTGAGCACCAGCGGGAGGACTTCCTCCAAACGAAACGAGTCCACTTTGTCGCCCAAGAGGTCGTCAAACGGTCCATATGACTCGGAGGCGTTCAGGAGGTCGCGGGGATCCTCCTCCAGCTCCCCCAGCACCTTCACCAGGAGCTGCGATAATGGAACACAAAAGAGTAATTAATAATTAACTTTTCTGCTCCTTGCGAGCCCTAACTCTGTTGATAACTGATATGAAAAATTATATAATCTCACTTCTGGTGGCAGTAAATCCATTACAATGACTAGTTAGTGAATTGAGCGATTAATTACAAGAGAAAGTAGGAAAGGTAAATGCGCTTTTGACACTTTTTTTGGGGAAAGTCAAGTTACAAGTTGTGTAAAATAAAATTATTATAATTCTTTTTTATGTTGGTCAATTATTTTTAAAACATCAAGGTAGTCTGGGTTTCGTTGCCTGGTGCTTGATGAATTTGACTTCATTTAATTAACTGATAAAATTTTGATTTTGATTTGAGTTGAATACTTTCCATGTAAATACCACCAGGCAACGGAAACCAGACGACTCTGAATTTTGTTTAATTGGCATGCAGGAAAATAATTGTAACAATTTTTTCATATTTACTTTATTAAACTTTTTAATTGACTTTGTCCAAAATATATAAAAACTGCACTACGCCAATTTTCTTTTGTAATTAATCGCTCAATTAACCAATTACTGATTAAAATGGATCAACTACCTCCTGAGGTGAGATGTTATAATTTATTTTAACTGGTTAACAGTTAAATTAGGATGTGGAGTGAACAAATAAGTTAATTACGTTTTTTTTTAAATTTCTCTTATTGCAGCTCTTGGTGAAGGTGCTGGACGAGTTGGAGGAGGATCCCCGCGACCTTGTGAACGCCTCCGACTCATATGGACCGTTTGACGATCTCTTGGGGAACAGAGTGGACACGTACCGATTGGATGAGGTCCTCCCGCTTGTGCTCAAGTGGTTGGAGGTCAAGGACGTTCTCAATTGTCGCCGGACCTGTAAACACATACAAGGAAGCGTAGACGGGATCCTGGATAACCTGGAGAACTTGAGTGAACACAGGAACAGGGAGATGACAAGGAGCCGTTTCAATCCGCCCCAGAAACCCCGCTCATTTGAATGGAGACAGTTCCATCACCTCCACTCCAAGGTCGGCGTCGCTCTGAACTCGTTCCAAAAGATTACTCGATTTCGGACGGAAATGGAAGGTTCCACGGAGGATGGTCACCCATTTATCGGCAAGCGCTTATCCATGAATAAGAATATCAACTGGGAGGAAATCTACAGCAGGGATTTACTAGAAGTCGGGATCCAACTGATGACCCAATTCCAGACAAGCTTGGCGCACGTCAACTTGAATGTCGGGACACTGGACACGAGCATTATTGAAACTTACGGGCTCCTTCGTCGAGTCTTCCTGGCTGTTCCAAATTTGCAAACTTTTCGAGCCGATATGTTTGACCAGTGGAATCCTGACCACTTGGATGACCTATACGAATTCATTGAGCAACATCCGCTTCCGGTGATGCCCCTGCTGAAGCGAATATCCTTTCGGAACTATCGCATGGCCACCTCCATTTACCAAGAAATGGTAACCAAGTACTGTGACCGTCTGGAGTGCTTTCAACTTGAAATCCTCGGGCGAAGCCTTCACGAACATCCGGAACACTTATCAGACCGAGTAAAGCAATTCCCTGCGTTGGTGGAAATGACTATAAGCTTGACTTTGAGGATGTGGGATCTCCTCCTGAAGTCGGGGGCGCCTTCACTAGTCCACCTCCAGCTTAGACTGCTGCCCAGCGTGGATCCTCCACCTCCTCCTCCCATTCCCATGCTCCAGTTTATCCAAATCTTCAGGAACCTCCCGAACATCGTGGACCTCGACCTCCACCTCCTTCTCCAACAAGAGGATGTGGTGTCATTCGGATGGAACGGGCAACGTCAGGCCTTCAGGGACGGGCTCATCAATCGCCGTCCAAATCTCAGAAGATTCAAGTTGACCGCGGGCGCGGCATTGACCCATTTCCCCCTTCAATTCTGGATGGAACTCTTTCCCAACTTGGAATGCTTCACGATCCTACTCCTGTTCAGGTTTGTTGGCCAGTGGAGTGGAGAAGAGTTGTCTTATCGCGATCACGACTTGAACCTGTTTGTTCGGAACCGGGGATACGAGTCCAAGCTGTGGCGGATGGGAACCTCCCTCCGGAGAGTTCAAATCATTCGGAGACTTCAACTTCAACGCCTGAATTTGGTGTACTCGCGGGAAGTGTACGATCGGAGACAACTGCAGCAGGAGTCCTGCACCCTTATGTAATCTTGGAGCGGAGGAGCAATTAAGACTGAATTATAATAATTATCCCGATTTAATAAAATAGAAACTTATAAACAACATTCGTGGATGTAAGCTGAAGAAATTGAAGTGTGATTTTTTTTTGCAATTTGTAAAAATGGAAAAAAAGTTTTGAAAAAAAAATTATTTGCTGCTATCACTTTATTAAACATTGATTTAATTAACGGGAGCATTGTCGCAGAGAAGTAATATGCAGTTCAATTAAAACAGCTAATTATTGCTATCATAATTCATAATTACTTTCAAGCTTTCTTTATTCCTATTCTCTCCAATTTATAAGTTTTTACAGTGTTCATCTATTGCCGAATTTTTTATTTTTTACTCGCCATGATAATTATTCGCCTTAATTGCTCCAAGATTACATAACGCAGAAGGACTGCTATTGTCGGCGATTGTACTCCTCTCGCGTGTACTTTATATTCAGCTGCCTAAATCCCCGAACCAGATGAATTGTCTGGAGGGAACTTCCCCCCATCCTCCACAAACTGGACTCGTAGCCCATGTTTCTGCAAAGCATGTTCAAGTCGGGATCCGGATAAGTTACTTCACCAATCCACGGCAAAACGTATACGAACCGGACGTCAATCTTGAAGGTCTCCAGATTGGGGAAGAGATTCAGCCAGAATCGCATGGGAAATCTGGTCAGGACTTCGCCAGCCGTCACCTTCAAGCGCGTCAGATTAGTATGCCGATTTCGTGCGTCCTGAAAAGCCTGGCTTTCTCCATTCCACCACCCAAATGGCACTACATCGTCGCAACAAAGCTGCAAGCGCAGCTTCAACTCGACGAGGTTCGGAAAGTTTCTGAAAACTTGGATGAAGTTCAGGAGAGGCATGGGAGGAGGTGGAGGGCCCTGGCCTATACTTCTCTGCAATCCCAACTTGAGGCGGATTAGTGAAGGTGCCTCCATCGTCAGGAGGAGATCCCGCATCCTCCAACTCAGGGTTATCTTCATTTCCTTCAACGCCGGAAATCGCTGGACCGCGCCCAGATTCAAGTATTCCGGATTCTCGTGGAGACTTTGCCCATGGAATCGAAGCTGAAGGGACTCCAGGCGGTCACTGTACTTGATTACCACTTCTTGATAAATGGAGGTGGCCAAGGAATAGTTTCTAAAGCATATCCGCTTCAGCAGCGGCATCATGGGAAGCGGGCATCGCGCAATGAAGTCATGGAGGTCATCTAAGTGGTTAGGATCCCATAGGTCAAGCAAGTCAGCACGAAAGGTCACAAGATTTGGAACAGCCAGGAAGACTCGGCGGAGGATGTCGTAAGTTTCAATGACAGTCGTGTCAAGCGTCCCGACGTTCAAGTTGACGTGCGCCAGTTTTTCCTGGAATCGGGTCATCAGTTGGATCCCAGCTTCCAGAGTATCCCTGCTGTAGTTTTCCTCCCAATCGATGTTCTCATTCACGGATAAGCGCTTCCCGACAAATGGGTGACCAATCTCCAGGGATCTTTCCATTTCCCCCCGAAATCGATTAATCTTTTGGAGGGAGTCCAGAGCGACGCCGACCTTGGAGTGGAGGTGATGGAGCTGCCTCCATTCAAACGAGCGTGGTATCTGGGGCGGCATGAAACGACTCCTTATCAGCTCCATGTTCCGGTGTTTACTCAAGTGCTCCAGGTTATCCAGGATCCCGTCGATGCTGCTCTGTATCCGCTTGGATAACCGGCGACAATTGAGAACGTCCTTGACCTCCAACCACTTGAGCACAAGCGGGAGGACCTCCTCCAGGCGGCATGCGTCGATCTTATCATCTAGCAGATCCTCAAGTGGTCCAAAGGATTCAGATGCGTTCAAAAGATCACGGGGGTCCTCCTCCAGCTCGTCCAGCACCTTCAGCAAGAGCTGCGATGATGGAACACCAAAGACAACCAGTTCATTAAGTTTTTTAGTTTCAACGAATAATTATAATGAAGCAAAATTATAGCTCGACTGAAAACTTAGAAAATCTCACCTCTGTAGGCAATGAATCCATTGATGTCATCAATTTGATGATTTGGTAATGTTAATTGACAAATACAGGTGAAGACTTTTTTTAAAGGAAATAAAATAAAATGTATCACTCAGTAAATATAAAATAATTATTTTGAGCAGTTATAAAATTCAAAATGGTTTGGCTAAGTTGCCTAGTAGATTAGTGGACAAAGTTAAAATCATTACTAGTAGCTACTTAATATGTAGCTATCCATTTTACAGAGTTGTATTTTTTAGAGTTTAGTTATATAAAGATTTATTATCAACAATAAATTACACAGCTCATATTTGCAAACATAACTGTAGTTATGAATGCTTGGAGCGATTAATTACAGAAGAAAGTTGGCGAAGTGCAGTTTTGATATATTTTTTCAGAAAGTCAATTTAAATGGTAAAGTCAATGTGAACAAAAATCATTAAAATTATTTTTATGTTGGACAATTTAACAAAATTCAAACTTGACTGGTTTTCGTTGTTTGGCGGAATTTATATGCAAAGTATGCCAATCAAGCAAGGTCCTAATTACCAATATGAACAATATTACAAATTACAAATGATATTATTCTAAAAAAATTCGGAAGCATAAAAAGTTGGAATATTAGTTAGCAGTATGTACAACTTTAATTAGCTATGTAGACATTGGATTTTACATAACAGTGAGCAGTTAATGTCAGTCACCACAAACTAACATCGTCATTTAACTAACTTAACTACACGACATGATTGAATCGTCAACTAAATATAATTTTTGTTCCAAAAGAAACAGCGGCGCCAGCAGCTCATGGGTAGAAACGACCGGGACGGGGCTTTGGAGACAACTTCACTTCGTTTCCTTCCGCGTCCTGTGAAAAAATGAGTAGAACATTGATTGAAATCAATAATTATATTGTTAGAAATAATACAAAATTAAAGTATCAATTAAACTAGCCGTGTCCAACCTTCAATTTGGGATTGTAATCGTAAAAGAGAATGGTCCTGTCCTCCATGGAATAGGTCGTCAGGACTCTGGGAAGAACGATTCCTTTGGCGTAGGCTTCCACCCAGGCTGGAGGGGGAGGGTCTCCTGTCAGATCCACAATCTTCTTTACCTTCTTCCCTCCAGTAGTCCCCGACTTCTTTGCAATAGCCTCCGAGGATGCGTTGCTCGGACCAGGGGTCTCCTCCGCCGAAGAATTGTCGCCCACTCCATCTCCATCCGTTTGTCCTTCCTGGCATCTTTCACGCTTCCGGTTTGTTCCTCCTCCATCAGAGATTTCCATCTGAAAGCAAAACAAAAAAAATCATGACATTTAATCAGTTGATTACATCAACAGACTTAAAGTAATTATGCTCACAAATTAATAACGCTAGCTTACAAATTTAGTGGTGCCACTGGTTTCACCTTTCTTCTTCTTCCGCTTGTACATCTTGAGATTGACCTCCGTCTGGAGGTCACTGAGCCAAGTTGGAGGAAGGGCGTTGTACGCCATCTGCTCCTTGAAGCACACGCCCACCGCCTTCCTCTTCAGCCTCCTCGGCGTCACATGGAGCTTCTCCCGTGGCGTCAGACTCGTGTACCACTCCTTCATGGAGCGCATGAAGATCTCCTCCTTCGAAATCTTCAGCTTGATCGCCGTCTGGCGGATCTGCTCCTGCTGCTGTTGTTCCAGTCGACGAGTCCTCTCTTCCTCCACCTCCTTCGGGCGCCTGGTCGACGGCAACATTTTTTTAATTAACCAGCTGTCACCGCAGAACACCTCAGGAATTAGCCTTTAAAAATTACGTTAATTTATAGTGCGATTAACAAAATAGAACAGTTAAGTAAATGGAACAGAAAAAAACACAGGAACAACAAAATGTTACAAAACGAGATATTAATTTACTGCGGGTAAGTTTGTGGAGTGCCTATTTTTACATTAATTTCACTAATGCATTACACTTTAATGTTATATTACGTTGATACTTCTGCTCAGAATACACTTAACATTAATGGTTCATATCTGTTAGTGAAAATATATTATTCTGCAAAGATTAATTACCCTCAGAAAACGAGAAAAACATTACAGAAAAGAGCAGAGCATTTATGCTTAAAATGAAAAATAAAATAATTTGAGTTCAATTAATATAATTGTAGGTTTATTTCACATAGTAGGGAACAGAAAATATGAAATGAACAGTCAGGTTAATTGTGCAAAGCAGCTGGCCAACGTCGTCCACCAAACAAACAAACATAAACATTCGTTTGCTTCCAGTTCCGTACTTCGGCAACGCAACTTGGGAAGGGGGCTGTTCATAACTTACGAGCCAAAAAAATCAGAGTGCTCGGTCCTCACAAAACAAATGCACATAAGTTGGATTACCCAATATGGATGGGCCCATCCAACTTGGGTGGATGCTTCCAAATTGGGCCGTCGTGATGTGTGAAGGGCGGCGCGGTTATTCCTGCGTCTGGCTCCACCGCCCTCATGATCGACCTTGGTGGGTTTGATGAACTTACTTATGGGGCACTGCGAGAAAATCGATTTGAAACAGCATTTTGTAAATTTTGAACAATTTCGCACAAAGACTCAATTGAATGTAAGGACGAAAAAACCATGTTCAGTTTGGCTTAGCAGCATCCTGAGAAAACCAAATGCATTTGCGCGTAATTTTGACTTGCGGGTTTCAACAGATGGCTTGCGTTTGAATAATTTGCCACAGTTTTGTTTAGCTAGTGTTGTTTGCATATTTAAGAAAGTATATAATCCATATTTGCATATATTTTGGATATGAAAATGAACATCGAATGAAGTAATATTTAAGCTTTTCTGCCATCAATTGTAACTTAATTTACATACATAATATTGCATATGAGCAGGTATTTCCAAAGCCGGAACGCTCCACCAGATTCATCGAATCAATTCGTGCTTAGTACATTTTAGGGGTATTCTTCAGTAAATTCTTCATATTGGGGTAACGTAAGACATTCTACATTTATAGTTTAGATGGTAAAATTACACTTTTGGGGCACTTTGAGAAATTACCCACTGGGGCCCAACCCCTCATATGAGCCACCTGAGAGTGGTGTCATTCGACTCCCCACGTCAAGAGCTTTCGATTGGTATAACATTTGTCCCGAGACGACGCGACCCATACTGAAGAATCTCCCAATTTCAGTCGCATACCACAGAATAGTCTCACTGACGAAATTCCAGGACCTAGTGTTTTTATATACGGGGTAAAGGGTCATCACATTCCATAAAGGGGTCAGACATATGGTTGGTCTTCCGGTACATATGTATTAAAAGTAACACGTTACTTGCTTTGCTCGTTAGCTGAAACGCCAAACGGCTTAATTTGCGAATAACAAAATTTATTTGCACGCGAATCCAATCCAAATTGAAAATCGGTTGGAACTGGTCGTTGAATAATTTGTTATAAGAGCTCTATACATGATGATATTTACTGTCTATAACGTGTTTCTCCTTTAGCTATTGGTTTTGCTGAGAAACGATAACAGCACATTAAGCAGTTAAGCTTAATTGTTGCAAAGCTTGTATTCGTTCAAATGAGACGGATTGTGGATGACGCAGTTGTAAATTTGTATCCGAAACATCCCAATAAAGTTAAACATGCTCCCATACAAACGAAACAAACCAATTTCCAAAGAAAAGTTCCAATTCCTCCATGTTCTATTCCAAGTTGTTCTCATAAAGACCGTATCAATTTGGTATGTAATGACTACCAAATAGTCATTATTAAATTTTACATTTCTTTCTACAAATTTCTGAGTTGTGTATTACCTAATTTACTATTTTTCTCAAAATTCATGCAATTATTGCATTTTCACTTATTAGCGTAACCAAAGCTAACAAGAATGCAGCGCACAACAACTCAAATGTAAATAGCACATCGCCTACAGTTAGCGGACACCAAACATGAAGTTCTTTTTCCATTTTCATTTTTGCGAATGCGTCGTCAGATTTCACATACTCCTCGTACCAAAAATCTAGCAGATTTGCTGACTGAGCAAGTCCGATATACTCGCTCAGCTTCCGCTCGTAAATAGAATACTTCTGCAGTCCAAAGCTACCAAAGAACGATATCTCCTTTGTCCTTCTCGAAACATGAATATTGTCTGTCTGAGCCATTTGCTGTATGGCTGTGTCTATACCAGAAATCCAACCTATACATGCTGCATTGTTATTCGCAACAACCGCCTCGACACAACTTTCAAAATTATTCAGCTGAACAGTCATTCGACTTCCTAGAGTTTGCAGTTCTGAATTGGCTGATTCCTTGAAGTAATTAATTTCCGAAGACCCGGTGCTGTTGAGAATCACTGAAGTGATTTTCGACTCACGTCGTTGTAACTCTTTAAACGTGTAAGGCATATCAGCCCGATCTCCAATGGTCATGATTCCTACCAAGTCGGTTTTGTACTGCACGCCAACCATAAACGCAAACCAGATCCACAAACATAATACAAACCTTGCAATGCTTCTTTGTGAGAGATGTTGCATTTGCTCCAGTAGAATTCCAAACATGCTTACAACAACCACGCTAAATGGCTTACTTGTGGTCAGTTTGTACAGCAGACTGAGACAACTTCCGAAAGCGACGATAATTGCAAACATCAACGGGCTGAGGAAATGGACCACTGCATGAAATTGTAACTTTGTTTTTGGAACTTGTACACAAAACGCGAGTTTTGTTTCATAAAGCCAACTTGTTACTCCAATTACTTGAATTCGATCAAGTTTCGGGAATGTACACGTTGACACGTCTGCGTTTCCAGCACTCACTTCTCCAATCATGCCAGTCCAGGATCCATCAGGCTGCCGAGCTCCGTATCCAGGTGTACCAGTGTCGTTACTGAACACTAATGTCATGTTCGATTTGGCCGCCACTTCTCTGAGAAACTTTATGTGGGATCCGAGAGGATTAGAAGCATCAGAGTCAACGAAGACATATGGTGGATTAGGAATGTAAACTACTTTCAATGTCCTCCCTTTTAAAACATTTTTCATCTGAAATATGTTCGAAAAATGCGACGTTTTCTCTTGAAGTTCTACGTCAAACGGATCGACAATGTAGGATACCTGGTCGTTATAAATAAACATTCCGTAGTACCGTGATGCTCTCTTTTGAACTCCCAAGCCATCTATTACGAGCCGCAATGTTGACAGATCGATGGCGATAAAAATGTAAGTATCTTCCACACTGAACGGCCACGGTTTGCTTTTAAATTTAGCCATGTCCCTTTGATCAACGTTGGTTGAGACGTCAAATATTTGAATTCGACAATAGCTCAAGTGCTTTTGTGGTAATGCTGACAAATTGGATTTCTGTCTAACTGAAACATGAATGTCTTGTATGAGAAACGGTTCCTCAGTTTGCTCAAATAACTCGGATACGTCCAGAATACCGCTATAACTTTGAATAAAAATTAGACTAAATCCGCACACCATTGTCGAAGAGTTTTTAATGTGTCTGATGTCGGATGTTAATTTAATGGTTAACATTTCAAATACAGTTGGTGCTGATACTTTGGAAACTGTAAATAATATGGTGGAAACGATTACGAAAGACGGGAACGCTTCACTAATCCAGTGCATGTTTCTGCAGTAATGATACGAAACCAAATATTTTTCGGATGTCCTGCCTTCAGTATACCATCAGCCGTGAAATCTGTTTCTTTTCACAATTCAAAGGATGACTATATTTAGCCATGAACTTTGTTCGCGGTGCACCAAAATGCTGCTCAGAATATTTTTATTTTTATTTTTATTTTATTTTTGTTTGTCAATGCATAACAAATTTCACGCACTTAGTCCCGTTATGCGATAATTTTATCGGTTGGATCGCAATTGTTTGCTTTTGTATAACATCGTCCATCAACTAAATTCACATGTTATTGTTCCGGTACAATAGACTGATTGAGAGTCTACAAGATAACAACGTCGCATTTTATGTTAATGTTGCCACATTGCCGCTTTATATAACGCACAACAAACCATGTAAATCATTTGATAATTTATTACATTGGAGAAAAGTTGTTCTTATATCTTACGCTATCTAATGTAACTCAATGAGGTAGAAATATTTGGTGCCGAAATAATCTGAAACCCTTATGAAAATTCAACGTCTACACGTGTTCCCATTTACCAAAGCAATATTATGCATCGACTTCGGAACAAAATATAAATTAACATCGCACTCACTAAACGAATTTTCACGTCGCACGGATAATTAATCCTAAATTGATGCCAAACAATCATTGAGTGGTCTAGTCTGCCATCAGTACAATTGTAATCTTGTATATTCTGCGGTATATTGTGAGGTTCGGTAAGGAAAATTTTCGCTAATTGTATATATTATATGTAATATATGTAAGAGCTTCCGAATTGCAATTGGGTTGCATCTTGGCTGCACAATATGTAACCACATGTGTGTGTATGTGGTATGGAAGTGGACTCTTTAGGACACCATGGACTTTCGTGTGTCAAAAGTACAGGACGTTATTCCCGTCATTAGGATATAAACAACATTATCTGCAGAGCTCTTACATCAGCAAAGATCCCATGTCGTCTCGAGCCGGTTGGAATGAGTCGAGATGACGGCAAAAGAGTAGATGGAACAACATTCATACCTTGGGAGAAAGGAAAATGCCTCGTTTGGGATGCCACATGCACTGATACGTTGGCACCGTCTCATTTGCAAATTTCATTTCAAATGGCCGGTTCAGCCGCAAAACAAGCTGCAGCTCTTAAGATACGGAAATATTCATCAGTTATCGACGCAAATTACACATTCCTACCCTTTGCAGTGGAAACAATGGGACCTTGGTGCACAGAAGCAATAGATTTCGTCAACAAAGTAGGTGGATTACTGGCTTTACATACTGGAGAGCCGAGGTCAATATCTTTTCTGGCTCAGAGGATTGGTATTGCAGTTCAACGTGGAAATGCTGTATCAGTTATGGGAACTTTCCCCTCTTCGGAGTCATTATCGGAGATTTTTTATATTTTATAGTTCTAAGCTAGTTTTATTACTTTCTAATACCTGTTTAAAATTGTTAAAGTGGAATGTTTAAATAAATAAACAATACCATATATGTAGGATAATGGAAATAGAATCTCTTATCTTTCAGCTCATATCATATATGATATCAGCTCAAATATTGAATTTGCAATGCACAAAACGACTCACTTCCTGGAATTATTATTATGTCGAATTATTCTCTGAGATAAAAGAAAGTTAGTGGCAATATTTTAAATAATTTAATTACCATTCCATAAAGAATAAATTTATATCTCTTGTACTGGCTAATTGTAAGTTTTTCTTCTTTGTCAAACTTGGATATTTCTATCAGGTGGATAATAACATGATTTGATTGATTAGTATTTTTATTTAGGTACGCATAATAATTGTTTACATTTGTTAAATATAAATGTGAACATGGAGAATGGTAGCATTGACGTAAATAGTATGAGCTCAACAAACTAATGTTAAATGATGTCGGCTGCAATAAAGGATTAATTCGGTGCATTATCTTAAAAATTAATAGTATAATAAGTTTATAATTAGTTGGAATGGGAGTTTCAGTCAATCGGACTTCCATGTGGATGCACACAGAAAGCTTTCATTAGTTTTCGCTGCCTTAGTAAAAGCGGCACATATTTAAGTACCTATACTGTTTTATCGATTGTCGCTTCAACCTCATATAAAATTACCAAGTTAATACATACATCACTAATCATGGACTGGTGGAATAAAACGAATACAAGTATTATATATATATATATGATTATTATGTTTAATAATATTTCGCTTTGCCATTGAGATTGCTGTTCAACTGCCTTTTACTAAAATATCAAAATTGCATCAAATATCCTATCAAAAAGATTCGTTGCAAATATTTGTAAGTCATTCCTAAAGGATCTCTCCATTACTGGCATGAACTTGCAACGTAATTTAATTGTTTTAATTTGATTTTGCGTCCAAATATATCCGTTTCGCATCCCTCCTCTCAACTACCTTGGCTTCCTCACAATATTTGCGTTTAAACATTTCTCGTATTTTATCTGGAACATCTGCAGTAAAATCAGTATAACTACTTAGAATGGTAAGAAGCAGATATGTGGCGCAAAGCAATATAATGCACTCAAAAAGAATCATCAAGTACATTAGTACATATACAATGGAACAATCGGGTACGCTTTAAGAAGTATCCAAAATTAAAAACCAGTGCCCAGAATGCAATTCCAAATGTCATAAAAAAGATGTGCTCGGTTAATACGTTGTAGCTATTGTTAATTATGCAGCCTCGTTTGTACTGATCAAAGCAAGCAGTCAAAGACACATTATGTTCTTTCTCGAGTGTTCTACTCATTGTACTAATGTTCCTCTAGCGCATGTCTAACACCAGCATTATCATCATACCTGTACCATCAAAACGGGATAGACAATTACTCGGAATGCAAAACAACATATTCGCGTGAAAATTGACGGCGTTATGAGGTGTAAAATTACGAATACGCAAGCAGCTGGCCATCACCGTCCACCAATCAAACACACAGTTCGTTCATTTGTCTTTTGCTGTTTCAAAGCAACTGATGGTTTCATGCATCTATTTGCATTGTGGTGCTGCTCGCCGCATCACATGCGCTCATAAGTCATAATGAATGCACAATCAATTCACATTAGCCATTCAGTAAAGTCTCAAAAATTTACCGCGAAACTCAATATATACAAGTTGCTCAGCAAACCTAGGTTTAAATAACTATCAGAAAAGCCCAAATTAACGTCATGCAGATGAAGTTAACTTACAACCCTTAAGCCCTTGAAACAATACAATATATTTTTGCGAAGAGGAACAAGATTTTACATAGATTTCTGTCACCTTTTCATTGAATTGCATTGTGTCTGGTAGATGTCAGTAACTATTTACCTACTATAGCTAATTAGAGTCACTGATTAATTAACCAATTATTTTTAAAGTAGTGTCTAGTGTCTCGACATTATTTCTTGTCGTTAGAATAAAATGTTTCCGTTTCCACGTACGTACGAACCTCGCCTTGCAACCGAACTAAACCGACTCCTCAAACCGTTAGTGTAGTAGAATCGATCGGCTTTGTTTTCAATTGATTTTCCTGAGCCGCGACCTCCACTAGCTTGCTTTCTGGCAATTCCTAAGGCTCCAGCTTTACCACTCGAGCCATTCTTTTTATTTTGACGGTCCTTCGGAAAAGAACTAAAGTGGATCCAGGCTCGGAGGGTGAAAAAGTAGAATACTTCGATTAATGACATTAGACTAGCACCGAGTGTCAACCCAAGTAGTCCACCGGCATTTGCTATATTTAAACCGGTATCGAATCAAATCAATCAACTGTCATATTTGCAGATACATATACATATGTACATATTAGCATGATTGACAAATTACCCAAGAGATCAATCCAATCGTAGAGCATTTTGCGTTCTTTTGCGTAGAAGGAATCCGTTCCAATATAAAAGTGGATTATGGAGTACTTCGTCCCACTGAAATTTTTCGATAAGATTTCACATAATTTTACATACGGCACCTTTAGGAATAGTATCTACTAGCAATAACTGTAAGTTACTTTTTCGTTTCCCCATCGGTGGTGGTGTAAGTGTAAGGCGATGATGCATTTTCGTGTTCCTGCAACTCAAAGTGAGACAAGTGGAGCCTGTATTTGATTTCCGTACAGGGCGTGATGCAGTGACTACAGTGGTGCTTTTCACCAATATGTTTTGTCAGGTTTGCTTTACGAATAGAAATAAAACACATATATGCCCAGATGTTTTACGAATATGTACGAAAAAGTTGAATTCACCTACCATGAACTTGGTTCGCACATGAACGCTCTTTAGCACCGCAAACTCTTTGGTTGGCATTTCCTATAAAACAAGGCATGATTCCAAGTACGATTAATAAAGGATGTATGCAAAATCAATAACTTCCAACTATATGGAGACAAAGATGTTCGACGTTTTTAAAAATAAAATATGTTGACAAACTTGGCATAAAGAATCGGACGCACGAACAGTTTCGATATGTGTACTTAGCCCAGCATTCTGTTAAACAACTTTCCCTCGAGTAGAAATTGTAGTGCTTCAGAGTCGACTTATGGTCCGAAGGGAGATAGCAACCTCGTTTTTTCTAAATAGCCGCAAATAAAGTGAACTTTAGATTCGTTGTAGATAAAAATATGCTGCAACTAAAAATTTAACGTAAGCTTACGACGGAAACAGACTTGAGTATATTTCTATCCCTCTCTGCTACAACTGTAACGTGAGGCTCGATTTCGACAAATGCCTCACTGTCAGTTGGAACCGCCGCTGCGTACTCCATACTAGGAGAGCTTAGCGGGGAATGAGCAACTACCTGAAATTTATAAAAGTCAATTTTGGAGTTTAATGTTTTCAATATAATATAATAATATAGTCATTACATAACTCTTGACACCTTGAATCCGGATGCGTCGTTCGCGGTGCAAGTAGAATATTCATGAAGGCCAGGATTAGCAAGGACTTTCAAGCCGTACGGCTTTCCACCAGCCTTTTGATGTTTTGGATAGTCAATCTCTTCCAATTTGGATAGGTTCTTGATTATCAAGTCTTCCCTCGCAAAGTCAATCCATTTGTCAATTGTGTCGTTGGGAATGGCATTTATTTCCGATTTTGCACGATGGTCATCATGCCTTACACAAATTAACGAAGACAAGTGGATAATTATATATAGAATATATCAGGGAAATTGAGCATTATGGTATTTACAATAGTACTCAACTTCCCTGAGAATATATTAAGTATATTTTTGGTTTGAGTGAGAGAATGCAATAGTTTACGGAATGTTCTGAAGCAAGAATTTCGGCATCATGTTAAACACGCAGCAGTGTCCGCTCTCGGTCTCAATGTGAAAGAAAATGTCCTTGCACGGAATCAGAGTTCCGGCCCACATGCAGTTTACCAGCATCTCTTCACAACTAATCAAGGTCTATAAAATATCAAATTACCAATAAAATTATATTTTTCACTACGTTTATTTTAATAGATTCATTATTCATTACCCTCCGAAATAAATTATGGTCCTTTTTCCAAAAGTTTGGATTACGTTCCAGCAGATGCATTTGCGCCGTCTCGTTGTCATCCATGCTTTGCGCGAGAGTGTTGAGCTCTTCGACAAAATCCCGCTGTCCAGATGCATCCTGCATGGTTTCATTGAGACGTCGTCGGAAACTGGGCGTTGCCAGGCAAAACTGGGCGAGATGGTCTATATGAGCAGCAGCTTCCAGGATATCTGATGTTATGCTGTAATGCGTTTTGTTATATCTGTTCTTTGCTAGGAGACGCGCTAACTTACTGGAAATAGGAATACAATTTACGTAGCAATTGAATTCTGAAAACTATTATTGCCGTTCCAAACATTAAAAACATACTTAACTTGATTTAGTAGAGCACTGCGTTTTAGCAAGTTTACATTGCAGATGGTTATGGCTGGAAATGGGATTTGTGACACGGTGGTCTCCTGAGACTGAAAGGATATTATGACTGGGTTTTGGTCAAATTTTAGGAATACCCTGGTCACTAAGAACAGGCAGAAACCAAGGCAGGCTAAGAACACGATGATCCAGAAAACTCTAAGCGTATTCATTTGAATACAATTTTCAGATTTTTATTAAAAGGTGTCACAAAATACATCATAGGAAGTGTGTTTGAATATATATTGCTTTGGACTTACCTTTCAACGCGATGGCGCTTCGTTGATCCAATAAATTTTACCCCATGAGCAGAAGAATCTTGAGAAATTGCCTCAAAGTATTTGTCAAGGCGAGGATGCCTTCGCATGCAGCAACCGCATCCAAACGACATATCTTCGTTCCTGTCATTGCGATCCCGTATATTTTGAACACGTACTTTCGTCATGCTGATTTACAACAAGTGAATAGTTACTGATGCTCAAAATATTTTGTGTAAGCATGGGGTTGGAATATATCAAATGGTGTCGGATTCCAAGTATGAACAAGTGCGCATTATATTCCGTCGAATATTGATGTTTTTGAACTGTGACAATCGATAATCAGGAAGAAGAAGACAGCAGGAAATTACTTTCTTTGCCTCAATCGATAAACATGCAAATTATTTGCTCCGACGATCGACTAATTAGTTCTTCTAGCCAGGGATATATTTTTATAATATCTATGTATTTTCATTCTTCTCATGCCGACAGTCCGAACAGAAATGATGCCAATAAATGCTAGGAATTTTCTTTTGGTAGACTTCAATCAGTTCAAAATATAAAAGCCCACGAGCGACAATTTTACATATTCAAGTTATTTCTATGAAAATGTTCATAACGCCACATTTTGTTCGACCAGAAAACGCTCATAAATTATTTTGCATAAACTGTATTTGTATTTCTCATGATGCAATCACTTTTAATTAATATCGGAAATTATGTGACTAACTATATATATTGATGTCAATATATGTATTATACATCCCAGAAATCCATAAAGTATTTTAAATCAAGAATGCTTTATCCATAACTAATTCCAATGCAATTACTTTTGGAATACCAGGACTCCGTAGGTAGTTACAAGTCCAGTCATCTACACATTAAAATATATAATAAGCAAATTACGATCTGCAAAAAATAATGTTTTAATAATATTTTGTTTATTCGTGCTGCCACTACTGATGCAATGAAGGTGTAGGTCAAGGTAAAAAATGAACAGGACAGTCCAATTGGCTCTCCCTCAATGTGTTGACCCATTGCCAAAATCAGAAACTTTTCATCGTGTGAAAGTGTTTCGACTTCACTATATTTTCGCGCACTCCACTTCCTGTACGATTCTCGAATCTTCATGGATTAATAACCAAATTACTATGCTAACTCATTACGCAAGGATGTAGCCTTAAACAAATGTGAAACAATTAATAGTTGCATCAGATACCTTCTTGGGTAGATGGCAAGCGATGAGAAGGAACACCCCGTAAGTGAAGTATGCGAAGAATGTATACCATTTCTCGACCCCAGACTGAAACGGAATAACTAAAGTATAGAAAAAATTCTAGTTCATTGCACAAAGTTAACTAGAGAGCGTTTATAAAGAAAGCCATTACCACTCCGTTTAGTGCCCTTTCGTTTAAATCAGTATGTCTGAAGACTTCCGGAACATTGGCCAAGAAAGTAACTATTCCAATATGGTTGAACAAAAGTAAGTAGTCCGTCCACCTTCTCCCAGCATCTACAACATTTCTAAGAATCTGTAGCTTTGCTTCGACTTTCTTCACGCTCAACTCATCTTTCAAATCTGCCTCAAATGCATCTCCTAAAGATTTGTACTGAACAGCCATTGTCATAATTATGAGACGGCACATGGGATACATTGTGTCACCCATTATTATCAGGATTTGTACTAAAGCGAGAGCCCCTTTTCGAAACCAGTAATGGAAAGTTGCTTCACTACCTACAGCCATTGGTACCGCTATCCATTTTCCAAATGCTTCCTCCGGAATAGCAATTGTGCCGGCCATATACGAAACAGCAACGTTTGCAATGTACAGGCTGAAGCTTCCAAGATAGACGAGCTATACAATGGACAGTAAAACATGGATAAATGCTTATTTCAAGTTTCAATTAAAGCATTCCGATCATTAAAGCTTCAAATATTCATGGATCATCCACATTGTTTTTTTTTTGGATTTTTTCTACCTTCGTAGGAACTTTGCAGATTCTAGTAGCCCTCATGAATGCCAATATATCGTCTTGCCGTAACCACATTTTGTGGAACAGCACTCCAACTGTAAATGATCCGGAAATGTAGCCGACGCTCTCCAGAAGCCGGGAGACATTCGAAGATACATCAAAGAATTGGAAACGACTGGAAAATAAGAAACCGTACGTTCCTAACACCGTTATGATATGAATACAGAGGGCTCCCACCTGAGAGAAATGAGCGAATTGTCAAACTGGTAATTAATTGTCTTCACGGTCGAGAATCTATAGTTGTATACACAACCTTATGGAATGTAGTGCTTATGATAGTGTATTCTCCAGTTTTACTGTCCTCGATAACATTAAATGGACAGAGGAACATGAAGTACATAAAGTGTAAGACAGGCTTAAAATAGCTGTCATTTATATTCTCGTTCTTTGCCCTTATCATTTCAACTGTTAGTGAGACTTTCCGAAGATGAATATAAAATGCGGACGCCATACTTTACTTCGGAACTACGTCAAGACGTGGAATATGAATGTACGTATCTGACAAAATGGTTGAGTTTTAAAAGCTAATAATGGATGAACCCATTTAAATTAGCGAAATATGAGTAAATATTTGTTGAAAATTTCATCAGTATTTCAAAATCTATATTTCAGTAAACCTCAATCACTTAATGTAATGCACGTAAGTGGACAATTACACTTGACATCCATCCCAAAAGGGCGTAGTTGCTACCGTCATCTAGAAATTAATTTATTGATTTTTTGATTAATTCAAATTAAAAGTATGCTATTGACAAACCCATGACGAAATCGATTCCGTATATGGCGTGAACGGTCTGAAAAACAAAGTACAAGTTATACATATATATGGGCAACGAGAAAGAAAATATTTTAATACTTTCAACTGATCTACGGAATCACAAATAAACGCAGTAATAAAAATTTGATAAACATATCGGTTTGATACGGTGTAGTAGAAGTTAAGAGCATATTACATCAGCTGTCCTGTGTTGATGTTTGTGTGCTCGCCAGCACAACTGCACGGCAGCAGCAGCCGTCTGCATTAGTCTCATTGGGACTGTTCATATATTATGTCATCAAAAATTCGGTAAATTTCGACCCACCCAGGTACCCCTTTAACATTAACGAGGTACCCCTTTAGCATTACCGACCGGGAACCCCACCCACCCGCAAATGATGACGTGATATGTGAACTGTCCCTACCACACCTGCGCTCATCATCATCTCAAACATGAGAGGTGTCTTGACATTTTTAAAGTAATTAAACTTGTGATTTGGTGTGATTGTGAAATGTCAGAGCATTATTTTGTTCATTTTTAATCACTGATTACGTAGTTATCTTCAGTTTTATTTTAGGCCGTTCCTGTGCCCTGAAATTTGAGTTTAAAGACAAAAGTAGTGTCAAATCCATTTAAATATGTACATTTTTGTCATGTCTTTAAACTCAAATTTCAGGGCACAGGAACGGCCTAGAATAAAACTGAAGATAACTACGTACTCAGTGATTGAAAATGAACAAAATAGTGCTCTGACATTTCACAATCACACCAAATCACAAGTTTAATTACTTTAAAAATGGCAAGACACTCTCGTGTTTGAGATGATGATGAGCGCTTGTGTAGCAATGAGACCAATGAAGACGGCTGCTGCTGCCGTGCAGTAGTGTACCGCCAAGTTTGAGCGCCTACACACATAGGGGCAATCGGAATGCTTGCTATCTCGCGTTAATAAATATTCATATTTCAAACGCATCCGACTCCAATGATGACCCCTTCGGTGATCTGAATTATGAAGTACAAAGCCATGCTGCTGATGTCCATTTATTACATGCAGTCACTACAGGTCTTGACAGGTTCCCCGTGTACAATGCCTATACTTTTGTCACACGGTAAACATACGCATCATAATTCTGACTTTACGCGTTCAGAGAAGTTCAAAACCAAAAATATTTTCAATCGTGCAGCGAAAATATAAATTATATGAAAATCGTACCAACTACGAAAAAACTGGGAAATTGCGGTAGAAGTAAATTATGTGACCAGTTAAATTATTTATGTGACTACATCTCATTACTTCCAGGGCCTGTGACCCAGGCAGATTTCAGAAATAAGGATTGGCTGAAGCAGAACTCGCGCAATATTCCCGATGAGTTTGACCCACATGCATTCCAATTTTTATTTCATGTACATTTGGTTGTATAATCGCCAGATATCATACGGGATGTGAAATCCATGTAAACTATGTTGCCTTTTAACATGGGAAAATGTTTTATAGTTATGTTTTGAACACTAGTTTTGCGTGCCTAATTATTGTAAGTACGGGTTAGATTATCGTTAACAACTTTTTGTGCTTCGATCCGTTAAGCTATGCCGTGTGTCGGCACAAGGTGACGTTACCAATTACAAACAGTGTCATAAAACAAGCACAAGTAGAAAGCACGAAAGAACTCGTTGGTGTTTTATCCAACTGTATAGATACGCTCATGCGAACTTGGAACATTATCCAAAGTGTACTGACATAAAGTACTTGGAAAGAAAAGATATTTTCGAATCGACGTCAAAATTATCAAAAACTTGATCGTTCGTCATATTTCCGGTATGACCGCTATACTTGAACCCCACAGCTTATATCAGTTTTCCGTCATATCGTGCTGGCATCGATAACTTATCTGAAACGCCAATGTCAGTTTTTTCCAATACTAGAAAAACAAGGAAATATGTGACAAGACAGGTAGAACATTTTTGGATTTGAGTTACCCCGTGCCAGTGTTGTTAACTGAAATTATTAGGCACGGAGGCCAACTTGAGAACAGCGGGGAAACATTTCGCGGCATGTTGGCCTCATATCTGATTGACACTGTATCTAGATTTAGTTTTAGCAATTTTCTGGATCCTGGTGAAGTTAATAATACATGAAGACGGCGGCAGCTACACAATGTGGATACGAAGTCCTTGAATGTCGACAACAGATTGTATTAGGCATATTCCTACCGGGTAGTAGTATGGAGTGGAGTGCATGATGATATAACTTTCCAAACAGTGCAAGCTACTTTATCCGTTGGGATTTTGAATAAACAAGGATATCGTAGTTCTAGAGCGAATTGTTTCGTTTTGGGTTTTCCATGGAATAAAATATAGCGATTCAAGACATAATCTAGTGAATAGCTGGGAATTAGCAACTATGTCAAAGTGATGGCATAATGTCCAACAAGCGCGTACCGGCTTGAAGGCATGCCAATGGCTTTAATATCCCCAAGTACATCATAGGGACTATACTTTCAAGTGTTATTTTTAAAATGGCGGCGGATGAGAGATATGCGATTATAGCAACTTTTTGCTTATAAATATGTACACGGCCGTTTTGATATCATCGTGTTTCTCCAAATATATCAGATGGACAGCACGTGAAATCGTAGCCATTTGTCAAAATTTTCATCGACAAATATGCAACAAGAAAAACGCCAATCTATCGAAAGATCGACATGTTGGATATACTTGATTTTCGATGTATCTTGTTTACTTGAAAAGTACAAACTTTTTTGCTTGTTCTTCTGTCACAATCTGAGAAAATCGGCGCCAAGTTTATATATATTTTCCAACTAGGGCATATGCCGTACCCTTTGGCCTTGGGACATCCGGAAATGTAACCTAACAAGTAGCTCGTGTTGAATGTAATCATATCATGTAAATATTATCAGTTCTATCTGAAGCACATTGGTACCATTACGGCTGTTTCTTTACCACGCGTGAACATATGTGAAGTTTGTAGTTTCCGGATCCTCTATGACTTAATGTGCCATTTCATTTAAACAACCACCGTTGTATATACGCTAATGTCAAGTCACCTCGAGGAAATAGTGATCAGCAAAGAGCGGCAGGAACGGTTGCAGAGAAATATCTTACTGAATTGGCAGCTCACAAATCCAAATCCCAGCAAACAAAGATAGCGGGAGTTGAGAAAAGCTTTACCGAAAATCCAGATTTAAAATAATGGTTCCTATAAATCGGTGTTTCCGAGCAACATGCTCTACTATATTCAAAATATCAACAGAGTATCATCCAAAGCACCTTTGCAGTGACATAAGAAATCTAATTCCTCTGTTCGTCAACCTGAGTGGAATATTTAGCACTCTTCCAATACGGTCGTACAAAGGTTACACATCTGACACGACGCCGCACTTCTCCTTTATCGTACAAGGCAGGAATCAGACGACTATAAAAAAGACAAAATGTGGAATCTATCAAGTCTGCCTCACACTATCCGCGCTGCAAACATTCCACCTTCAAACAAACATCAGCGAAGAAGATGCTCTAATTGGCCAGATGCTGTTCGTCAGCTTGGTCATAATGACGACTTACACACAAGAATGTCTTACCAAAGGGCTTGAAATAACAGAGTACCTCAATGCACTGTATAGGTTCTATCAAAAAGTGGTCAGGAGTCCGCCCCCATTTTTGGAAAGAAGCGTTCTCGAGAAACTAATCATTGTGGTATCATTGCTGGGAATGTGGACTGAGCTGTTATTCCCAATTGGAATAGCCTTCGCTCTCCACTGGAACAATCCATGCAAGCCGTCTCTAGTTGGGTCGTTTCTTCTGCCAGAGTGCATAAATCCTCTTGATGCGCCGGCTCCAATGGATGTATTTATGCGGATTGCTCTCAAGTGGTTCAATGCATGGTTATGGGTTGTGGGTACAATGGCAAGCATACATGCCATTTGTATTGCGCAGCTTATCGGAATGATCATGTTGCGGGACGGGATTCGATGGTAATCTCGAAATTTCTTATAAACAAGAACCGTCAACTTATGTAATTTTACTTAATTCATGAAATTTCAATTCCAGTATCTCCACATCTTCTAGAAGTGGCTGGACATCAAACAGCGGTTCTGTGGAAACCCCTTGTGGAATTTACAGACAAATTCAAATATTGGCTGCACTGTCCAATGCGATTCAAAGGAAAGTGATGGTCCCACTTCTTGTCTTTGCTTCGATCTCAATATTTTCATTTTCGCTCAAAGTTTTGGTGCAATCATCTGGATCGGGAAATTTGATAATTATGCTTCTTTTCTCCACATCGTTAGTTGACTGCGCGCTTGTAATCATTGTGGGTATCAGTGGCCTCGGTGCCGTGTACCATGAATCCAAATTGGCTCTGAGTAAGCTGAAACAAAATTCGGGCAAAAGTCGAGGTATGGACAGGAAAGTGGTAGGAAAATTTCTCAAAAGCTCTCAGCCAATAAAGATGTACTGCGGCTGGAACATGCACTTTAAGGAAGGCAGTCCACTTCAATGCCTCAATGTGGCTCTGGACGTTGCTGTCCAGTTGATTCTGTTTAAGGTTCCAGCGTAATACCGGTAACATAATGGATATATAGGTATCAGGATTGGTAAATAAAATGAACCCCAAAAAATACCATAAAAAAGTAAAAGTAGAATTTGTAGTTTCTAACTAGTAACGTTTTATAAATTAACTTTTATTGGTTATCGTTACATCCACTGTGGGTTTGAAGTTGTAAATATTATACTTCAACGTCGATGAATAAATACGTAGTAAAAGCATAAATAATATTATGGATAAAAATATAACAAATGCTTGCAATGGGACTATGTAATGCTGCTGCACCGTCCTTTGCACTCTTTTGTCAATCGTTAGAGGTATTGGTAAAAGCGTTTTCGGACATAGCTAGATTGACAAAGTCATTATTATCCCTTCAATAAATATTATGAAAATAAAAAGTTGCGTGCATGGGAAAATGTTTCACATTTGAAGGTAGAATCACTCATGAATTAAAGTGGAGTACATTTATGTAATATTCTTTGTAATTATTTGTTATATTTATTTTTTGTCAACTTTGTTATGCACCAAATTTGAGCCATTTTTAGTATTCCTTTTTATGTCACATCGGATTAATATTATCTACTTTGCACTCAGTTTAACATTAATCTGACAAATTTTATAATGGAGGGGAAATAGTATATAATTCACAGATAGTTGGTAATACAACTGCATAGTTCATAGATCAATTCCCTCTCACTCCGCGTGTAAAAGAATGATAAGGTTGGTAGATGTTCCATGTTGCGTATTTGGAAACAAACCTAGCTAGTGGTAACAAAAATCTCATAGTGCCCCAACATTTCTTCCCTTTCCAAAAGATTACCCCCTAAACGGTATCGCACTTCCTTTTAAATGATTTGTCCAATGATTAGTCACACTTTGTACATTCGCTGTTGAATGCGTCTCCAGCGATGACCCACTTTGCAGTTCTTTGCGCAAATTATTATTTCATGGATATTTCTCCAGTGGCCTTCCAGCTGTTCACTATGCCTCCTTCTATCACCACATTGGAATTGTCTTGTGAATACCCTTTGAAAATCTTGAGCTCCCTTGGAAGAGCGACATTCAAAACTTTACCTCGTTGTAGAGTTTGCGCCCTTGGCCCCTCCACACATTTGCGATTTCGCTTGATTCCTTAAAAAAATGCCAAATACTTTCTTTAGAAAAACGTTTATATAAATATGTATATTAGTAAGAGCGCATAACCTTATTCATTATGTGCAGCATAGTGGCCATTTAATGATAAATTATTTTGATTCCACTTGCAGGGATGGAAAACAAGCCTTTTAAAGTCAAATCCTTCAGCTTATGCATCTTCAGTAAGGCAAAACGGAAGGTCAGGTCTGAAATTAGCGGGTTGTCTGACGATGGCACATTCCAATCGGTTTCCAGCCAAAGAGATCTCAGTTCTAAAAAAATCAAAGAACAACAAATCTATCAATTTAAGAAAACATCATGTTTTGTAAAAACGAAGGTAAGGAACAAAGAGGGGGCTGGCTACCTTGCAGGTTCCTAATGGACGGCAACTTGTCATTTGTAAACTGAAGGCCCTCCGAAAACTCTGGAGACTCCCGTAATGCTGCGACAAACTTTGCCGGAGCTCCGATAAGCAGCCCGTCCCAGAAATCCCATTCAAGCCCAACGTCAGTGCGCCCCAAATTAATCGCCAACTCAGGCAACTGCTTCATTTCCAGGAAAAGGTACTTGAGTCCATAGGCGGTGGCAGCAGTAACGGTCACCACCAAGTTTCGAACATTGGGAAAGGTAAGGTGAACGTTCTCAAAATTCACGCCCACTTCGTACTCCGGGTCGTCGGCCGAAACAGTTTCATTAGCCAAGTGCAATTTCAGTTGTTCAACCGCCACGAATTTTCCAGCATCCGTCCATTTTCGAAACATGTCAGTCGTTTGATTGGCCAATGTCAATCTGGCTAGCTTGGGAAGGCATTCCTCCAGTGAGGTTATCCCGGGTTCAAGCTCGCAGTTGATCGACAAGTTCGAAAACTCTCGCAGGTTCTCCATGACTGGAAAGCGAATGAATGTAACGGATCGTGGGAGACTCCCTTCATACGCTTTTCCGCCTAGTGTAATGTTGCGCAAGGACTTTCGAAAGTTGCTCAGGATTTCAAATAACACTCCATCTGGATAAGCGTTGTCGGTAGGGATTAACTACATAAACGCTAATTTCATTAGAATATACTACACGTTGTCTCACTTGCCTATTACCAGGGAACAATGTCAATTTTTGAGCACAAGGGGAAATCTGCACCCTTAGTTACATTTCATCCCGATTTTAGGTAAGTTACAAAATCAAGGTAGTAGCCGTGCGAAAGTGACGGAGACTACCAAAAATAAATAATGGATAAGAATTAAGTGACTATTTAAATTTTTAATTAATGTTTGCTTTCCATTCACATTAATTCGAAAAAAGTGATAGATATTTACATACATACTACTAAAACGCCAAAATGAGCAATATATTCTGATCGTGACGCCATTGGGAAATCAAACATTCGAGTTTTAAACCTCTGCTGAGTCGTTGTTCCAATTTTTTTAAAAAATGATTGTTGATAATTATATTACCACAATAAGCATTTATTGAATATTCCTATCTTAGCTACATGTATTTACATAGCTTAAAAAGAGGTGCTCGCCGCAATAAGTGACGTGTCATTATATGCAAAACAGTTCAAGAAAATTTTCAAAGATAGACATTTTAGAAAAATCGTCCCTTTTTTAATAATTTGACTTTTGGTCAATGGTAATGATGATATCAATATGGGGACTTTGAGAACCTAAATCCTTCGTCATCCCGCTTATGAATTACGTCAAATTGAATATGAAAGTACAACGCAAACTAGCTTTCCGTCTAGGAATCTTCATAATGTTAAAATCGTAACGGCGGAATTACCGCTGAGTTTACCCTTTGTTATTCAGTTAAAAATTATCAGCTTTTCATGTTCTATTAAAATATGCCATACGATTTCTAATTGTTGTCCACATAAAGTTGTAAATATCTTTTTATGAATTTTTGGCACAACCAACTCGCTTGGTCTCTGGAACTAAGCTTGTGATAATTCTTAAAACCGTATCGAAAATTTAAATAGTCACTTAATTCTTATCCATTATTTATTTTTGGTAGTCTCCGTCACTTTCGCACGGCTACAATCTTGATTTTGTAACTTACATAAAATCGGGATGAAATGTAACTAAGGGTGCAGATTTCTCCTTGTGTTAAAAAATTGACATTTTTCCCTGGTAATAGGCAAGTGAGACAACGTGTAGTATATGCTAATGAAATTAGCGTTTATGTAGTTAGGTAGGGATGAGGAATGCCAACGAGGTCAACGCGGGGAGTGAGCTTTTGACAAGTAGTTCAAGATTTTCACCCGTCATGTCGCAGTACAAGATCAACGTGGTGATGAAGGGAGGCAGGGTAAAGAACTCGTACGACAATGGAAACGTGTCAACATCATGCGTGGCCACAAGAAATTGGGTCAACCCTGGAGCGACATTCAATAGCTTGTTGGTAAAGTGGGACACGTTGTCGTCACTACCTTCAAGTAGAGGTTCCAACTGAGTCAGACGTATCTTGAGTTTCCGTAGATTTGGAAGGGAGAATCCAGGAAAAAGGAACTTGGGGTAGTTCGAAGTATCGTGTCGTGAGAGGAGGATTTGGAGTTGGAGCGAGACAAGACCTGCGCCACACTTAACAAACATGGAAGAGAGGCTGCTGTGGTCCTCTTTCAGGAGGACAGGTAAGGTGATCACAACGCTGAATGTTGGAATAGTGGAGTGGGTGCTAACGGTGCTCACAAAGCGGTCCAGAAAGTTTCGTCCTTCTCCTGGAGATGCGATAAGGGAGTCCATCCAACTCAACCTGACCATCAACTTGAACAACGGTTCCTTGGACTTTTGGAGCAACTTGGCGATGGTCTCCAGCCAGGACTTCTGGAAAAGGCGCAGAGAAGCGACGACTGATCCGCAAACTTGACCGTTGTCCTTCCGAATAGCGTTGTTCAGAATCTTTTCCATGACCTTGAAAGAAACGGAAGGCAGAGGTCGTAGATGTTAGCAAATCTCAGTGATAGTCCACAGACAACAGATGCATTCAAAAAATTTTTTTTAGACATAACCGTTAACTGGAATCATTTGCTTACCAACTCAATTCCAAAAACTTGTTCTGTTAGACCCTCCAATCCTCCATCTCCTACTTGGGGAGGTTGCTGCTCCAAAATCGACATAGGTACTTATTACGAGTGAATAGGTCACACACAGGCCACTTAGCTCAACGGTAAAAAACTAAAACAAATGAAAATAATCACACGTCAATCACAGATCAATTCAAGTTATTTTGAAGCCAACAGCTTGCCTATAATGCAGAGTGCAGACACTCTGACAACTGAGAGCTGTGTGACAGGGAATCAATTTCAGTTATTAACGAAGTTAGATAGTTCTGATCTTTAATAACTAGATGTTACCTGATGATGTAGTATCGTGGATCTCTCAAGATAATAACTTAAAATTAATTAAGTAAAAAATTAAAATTAACAACAACTTTTGTCAGATGCCGAGCACACTTCCTTCTTTGCTGCAAACAAAACTCGTGCGTGTGTGCGGCGGCTCAGCATCTCCACTCCCATCCAAACGGATTCAAAACGAAACAACGTTGAAAACTCAAATACCTAATCAATTTGTTTTCAGTTGTCGATAGTCGACCGTTGTTGTCGATATCCAACTATTGTCCATTATATCATATCATAACGACGTGTTTATGTGATGCGAATGCATGCATGAATGTGATGTTTTAAATGCATGACAGTTCATGAATTTTGATGCAGACAATCATTTTAATTGTTTTAGTGCATTCGGTGGTAAGACGAAAGTAATGAACATTAACAGACGTGGGGTAACGCAAGATAGTTCCAATTTTGACCCTAACCACACGTGACGAATTTTATCAGTTTCGTTAATTATTCATGGCAAAAAGATGATAGACTCTGTAGAAATTAATTATCAAAATTTCTTAAATACTGCTGGGATGGGCTTTTCCAATGGTTTGTGGTACAAACAATGTACATAAAATATGTAGCTCTTTTACTTTTAACTCCCTTTTCAATGGCGCTAGCTAGATGTCTACTATATCTCATTAAATGGTTCTTTAATTTAAAGTAGGCATGGCGTTTCGAAAATCAGGTCATTGTAAAGAGAAAAATATTGATTTGCCCCTCCGTTTCATTTTCTAATTTATGTAAGTAATGTTATTTAATGAGCTTCTTAGAGTGTCCAACAATTAACAAAAGGACATGTGAATTAGTTAATTGATTTAACATTGTACAATAACAAGCAATAGGGAAAAACAACCTGCAAGATAATCTCACAATGCCCCACATGAATACTGAAATAGGAAGAAAATAGTTAAATATTTACCGGATACAGTTTTGTTATATGAAAAGGATTATTTAGGTTACAAAGTTGTATCCTAAATAATCTTGTGAGTTGATTGTATGTACAAAAAGTTAAATTACAGTTAAAAGAAATGTTTGCATCGTACAGCTTATGAAAGTCATTCAGATGAGTACGCCTAAATAATATCTAGAATCATGAAGTTTATTCAGCGGCACAAACGTTAATTAATTACAGGAATACATATTAAATAATAGTCTGTCAGTGCAGAATTCCTTTCCTTCCAACAACCTCGAACATGAACCACGAAGTGAAGTTCTTTGGAACGATACGTAATGATAGGTGTAGGAGTCAAGTCAAGTGTCTACATACTACTAACAAGCTGTAAGCTTAATATCCTTATTCTTTCCATCGAAACCTGGTCACAGAATACATATTCAGAACATAGGTGGGGTTTGAAGTTTGTCTTTGAAGTTCTTCGATTAATCAATTTCAGTGCAAAGAATTGAGTTTATGAAAATTAGATGATTGTATTTGTATATTCAGTACGTACTTTCACGGGAAAAGCTTTCACATGAACCAATAACTACCAATATAGGTAGTTGACGCACTGCTGTACTTGGATGTCAGAGATATTTGTTATTTAGTCCTAATTTTATTAATACAATGTCCACCCAAACAATACATTATTTTTTAATTTGAGTTAAATTGAATCAATAAATACGTGTATTTACTCAATATGATTACTTAAAAGAAATGCATAAATGTATATAATGTATTAACTGCTTGTCTCCAAAATAGATACCTACTTGAGAATTACTTTGCCTCGTGGTCTATTAATATGAACTTGAGGAACTGTTACGAAAATTGAAAGTTATAATGCCATTACATGCACGCTATAATTTCATTATTTTAACGTCGTCTTAATCTGACTTTCAAATCATCTTACGTATAATAAAATTCGCTTCTTTATTTGCTAATTTAGTTTATCCCACCGAAATTGCGCTTTCGCAAGTTATTGAATCATGACTAGTTTATCTGATTTCATGATATGTGGCTTCATTATAATCTCCTTGATGTCTAATTGCGTTGGCTACTCATTTTCAATCAATTTCCCCAGCAGATCAACATTTTACAAAAAGTCGACAGTGCCATCCCACTACCCAGACTACGTGAAAAGATTGTACAATACCGTGAGTCCAAGCAAAGACTTCCCAACTCATGTCGACATAACAAAGCTATGTCTCCTGTTTCAGAATTCCCACACTTTCATTCACATTTTTAATTTCCGAGGAGTAGACTTTCAACCTGCAATGGAATGTCCAGTTATATTGTTTCGGCCCAAACCGGCTGTAACAAAGTACCTACCGAATAAGAAAGAACATTTTGTTTTCTCGTGGGTTGCGGAAAACTTGGAATTTGTTAAAACTAATCATACGTTCAAAGTTCCATTCACATGTTGGGCGTCTCCGCAGTACCTCAAAGGAGTAATGGACATGTTTGATAACAAACGAATTTGTACAAGTATAGCACAACGAGAATTTGCCATGAACTCTCGTCCTTGGAACTGGGAAGCTTACATTTCCATATTTCCACCAGAATTTCAATATTTTCACAGAAGCCCTACTCATATGTTTGCTTGGGATACATACCAGCCTTCAGATAAAACGCACATGTCAAAATATCGCGTATTCCCGTCATCGAAGCCAACATCATTTTATATCTTGGTCATCGATACGCGCATTTCGCTTCAAAAAGAAATTGATTTGTTTCAATGGATAACTAACACAGTCTTGGCATATCCGTTACTATCGGCTAACCTGCTATTTTTAACATTGGATGTGGCAAGAGGTTCAACGGGAAATAATATTAAATTGTTGAAAACTTGCATCGGATGTAAAAACTATATTTATGGGATGCTTTTGAACAACTTGCGTATCTCCTCAGTTTGTAATTATTTTAATGAAAACACAAATGAGCTTATCTATTGGAAGTTTACTCATACCGCGTTAAATACCAAAAAACTTCTGTCCTTCCCACAAGAATTCCGGAAATGTGCTGATCACAGCAAATCCATATTCAAAAGTGGATTCTCCTTTCTAAGTGCATACACGAACGTGTTTTTATCGGTTATGAAAAACTATAGCTACGACAGCAATATTCATGCAAATGAAACTTGCGTTAATGGAAAAATCCAGAGCAGAAGTATAAATTGGAACATATTGGATCAATTTTCAATTCAGCTGAAATTTTTTAACGTAATATTTCTACGCGATCCTAAAGCACAATATTATCCAATTTCTATTGTAGACAGGTTAGGTTCTATGCAGTTTGTTAGTTGTGGTCGACCACGGCTTGCATCTATATCGATTGGCGATTTAACTTGTATATTTGATCGGTATACTTGGTTATTTATATTTTTGACTGTTTACCTTACCATGGTATTCGTCTTAATCGACCAGTTCACGGGTTCAGCCAAAGTGTCAAAACTGTCAATGATTGTTCACGAAATCGGAAAAATGATGACTGAGCAAAGCGGAGTAAACATACATAAGCTATCAAATAGATTCATGGTTCGATTTACATTGTCATTGATTCTGCTTTGCGCCATGGTTGTAAGCAACTCCTACAAAGGTGCAAACGTTTATAACATTTTGATGCCAAGAGCTCCTATTCCTTATGAAACGTTCGATCAACTACTCCAGGACAAGTTCTCGATTTATACATCGATCCGATACTATCCAGAAAGACTGCATAAACTATTTATTGGAGCCGAAAATTCAACACTGGACTTCACCAGCCATGCTGTCATGGGAACATCTGAGATTGATCGTGGCTATCCATTTGCATATTCCGACGTCCACAGCATACTGACGATTTTGCGTATTCCACGGCGGATTGAACAACTGCCGCTCAGAGACTACGAGAATGAATGGTTGTCCAAAGTTCAAAATAACACGAGCATGTTGCCCCAAACCAAACATTACATCACCGAAACGGCTAATAATCTTAGTATTTCGACTTGGCCATTCGAGAAAGTTTGGAAAGAAGTTGAAACGATTTTGGAAGGGGGTAAACGTCTGTTCGAGAGACTAGAAGAGCTACAGCTAACCGTGTTCAAAAGTTGCGACAAAGTCGCGTTTGTAATGCCACTACATAAATGTATAAAATACGCGTCGGACACGGGATCTAAGTTGGACGATGTGTATATTTCGGAGAAGCCGTTGTTTGGATACGGCATTGGACTCCATTTGGGAGGAATGGTGCCAAGGCACATCATACGACGATTCCAGGATATTGTTTCGGCGGGCTTACTGAAATGGTGGGATTCGATTCTGTTTCAGCAAGCCACTCGTAAATTAACCAAGTTGAAAATAAGAAAATTGAGTAACGTCACAACTGTCATTGCAATGGATGGTAAAGTACAAGTGGTGTTCATACTACTTTTAATGGGATTTGGAGCAAGTGCTGTATGCATCTTCATTGAATATTTGACTTGCAAAAATTTGACCTAATGAAAATTGGTTAATTGGGATATTGGCCATAACCATTATAACATAACCATAGAGATCACTCACTTATTTCCCATCACATAAATACAACATTTTCACCTCTCAAATAATACATTCATCCTGGCTTCAACTATTTTCCCAAAAGCTGTAGAAATTATACAAGCAACATCATCATGATTTTCTATGATGTATTTTCCTTCCATCTTCACAAAAGTGTTTTTTCTTCCTAATTCCTACTGAATCGTAGATTTCAAAATTAGTTAAAAATTGGTGGCCAGAATATTGTTTGAAATATCGAATTGTTACATCATTGAACAAATCTTATTTTCTGGTAGGATGACAATCGGCTTCTTGATGGCGCCTTTTTTCGTAAGAATCTAATCTAATCTAATTTCTAATGAGTCCATATTTTTGTATATTTGTGCCATTTATGGCAAATGAATTGAAAATAAAATATTACATAGTATAAAATATCGTGATTGATTTCATGCAGATTGATAGGTTTAATACATCATAATGTGTAGTAATTAAATTCAGTTTAGAATTCTTTATTCCAATTCCGACACTACATATTAGAGCACATGTCTGAAACACACGGAAGCGATTTAAGCGTTTAGTAGAGAAATGTGCTAATTATTTTAAGTGTTAACGAACTTGGACTTTTATTTTTTGGTCATGCAAAGTATGTCTACGAAATTGATGCTCCAATGTCACCCACAATTCAATCGGTGACATACTCTGCACTTATTGGCCTATATATTTTGTAAACACAACACCACCATATCTGGAGAGGATGATCTCAATTAAGACGAGAAACGTGGTTTCTGTTCACCTTGAACCTGATGTATTTATGCGGAAGCATATGTATGGCCAACATTCAAGTTCATGAATTTGTGGTACTTATTACTGTCAATCAAAAACGGCTTCCTAGTTGCTGCGTTTACAAACCTTTGTATTTGCAGTAATATATCTGTCCTTGTCATGCATACAATTTGTGGTAATTAAATCCAGCGAGGCCAAGCTTTCTATCATTCTTAGACAGTTTACCAACGCTGTTTTCCACACGCATGACATTTGTCATGAACAATATGGATAGGCGGATTCGAGATGTTATTGCTAATATGATACCTATTGAAGCAAGCCGGCATGACAACGACGGATTAATGAGGAAAACTACTCACTTTTGTCATAACATAACACTTCCCAACAAGAACTTTCGTTTCACCTCTCTTCAAAAATCTAAATCGAACAAAAGACAAGCCAGCAAATTTTAGTATTGTCAAAATATTTTTACAAAAGTCAAAAGTTCAGTATGGGAATTATTTTTGAATATGCACTTCCATGGATGATCTCCTGTACCAACTCGTTAACCATACCAGAAAAAATTATTGAAATACTGCGAATTTATGCGGGATCAGAGATTGCTTCAACGACGAACTCTTTGCCAATAAACTTACACCAGTATGAAATATTCTCCACCGGATGATTACTTCATGTAATCAATTTCAAAGGGAATGATATGAAGGTATTATTTAAATTATTTATTAAACTAAAGTTATAACCAACGAACCTATACAATACAAAACGCTAATGTGTGTAAGTATACTCTAGCTCAAGGGACTTCCTGCAGTAATATCCCGCTACGAAGTGGTCAAAATCTTTTATCTGGCAATGCGAGGAAACCAGAGTATCAGCAGATGCCGTGGAACCATCTCTAGCCAATACCGTACCTATCCAGTGAACAGCGTTCCAAGACGAAACGACTCCATTCCACTTTGTCGGCAGTACAATAAATTGTATCAATGTCACGATGTGCCAGATTTTGAAATGTCCGAAAGATCTTATTCGGGACTCTCCCAGGTAACTCTGTATCTCTATCCGCCGGGTCATTCAACTAGCCCCCTATTCTATGAATGCGATGAAGAAAACGAACAAATTAAATCTTCCTAGTAATACCGGGTTCCTTTCTACGATTTTGGTATCACGTAGAAAACAAACCGGAGGCAACATTTGTTTCACCAAACCTGCTTCATGGGTGGAATGAGTCACATTCAAAAGATTGCGACAAGAATCAAAAGTGAGGATGAAGAAAAGGAAGGGTTTGAGCCCTCAGATATGAACGGTAATATGAGAGTTCCTTTTGCTGTTTTCGGAATATTCATACTAGTTGCAGGGTTTGCATTCGTAGTCGAGGTGAAGGTTACCATTATGGTGCTTCGCAAATTGCGATCGTGCTGGCGGAGATTGTATTGGCGTGGAGGGAACCTCAAGATCAAGAGAAATAAAATAAGGGAAATTAAGGTAAATATGCACTTACTAACGTAAACACAGATGGCGGAAAATTATATCCATTTTAGGTTAGTAATTAACTAACTTAATGATATGTGTGATAATACATCATCTATTAAAATTCACACCCAACCGTTTAAATTCAAATTTTCAAGACGCTCCATCACCGGAGCAGAGAGTCGGTCATTTGCTTATATATGACTTTCGGTATGCTTGACAACTAACAACATGCTATGCCAAGATACAGCTTTATTTCATGTTCCTCCAGCATATTAGCCTGTATTTACCTATGTATAATGCAAGCAACTGGGTCCTCATTTAATCATTTTTCATAAAAGTTTTCAATTATCGCGTCCTAGGACCATAGTATGTAAGTACAAAAATAATATTACTTCGACAACTGAAGGCGTCCCTTGTCAAGAAGTGTATAGAGAAAGAATGTTTGTTGGCTAACTAACTATATGCTTTTACAATTTGTAATATGCCGAAATGAAAAACGGAAAGGATATTTTATTACTCAACGCATTTACATATATGTTATTAAATATACAATGTAATCTGCACTAATGCATATCTTCTTAGAATGGTATTAAATTTTCCATCTTATTGTTGCTTTCTAGTTAATCATGTATCGAGTTGTAATATAAATAAACATGGATTCTCTATTACTTTATTGCTTTGAAAGTGAGTCAGAAGCCTCAACTGATACTTAATATGCTAAATGGGCGCTGATGACAATAAGATGAATATCAAGACATGGAATGATAAATCACTTGCTTATTCCGACGGTGCACGTGTTTTAGTGATTAATTCCCATTATGGCAATTGGTTCCATGACCAATAATACACGATATGATTGCATTAAATCTACCATGAGTCCCTCCAAATCATACACTTTTATATCTACAGTCAGTCTAAGCTTGAAAGCACTGCATTTAAGTTGGATAATCTTCAGCAGGAGTCTACAAAATTTAAACGGATAGCTCTTCTGTAGTTACACCGACACATTTAGGAAACGGGACAGTGCCTGTTAATTGTGTGTGTCCTAGCATCATGTTTAGTAAACAGGGGGGAACTACGCTCTTTCTATCTTTTAAATTAATGTGGTTATCGTCTTCGTCGCCATTAGTATATGGTCTTAGATACCATGAAAAACTAGTAACAGAGTTAGCGCAATTTTTCAAGGATTCCACTTGTATAATTCACTATTCGAAGGAAGTGCAAGCTAATTCATTTTCCGATAATTTTAATGATCTCCAGAATTTGATTGACTCATTGTCTTGTTGCGTAAGCCTAAGAACTACACTCCTGTTTTCAGTGAAATTTATAAATGGCAGCAACTTTTCCGCGATATTTGGTCCGATCCGACTTAAGACCACTTGTGTCATACAGCTTTCTTTAAGACCAACCCAACACTTTAGCATATCATACGAGCACAAAACTGGCAGTTCCGATGCTGCACATCATAAAGCTTACAGAAACATTTCCTCCCTAATATTTTCTCCTACCTGGATGCCTGCTGCGAATACATTGCACCATGGGCCATATTATCGCTACAACGGACCTGACGTCATAGTGTCTATTTTAATTCTTTCAGAGGAATTACATTCGGGAATAGAATTGTTTGGACATATGCCGTCATTAATGTCAAATTCCAAGCTTATTGTACTAATTGTCGATGATAGCGGTGCTGGTTTTAAACGGTTCATTGGCTGCGCCACTTGTGACAAAGGCAAACTAGTCTCTTCGATACATGAATATGACGATTTCTCCGTTCCATCTTCAATAGCGATTCTAATTCCTATTACGCAGCCAATTGCATCCGTTCATGCCGACTACTTTTCCATAAACAAAGAGAGCGCTAAGCTTAACAATTTGGGAATTCCATTAGGTGGCAATACTAAAGAAATAAGTGACTGCAGTGGAATAACTATTAATGCTGAAAAGGGAAACTATTTCACGGATTTAGACAGGTGTGTCGTCGATATATTCCTCACTTCAGAAAATAGTAGCTTCACCGGTGCTTCTTCATTTCTTTACGAGTGGGTACAAGTCATGGATAGCGCTAGCTCCACAGCAGTAGTTAGGGTACCCGTCTTTAACTTCCTGCCGTTTTCGGCTGAAACACTTGGATTCACATTCTCGGTAGTTTTGGGAAAGGACGAATACGCTGGCATTGACGCTGGAATGACTAAAACAGGTGTGGTGGAAGTTTTAATGACGCCGCTCACCATAGAAACATGGACAATTCTTGTAGCCACAGTTCTACTGGTTGCTATTGTCCTACGAATTAGTACAGCCTCCGCTGGAAATATTGGTACATCCAAACTGTTATGGATAATGTCGGTTTTGTTAGAACATGGTGAAGACGATGTTCGAAAATGGAGCAACCGCAACAATGTAGCTCTAATCTTCTGCTGGATGATGGGTGCGATGGTTCTTAGGAACTTTTACACATCCGCAATGTACTCGTTGGTCACTAAAACTCCAGATCCACAAAATGTACCGCAAACTTTTCAAGAGCTACTGAATGGATCACATCAATTTTTTATTCCAATCATTGGCGACCACGAGGCTGAAAGAAATCTCCATTTCCAGTCAAAAGTATTAAACATCAACGGTGAAAGTTTTAACAGAGGTCTAAAATTACATAGATCGGATAATATTATTGCTAGGTTAGGATTTCTGTCACAATATCAGAATGTTACAGCTTTAGTGGAAGACGCGTTGTTCGGTGTTCTCACCAAATGTTATACTTACTCAAAATTGTCCAATTCTGCCATTGGCATATCCGCTGACTTTTGCGCTACAAATGCCAGGTTTGCATTGCTAATCAGTACCTCACCGATATACGAGGGTCTAAAATTTCTTCAGCCTCTTTTGGAAATATTTGCGCAGCGAAAAATTCTACGAAATGTTAACGAGCCACCGATATTGTCAGAGCTAAAGTTATGGGCCATTAGGAATAACATTTATATACAGAGCAAATTTAAAAGCTTTATTGCTGGGCTAGTAGACAGTGGTATCTACGGGAAATTAATTTTTGACTTCAATTTAGCAAAGCAAATCCGTTCAATTGCCAACGTGAATAAAATGGAGAAGTTTGAGAATAACTGGAGTCTCTACACGTATGCTTTGCAGTCGATTAGAGCAGCCATTCGGGATGGTGACTCCGCGAGCGATCCATATGAATCGGTGAAGTTACATCAGGTCTCAGTTGTAATTTTGTTGTTTACGTATATGAGTGGAAGCTGTGTAGTGGCCCTCGTGTTGGAAATAATGTGGCGAAGGTACAAAGACGTTGAAATCTCAAATAACCTACATACCGTACATTGACTTGGGTTTACAGAATCTCAAACAAGTTTACTTTCTACCCAATTTTTGATGACCATGAGTGGCAGGCGCTTCTTAGTTGAATCTGTGGAAATTACATGGTGGTCTGTACGAATGGAAGTAAATTACATTTTCAAGTTCAAACAAACACATACAAGTTTTGTTTATATCAGCTTAAATGTCTAGTGCTAGAAATAAAAAACTTTAATACAGATAACATGTAAACTACGCTAAAAATAGTTCGAATTTTTGTCTAGGCGTTGTATTATGTATACATTAATAATGGGAGATAATTATCGAGCTCCTAAAATAAATGAAAAAGCTCCCCGTATCAATTAATTTTCAGGAAAGTGCCAAATTTTTTCCTGAAAAGTAATACCTATTACGTTTCAGGAAAATGTAATGGGTTTTCAGGAAAAATGACTTCGAATATTTTTCGTGCAAGTCGAAGTGTCCTTTTAACATGTTGGATATTTCGTAAGAACTCACATTTTCGATGGTATTAGCCAATTATTTCACTAAGGATTTAGCAAATAGGTATTAACGTATATTTCGAATTAGGTTAGATATGCCAGCAAATATTTGTAAGTGACTAGTGACCGCCATCACAGGTGGTTTTCGTTTAGCATAGTTTCAATATCAATTGAATATTTTCAACTGACATTTAGTAAAAGTAAACAAAGAGATTAGGATAACCCATAGTCAATTTTCTCTTCCATAACTGTTGAGACATTTTTCTAACAACTTTTGTCAATGTCAATTCAATTAGTCGTATTTTCTATAAGGCAAAACTATTTCGTCACCGTATTATAATGGCGGTCAAGTCACATAATACGTCATTTTTAATAATATCAAATACTGAAATTTTCTTGTATACAATTGTGTAAACAATTATTTGTGTAACATACACTGAATATAGATAACTACATCCTGCAAATAAACCAGACCTACCAACGCATATGTACTAAAATGTTGCATAAGCCCAATTAGATTGAAGTTTGTACAACAGAATTCTCAGTGAGAATTTCTCACTAATCTGACATTATCGTAGGGCACATTGAGGAGTGTTTGAGGGAAGTTTCCAAAATCTCGTATGCCGTCTAAAGATTTTCTTCTTCGACATATCGTAAAACATATGACGGAATATACGATAATATCTATTTGCTAAATTCTTAGATAAATAATTGGCTAATACCATCGGAAAATGTGAGTTCTTACGGAATATCCAGCATGATAAAAGGACACTTCGACTTGCACGAAAAATATTCGAAGTCATTTTTCCTGAAAAACCATTACATTTTCCTGAAAAGTAATAGGTATTACTTTTCAGGAAAAAATTTGGCACTTTCCTGAAAATTAATTGATACGTGGAGCTTTTACATAAATGTTAGGTGCTGAAGAACATTTTCCCATTAATAATGTATATTTTTCTAATTTCTACAGCCTGTTATTAATTTTTGAATTGCCC